>CAVNZK010000153.1:0-439866 GCA_963693345.1 Pieris melete
AAATCAGAGTTGGAAGAAAAACTCTTTTATTTTTTCCGTTTATTATTTTCCGCCTGCTCTGCGGTCGTGCCACTTACGTGTCCACACAAGTAGCATCTCAATCCAGTCCCATCCTTCAAGGGATCAAAGACATTTCATCCGGTCAGATTCCTTTATAACAGACTGTATGCTATCTATCCCCACTATCCCTTAATGTACCCAAAATTATTTGTCTTAGGGATGGTGGGGTACAATAAATTAGAAAAAAGACGGGACTTCTTATGTATAATGTACGATGTCTCCGACTCTATCGACATATTTAAATGTTCGGAGAGTTCACAGTAGCGATGTTGTGTATTTTATGTACTTAATATTATATACTATCCGACATTATCGTATTTGTACTGTATAATGTATGTATTTCTGTGAATAAACAAATTAATAAAATTTACAGATTAAAGTAAGAAAAGTAGTGCTTCTTTTTTAAATTAACTTTTTAACCAAGGTTATATTTGACGCACACGTTCTTATAATTAATATTATTCCCATTACACTATCAAACATCGTTATGTATTAACTTCAAGGCTGCTTTGAAACATGAAATTCGAGATACATTTAAAATAAATTGGGCTAAGCTGTTGTTACCTACTTATTTTTATAATTAAGATATATTTTAATAATATGTGATGTTGATATAATATATGAAACTCCTGCCACACCTGTACGAAGTGGCGAAAAGTCATTTCTTTACGCTCGTTCTTTTTTTGTGTACTTAATAGGAGTACAAAGTGTTCTAAACGTTATGGCATTTTTTTTCTATTTAAAGGATTCAAATATGCATGGCACAGAAACCTTAACTTATCACTATACTTATATTAACGTAAAAGTACAAGGAACATAAGTGGGGGCAAGATTTAATGTGCTGGTATTTTTATTAAAACCGCCAGTTTCTATCGTTCCAAACCACATTCGAAGTTAGCCGCCCAGAGTGCGTGGAGTGCGTAAATTTGAATAATTTTTATTTTATTTTATTATATAAAATATAATATGAAATATTCTTATGAAACATAGGAATATTTAACTATAGCTTTTTATTCTTAGTTACGAAACCACATCAAAATACGGCTATCTTTAGTCATTTTGGAAATATCTCAACTTTCATCTTTACCCAAAAAAAAAAAATACGGGCTAAGATAAATTATACAACAGCTTCGATCTTACTCCGTTCCCAATGGCATAGAAAAATTCAGTTATTCTCAAACTTTAACTGGTAACAGGATATAAATTGGCAACGTACCTAGTTGATATTTCCACGGAATTATGTATGTATGTAGGTCTCTCATTACCGAGTATGCAGAGATAAGTAAAAATTTTATAAATTAAAATTTGAAACCAGCTTATCTATCTAAATTGTTTACTTAAAATAAAATTTTAGTTCTGCCCTGCGATTCTGTAACTCACTTTTCGAACTCACACAGCGGTTTTCGCATCGGCGGTCCCTCTCAAATCAGTCGTGATACAGTCATTTTATGATTTGGTATTCTGATAAGGTGGGTGCTTGTAGTTTATTGTTTATCAGAAGCGCCGATGCGAAAACCGCTGTGTGAGTTACAGAATCGCAGGGCTGCAATTAAATAAAAAGGTATCTATTAATTCCTAAGAAATGTTTTATTAATTATGGTTGTAGGTATATCGTGTAATAATACCTAATTATTTAATAATTGCAATTGTTTTATTCAGTAACCATGCCTCGTAACTACGTCCGGAAATAATCACGTGCAACATCCTATACTCAACATTATGTGGCCGAAGCAGTAGAAAAAGTAAAAAGAAAGGTTTTGACATTTGAAGCAGTAAATTTTTTTAAAAATATATATATAAATACCAGCGTTAAAAGTATTACATAAGGAAGCCCTCCTGTCTTTGGTCGTGATATCGAGATTAGCCAATGGCCTTTAAGTTTAGGAAAAATTATTTTAAGATATTTCTCACCGTCTTCTGGACCGCACACTCAGCTCTTCAACAATTCTCAATTATAGAGTTGATAAAAATCTAATATATAAAATTCTCGTGTCACAGTTTTCGTTGCCATACTCCTCCGAAACGGCTTGACCGATTTTGATGAAATTTTTTGTGCTTATCCGGTATCTATGAGAATCGGCCAACATCAATTTTTCATCCCCCTAAGTGTTAGGGGTAGTCCACCCCTAAATTATTATTTAATTTTTTAGACAAAATTTTTAATTTCTATTTTTTTTGGATACAGCGTTAAAAAATAGGAACAATTTAAACAGCTTCAGTAAAACCTTAAATTTTGATCTATCTCTCTTATCGACATAAGAAAGCTTTACAAAATGAAATATAAAATTACTTCAAACTATTTTGACCTTGATTTTACCTAAAGAAAGCACTTAGCACTTTCATTGTCTACAAATGCTCCTCTGTCTTATCCATTGATTTCTCGCTTCCTCTAAAAGTGGCGCAGACAAGCCCTTTATTGTCGTGGTGATTCCCGAAGCGATTTCAAGCTGAATTTTAAAATTGACATAAATCAGGTAAAGTAGAAGTAGATACCGAACTGATTCTGTGGGATGGAAAGATAGTTTTGCAGGGTTCAAACATAATAATATGTTATATTTTTATCAAGAATATTAATTTTCAACTGAATGAAACACTAGTTTCCCAAGATAAGAAATAGGTAGTTATTTAACTTATTTTTACGATAGGAAAATTAATTTAATCCTGTTTATTTTGAGAACGATTATGAATTATTTCAAAGGAAAGGGTTATGTCTGAAGAAGTAAGAAAATCAGAGCTTATATTTTATGCAGCGTTGGCAGAACAGATAATACATAATATATTCTTAGTATATTTTTTGTATTTTTTGTGTTTGTATAGGTGAAACTGTGCTTTGTGTATGTTTAAATGTGTATTCCATTTTTGGCTTTTGTGTACAGTGTAATTGTTTGAATATTGTTTAGTTAGTAGCTGTAGGAATACCGTTGAGCAAATAAATTAATATATAAATGTAAATTTCAATGAATTGTAAAGAACGGAAGATGAAGCTATAACAACCATAAAATGGGATGTCATAGGTGTTTGTGAAGTAAGAAGAATAGAAGAAGAGATAAGAGAATACGAGAGATAAATTTTTTATTCTTATGGAAAACAAAAATGGATATATGGAATGATATTTCTAGTAAAAAAATATTTAAAAGATAAAATAATTATCTTCCAAGGAATATCAGATAGAATCGCCGTACTCAATATTCAATTAAAAGAACCCACAGAACAAGATGAAAAATTAACGAAAGATTTTTTTAAAGACGACAGAATTATTATTAATTATTTTATTATATTAACATTTGAAATGAAAAATTATTTATTTGATGGTGCATTTATTGATAATACGAAATTATTCTAAAACATCAATTGTCGTGACTTAATTAGGGCTTGTTGGCCTCCATTTTGTTCTTAATCCACTCGGAATAATTGTAGGTTTTCGTGTAGGCATCAGGTTGTCCACGAGCACACGGAATGTTCCATGAGACGATACCAGTAGATTTGTTGTTGCACGCCAAGGATCCACCAGAATCACCCTGAAACGTGTTCATTAAAATCTTTGTTTAAGAGAGAGTGAAACATGGAAATTCCAAACATTACAACGAATAAACTTAAATGGTCTGATTTCCAGATTGTCCTTGAAATATTATCTCTGAGTTACATAAAAAAAATATGATTTTTATGGATTATAAGACACAGGTATCACTAAGACACAGGTATCACTTATTCCACGTCATTAAATTTGTATCGGTAGACATCCCTCATTCGCAAAGAAGACAGAGGGTGTAGCCGAGAGAAAAAGCCGGCGTAATATACATATATATAGGTATATGGCCCTACAACTTTTTCGGTCTGGGCCTCAGATTTCAGTCGGTGATCAACCGGAGCCTAAAATGATTTCAAGTACAGTACGAGCGAGTCTTAAATGCGCGCCAAAACAGAAAGTCCATTGTAGATAGTAGTATGACTGACAAGTAGATTGACTTGGTATATTTATGCAGTGAATTTAGAATTTTGGACCGAAAATACAAATTATGTATTTTAAAATATACAATGTCTGCTGGGTTACGTTATAGAGTCGAATAGGATTTTAGTCTTGCTTGCACGACTTGGCGGGATCTAATAACAATAATTACTTACTTGGCAAGTACCTTCACCGTCCTTGTTAAGGGTACATATGTGGTTTTCAGTAATAGGGAAATCCTTTTCATAGCGTTTTAAATAATCAGTTTTACAGTCTTTCTCGGATATAATTTTTACGTCCAACCATTGCAATTTGTCGGTACTGCGTCTTCCATATTTCTGGAAAAATTGGATTTATTACAATTTGAACTTTAATAAATCATATTTTTTCTATATAATAGGTGCGGCAGGAGGGTCACCTGATGTTAAGTGATATCGCTACCCATGGACACTCACGGATGCGTTGCCAACCTTTTAAGAAATCGAAATAGCTAAATCCTTGACCCGAAGTGTGTGCCGTTACCATGATAAAAGGTTTATTTATCCAGTTATATAAGCCGCTTGGTTACATTTTTTTCGTCATAGAGAGAAATTATGTTTTAAGATTATACTTACGTCGGTGAATCCCCATCCAGATAATTTACACAAGTCTCCTGGTTTGGGGTCTTCCGTGGCTATTGCGATAGCTTTAACTTTGTCTGTAAATTCAATCTTCTTTGCCGTTCTCAACAGAGCAATATCATTAACATTCGGTCTTGAGGTATATTTTTCATGTTTTATAATTTTGTCAATTTTGTATCTGGTACCTCCAGACCTGAGGCTGTTTGTTCCTGCCACAACGCTTAAGATATTCGTCGATACGCTGAAAATATTTTTTCCGTTAATATAAATAATTTAATTCGAAGGATAGTGAATATTTATTCGGGAATTTACTAAAACAGTTAATATAAATTTATTTAAAAGGACTCATAATCGAATCCTACGCTTACCCTTCGAGGCAATGTGCTGCAGTGAGGATCCATCTATCAGCAATGATGGCGCCACCACAGAATGCGAAGTTATTATGATCTGAACGCTGTAGAGATACTTGGTATGGCAGAGCACCATCTGGTGCATCTTTCCCACCAACGACGCGGCCTTCGGGGTCTTCGAGCTCTGATATTTTTGCGGCTATAAAATTAAATAGTGAAAAACATATTTTATACAATTTCATTTTTCTCCTCGAAAGTAATTTGTTTAACGTTAACATGAAAATATTTTTTTATAAGCATAATATATAGACGTCTTGGTTTGGGACAAGACATTAACATGGTGTGACCGACCGACGTGGTATGATCATGATGATGTAATGATAAAGTGAAAACTGGCACTGTAGATAACTGCTACTAATTACTTACTAGCTGCCCCCGCAATGTATTTCGCTTTAATATAGTTTTTACTAATTATACCTTTTTAGTAGCTTCTTACTAACATATACCTAACTATAGAACATTTTCGTATAGAACCCCATAGAGACTTTCCGAAATAAAAATTAATTTGTACATTTTTCTCTCTGTATACCTAACCTTCCTAGAAATCAAGGGATAAATACTTAGCTAAATAATTAGCATCATATTTTGCGAGTCACATATAAGTATATATACATATAGTTTTAATTTATAATTTAAATTATTAATTGAAATATGCTTACCAAGAGCCCCGCAAAGCACAAAACCAAAGAGGAAGTAGTTCGTCAAAGACATTTTGCTGAATGTGGTTGAACTATAGAAATTCTCGAATTATATACAAATTTCATAAGTAAGGGTGTGATCACAATGAGGATGAAATATTAGATTAAATAAGGAACAATTATTAGATGTTTCAATGGTGGTATATTTTATATCACTTATTAAAAATAATTAAAAATAAAATATGTTTATTATGGAACATAAGATACAATATGTATCACTTATTCCACGTCATTAAATTTGAATTTGTAGGCATCCCTACTCATCGGCAAAGAAGACAGAGGGTGTAGGCCGAGAGAAAAAGCCGGCGTAAAAAACTCTCGGTACTCTTTTAAATTATAATAATAAATTACTGTATTAGATTATAATTTTTCTATTACAATATGTGCACTTCCTGGGAGCTCCTGGTAATTAATTTTTTATCTTTTCTAATTTCGTGCCATTTAATTGTCTTTCTTCATTAATTTATCGGTAATACGTGTATTGTATTTTATCTATGTAATTATTAAAATTATTTAACTTGTAATTGGATTTTTAACTACTTTTATTTATTCATATATTTATACATTCTAAAACAATGTGTATGCCTAAAAATACAAGAAATTATGACATCACAAATTTAACACACATACAAATTAGAACGTTAGCAATCTGTCAAGGCAAAAAATTAAACTACAAAATAAAACAATAACTAAAACTAAAAACATAAAAATAAAATGACAATAACAAACCAATACTAAATAAAAACCTAAATCTCATTAAGAGAATGATTTCGAACTTTGTTTTAGTTACGGTAAGTTGGAAGATTATTGTAAAATATATTATTAATATCTGTAAGAGCGATATATTCACTGGATCATTCAAAATAGTAGATAAGCGAGCCGTAGCCAGGTATAGAAGACTTAGTTTGAGTAACTTTAGGATTACAAAGAAAGGACAATTTTGTAAGAAGATAAGTGTGAATATTAAAGTTAAATATTGTTTTTTTTTTGGGATCTCGCTGTTGGTCTTAAGGGCCTTTACAACTTAGCTCGGGCTGTTTTGGCGAGCTTAGCTGGGACGGATTGGGCGATTTCCCGCGACAAGCACAAGGGCGTCTCCTGCGAGCCTCAGACCTGGGCTTGTGCCGTCAAGGGGTGGTTAATCGCCTGAAGGGCAGGACGGAAGCTTAACGTCCACGCCTTCCCCGGTGAAAGCGGCTTTTTACCCTAATCTGATTTTGACTTTTCAGGCAACTTTGGACCATTTGCTGGTCTAAAAGGGGTGGTATCCGCTTCCTTGAACCTTCTTCTTATTGTACGTTTATTCCACGCACTTCATTAAGCTCTGTTATGATGTTAACTGACGTGAGGAAATGATTTCGCAGGGAAGTTGTAACAATAAATCGGTCATCACGACCGGTGGTTGCTCGAGTTCTGCCTGTACCACGTCTCCTTTTGTAAGAACCTGTCTACACAAACCTTCTGTATATTTGAGAAACCGTAGACTGGGCTAAATTTAAATTTCTACTAAATACCAATAGTTCGTAAAATAAAAATAAAAATTTAAAAAAATTAAAGGTTCAGAAACTCTCGATGATCTAAAAAGCTAACCCAACAATTCTGCTGGTAACAATAATTCAATTGTCAAAATAATAAAAAATCAATAAGAATCAATTTAATAAAAAACACGCAAATCTGATACTACAAGTAAATTTTCTTTTCTCGGCTATATTCATTTGTTTTACTGCAGTTCTATTTTTAAATATTGCTTTTTTTAAAGATTAATGACAGGTTTCTCCATATTTATATATTTTAATCTAAAAAGTTTGCATTCAAAGATTCAAAGATTTAAAGCCTTTATTTCAACTAATACAAGAGAACAAAATATAAATGTATATAAAAAAGAAAAAAGTTTAACAAGCACAGCTGTCCTCTTGTTCAGCTTGCCTTTGTGGCACAAAGGCCTCCTCCAGCTGTTTCCATTCCTTCCTATCCCTGGCAAGTCTTTGCCACAGAGGACCAGTAGGTTGTCACATATTCTAGGTTTTAGTTCTCTAGGATAATAGTATCTGGTGTTCTGTTTGTCATGGCTTTTGTTTTTGATTTGTTCATTGTTAAACCAACTTCTTTGCTTTTATAGTTTTTAGTGTTCCCGGGTTGTCAGTTATGAGCACAATGTCATCTGCAAATCTCAAATGGTTGATCCTCCGTTTCCTCTACTCCGTGGAGTATTAAATTATTTTTTCTGACTTCTTTCTCCAGATTTTACACCTTATTCTTCATAATTGCCACGTCGTTTTTAAGTTTTTTATTCTCTTCTACCAACGGTTTCAGTTCTTCTTATATTGTCGACGCCATACTTTGAGTAAGGCTTTTGGTGAGGGCAGTTGTTTGCTCACGAAATTCGTCCCTAGTATCCTTTTTGTTTTTATTCAGCTTCTCGTCAATTTCCATTATTTTTTCTAGTAGACCTGCCAGCTGTTTCTCCATGGCTGTGAGTTAGCGTTAGTACGTGTGTGTAAAATCGATTATTAGTTGGCAACACTAGTTAGCAGCACTGGTTGGTAGTTGGTATCACCGGTTGAAGTTTTTTATTTTTATGTTATATTTATTTTGCACTCTGGTATGCTTATTTTCGCATTTACGAAAACAATCTTGCGGACACTGCCCTCTATTGACAAATGTTTTTTATTATGAAGTATGTGTCCCTATGTGATTAAAATGATAAATTGAATATTGATTTAGTTTTTATAAATTTTTAACAAATCTAATAATATTGTTCTCTACTGAGGTTTGAACTCGTTTCCTATGGGTGATATGGCGGAACTTAACCGATTGACCAAACGTCTGTACTGTATTTGGTTGAAAATGTTGTTCATGTTACATGCGACACTAAATGAGTCAGAGTTATACCAAGACACGTGTACCGTTACTTCTTGCACAAATTAGTTTACTTCACACTACTTCACTGTTTCACTATTTCACTTTAGTGTTGTTCTTTGTTGATATGTTGAGCACTGCACAATTCATGCACTTTAGGGTATTCTTTTCAACACAAATTACCTACAAACGTCACTCGGTTAAAGCGTTGTGATTTTGGGAATAACTAATGCTTTTACAATGTTTCTGGGCGGAATAATATTTACACTTTTTTATCTTGTAATATTACACCACTTTTTGTTCTTTTGAAACAATATTAGTACTTGTATGATTTTACTGTATTAAAAGCTCACAGAAGAAATGGATTATACTATCTTGAATTTGATAAACCGGAAGAGACAGGAAATTTCACGCCTAGTGATGAAAGCGCAATTATGAAATGGCACAAGAAATTAGGTCACGTTAATGAAAGAGACCTAAAAGAAATGGTTAAAAATAAAATGATGCGAGGACTTGACTTTAAAGAAAAAACTTTGGGTACCTGTGAGACTTGTATCAAAGGAAAATTTTCCACTCTACCATTCAAAAGCCATGGACAAATAATCTCAACCGAAGTGCTCCAGATAATTCACAGTGACGTGTGTGGCCCATTTGAGAATGAATCAATGGCCGGATCAAAGTATTTCGTAACATTTATTGACGATTATACAAGATACTGCTGTATATATTTCTTAAAAGAAAAGAGCCAAATAATCGATAAATTCAAGGAATATAAAAACTATGTTGAACTGTTTCATAAGAAGAAAATTCAAAATCTACAATCTGATAATGGAGGCGAATTTAGGTCTAAAGTGTTTGATGAATTCCTTAAAGATAACGGTGTAAGCCGAAGACTATCTGCACCTTATACCCCACAGCAAAATGGCATGAGTGAAAGGAAAAATCGGTCGCTGATGGATAAAGCCAGATGTCTGATGCTAGATGCCAATATCCCTGCAAAGTTTTGGGCAGAAGCAGTAAACACTGCAAACTATTTAATAAATAGAAGCCCAGCAAGAGCTCTCAAAGGCAATTCCCTATATGAGAAATGGGTACAACGAACACCATCAGGAAATCACCTACACGTATTCGGAAATAGAGCGTTTGTGATGAACAAAAAACGAAGAGGAAAATTCACAGCCAAAGCCACAGAAGGAGTATTCTTGGGATATGCGGAATATACAAAAGGTTTTAGAATCTATATACCCGAAAGGAATGATGTTATTATCAGCAGAGACGTAAAAGTAATCGAAAAGATGCATTATGGTGGTACTCCTGCTGAAAAACGCGAAGATCTTACTCCAGAACCAGAACTCTGTTTCACAGAACAAATAGAAATTCAAGAAACAAGAAACAAAATTAATGAGAACTTACCTTTTCAGGAATCTAACCCCCTTTATTCCAACTCTAGTCAAGATCCTGTTGATGAACCATCTTTCTCAAGTGGAAGACCACAAAGAGACGTGAGACCACCAGCATGGACCAAAGATTATGAGTTAAGTCGCTGCGTGACCATGTTAACATCATTAAATAATGACGACTATGACTGCTCTTTACTCACATACAAAGAAGCTGTGACTGGCACTGACAGACGAAATTGGGAGAAGGCGATACAATCTGAAATGGAATCATTACAGAAAAATAACACCTGGGTATTTGTTGACAAGTCAGAAGCCAAAGGACACAAAATACTGTCGAACAAATGGGTATTTCGGATTAAAGATGACGGTACGTACAAGGCTAGATTAGTTGTACGTGGATGCGAGCAGAAAGGAAACCTGGATTTTGAAGACATTTATAGCCCAGTAGTAAGTCAATCTGCATTAAAAACTTTATTAGAAATTGCCGCATCTAAATCTTACTACTTCATGACATTTGACGTCAAGACAGCTTTCTTATACGGAGAGTTATCAGATGAAGTTTATATGAAATTACCTGTTGGCTATGAGACTGACTGCAATACTACTGAAGTAGTTTGCCGATTAAAAAAATCTTTGTACGGATTAAAACAAGCTCCATTTACATGGAACAAAACTTTTACCCAAGCGATGTTTGATTTGGGATTCAAGACAATCAAAACAGATCGATGCGTTTTCATAAACGAAGATAAGTCAATAATATTCGGACTATTCGTTGATGACGGACTTGTCATAGGAAAAGATAAGAAAAAGATCGAAGTTATTTTGAAGAAACTTGAAACCAAATTTGAAATGAAAAAGAATGAAAATCCAAGTACTTATCTGGGTATGGAAATAAAAAACTCAAAAGAAGGAATAATTCTTACTCAGAGATCCTACATAAATGACGTACTGGACAAAAACAACATGAAAAATGCCAAACCTTGTGACACGCCCGCAAGTAGCGATTCAAAGTCTACACAGGAAACTGCCCAGGAGAAGGAATAGCCTTATAGGGAAGCAGTGGGAAGTTTACTGTATCTGTCTACCAGAACCAGGCCGGATATCGCACAAGCAGTCAATCAAGTTAGCAGGAAGGTCGAAAACCCCACTAGAGAAGACGTCACAAAAGTCAAGAAAATATTCAAATATTTAGTGGGAACCAAAGAGAAAGGCATTTTGTTCAAACGAAACAAACCAATAGAGAAAATCGATGCTTACAGCGACTCAGATTATGCTGGAGACCCATTGACGCGAAGAAGCACTTCTGGCTCCGTGCTAATGATAGCCGATGGACCAATATCATGGGTATCCAAGAGACAGCCTATAGTAGAGCTATCGTCGACTGAAGCTGAGTACATAGCCGCAGCAGACTGTTGCAAAGAGGCATTGTATCTCAAATCTCTATTACAAGAAATAACCGGTTTGGACATAAAAATAAATTTGCATGTTGATAATCAAAGTTCGATTCAACTTGTGAAGTCTGGATCCTTCAACAAAAGGTCGAAGCACATAGACGTGCGGTACCATTTCATACATGAACACTTCGTGCATGGATTAATAAATATTAGCTACTGTCCCACAGAAATTCAGTTAGCTGACATAATGACAAAACCATTATCAAAAATAAAATTTGAAAGACACTGTGCAAGATTAATGCATATATAGAAACGTGTCTCGGCAACATCAGTGAACATCAGGAGAAGGTGTTGGAAGGTCATGGTGCTGTCCACATATAATTGTCTTTGATGCACTGCATTTAAATTTAGAATATCTTTATTTTACTTTTACATGTGCATGTCATTTAATTTAGTTCATATATTTTCTCTTACAAGTAAACACAATGTTTTACAATTTATTTTGCATTTTAATTATTGCTTTAGCCACTAGTCCACCCTATCAACTTTACAGAAATTGGTTAAATAAAGTTAAATTAGATAAAGTTTAACAAAAGGCTTTTAATATCACATACTTGAATACAAATAATACAATTATTTCATTTTACCTTATTACCACTAAGATTATTACAGTATTTCATAAATTGTAATATAATTTTTAGTATCATTGTTATCGTTATTATACATTTTTGTTATTAATGGTTTAGAATCTCTTTCAACCGTGGTAGGGACAAGAAAAAGACGCGCGTAACGGTCAAATGTGACGCGTAACCGAAACATGTGACGCGTAACCGAAAAATGTGACGCGTAACGAAAAAATGTTACACTAAATTTTTTTCCAACCCCGATAAAGAAGTTTCACTTCAAAAAAAATATTAACAACGGACTAAAAACTTAAAAGCTAATCTTACAAATACATGGACAGCAAATAGTGATGTAAAAGGAAACATAAGATTTATACAAGTCACGATTGATCAGGATAGGATAAGGTTAAGAAATGATAATACAGAAGAGTTTTAAAAGATGACACAGAGGTAGCCAATCGTACGGAGTCGGGCAGCGTATTCCACAACTTAATGGCGGAGATTGTGAATGAATTGCCTAAGAAGGATGAAGTGTGAGATGGAATTTCCAATAAACATCTATTAGAAGAGCGTAACATATAGTTAGAAGGACCTAAGAATTTAAAGTGATTTTTGAGATAAGAAGGGGGTTTCAGATTGAAAAGAATTGAGTATAGAAGTTGAAGAAGATGAGCGTGACGTCTGAATCGAATAGGTAGCCACCCCAGCTGCCTGCGGAATTTAGACACATGGTCATATTTCCTAAGACCAAATTTAAACAGTATGCAGAAATTCTTCAGGCGTTCGATCTTGTCAAGTAGCTCTTCGTTCAAATCAGAGGAGCATGAGTCCGCATAATCGAGAATAGGAAGAAGAAGAGACTGTGCTAACATAGTTTTAGTGCGGATAGGAAGGAAATTAGAAAGACGTTTCAGAGCCTTATTAATTATTTGCCTGAAACATTAAAATATTAATTTCATATCGTAACAATATATTTTTATAAGGATGATGTGACCTTTTAAGACAAATTTGCACGTCATGTGTGGCAGAATATGCGGACTTTAGATTGTACCACCATAACATTTTTGTACCATATTCTTACAAATAATGCCGCCAGTGTTAAAATGTTTGGACCCTGTAACAGTGTACATTTAGGGCTCACATTTCCTCCCTGGATCACGATACTAATTCGTCGAGCGGATGAGGCACCAGCTTTGGGAACTTCGGTACTCCAAAGCTGGTCA
The DNA here is from genome assembly GCA_963693345.1 of Pieris melete. Classification (NCBI taxonomy): domain Eukaryota; kingdom Metazoa; phylum Arthropoda; class Insecta; order Lepidoptera; family Pieridae; genus Pieris; species Pieris melete. Next base: position 13,234 of record CAVNZK010000153.1, read on the forward strand.
ACCAGGCGTCAACTTAAATTTTTAAGCGGCCCAAGAGTAGAGAATCCCAAGAGAATAAAATCAGAGTTGGAAGAAAAACTCTTTTATTTTTTCCGTTTATTATTTTCCGCCTGCTCTGCGGTCGTGCCACTTACGTGTCCTCACAAGTAGCATCTCAATTCAGTCCCATCCTTCAAGGGATCAAAGACATTTCATCCGGTCAGATTCCTTTATAACAGACTGTATGCTATCTATCCCAACTATCCCTTAATGTACCCAAAATTATTTGTCTTAGGGATGGTGGGGTACAATAAATTAGAAAAAAGACGGGACTTCTTATGTATAATGTACGATGTCTCCGACTCTATCGACATATTTAAATGTTCGGAGAGTTCACAGTAGCGATGTTGTGTATTTTATGTACTTAATATTATATACTATCCGACATTATCGTATTTGTACTGTATAATGTATGTATTTCTGTGAATAAACAAATTAATAAAATTTACAGATTAAAGTAAGAAAAGTAGTGCTTCTTTTTTAAATTAACTTTTTAACCAAGGTTATATTTGACGCACACGTTCTTATAATTAATATTATTCCCATTACACTATCAAACATCGTTATGTATTAACTTCAAGGCTGCTTTGAAACATGAAATTCGAAATACATTTAAAATAAATTGGGCTAAGCTGTTGTTACCTACTTATTTTTATAATTAAGATATATTTTAATAATATGTGATGTTGATATAATATTTGAAACTCCTGCCACACCTGTACGAAGTGGCGAAAAGTCATTTCTTTACGCTCGTTCTTTTTTTGTGTACTTAATAGGAGTACATAGTGTTCTATACGTTATGGCATTTTTTTTCTATTTAAAGGATTCAAATATGCATGGCACAGAAACCTTAACTTATCACTATACTTATATTAACGTAAAAGTACAAGGAACATAAGTGGGGGCAAGATTTAATGTGCTGGTATTTTTATTAAAACCGCCAGTTTCTATCGTTCCAAACCACATTCGAAGTTAGCCGCCCAGAGTGCGTGGAGTGCGTAAATTTGAATAATTTTTATTTTATTTTATTATATAAAATATAATATGAAATATTCTTATGAAACATAGGAATATTTAACTATAGCTTTTTATTCTTAGTTACGAAACCACATAGAAATACGGCCATCTTTAGTCATTTTGGAAATATCTCAACTTTCATCTTTACCCAAAAAAAAAAAATACGGGCTAAGATAAATTATACAACAGCTTCGATCTTACTCCGTTCCCAATGGCATAGAAAAATTCAGTTATTCTCAAACTTTAACTGGTAACAGGATATAAATTGGCAACGTACCTAGTTGATATTTCCACGGAATTATGTATGTATGTAGGTCTATCATGACCGAATATGCAGAGATAAGTAAAAATTTAATAAATTAAAATTTGAAACCAGCTTATCTATCTAAATTTTTTACTTAAAATTTTAGTTCTGCCCTGCGATTCTGTAACTCACTTTTCGAACTCACACAGCGGTTTTCGCATCGGCGGTCTCAAATCAGTCGTGATACAGTCATTTTATGATTTGGTATTCTGAAAAGGTGGGAGCTTGTAGTTTATTGTTTATCAGAAGCGCCGATGCGAAAACCGCTGTGTGAGTTACAGAATCGCAGGGCTGCAATTAAATAAAAAGGTATCTATTAATTCCTAAGAAATGTTTTATTAATTATGGTTGTAGGTATATCGTGTAATAATACCTAATTATTTAATAATTGCAATTGTTTTATTCAGTAACCATGCCTCGTAACTACGTCCGGAAATAATCACGTGCAACATCCTATACTCAAGATTATGTGGCCGAAGCAGTAGAAAAAGTAAAAAGAAAGGTTTTGACATTTGGAGCAGTAAATTTTTAAAAAAATATATATATTGTATAGCTACGCTTTTTAACCGAACAGAAATACCAGCGTTAAAAGTATTACATAAGGAAGCCCTCCTGTCTTTGGTCGTGATATCGAGATTAGCCAATGGCCTTTAAGTTTAGGAAAAATTATTTTAAGATATTTCTCACCGTCTTCTGGACCGCACACTCAGCTCTTCAACAATTCTCAATTATAGAGTTGATAAAAATCTAATATATAAAATTCTCGTGTCACAGTTTTCGTTGCCATACTCCTCCGAAACGGCTTGACCGATTTTGATGAAATTTTTTGTGCTTATCCGGTATCTATGAGAATCGGCCAACATCAATTTTTCATCCCCCTAAATGTTAGGGGTAGTCCACCCCTAAATTATTATTTTTATTTTTTAGACAAAATTTTTAATTTCTATTTTTTTTGGAACCAGCGTTAAAAAATAGGAACAATTTAAACAGCTTCAGTAAAACCTTAAATTTTGATCTATCTCTCTTATCGACATAAGAAAGCTTTACAAAATGAAATATAAAATTACTTCAAACTATTTTGACCTTGATTTTACCTAAAGAAAGCACTTAGCACTTTCATTGTCTACAAATGTTCCTCTGTCTTATCCATTGATTTCTCGCTTTCTCTAAAAGTGGCGCAGACAAGCCCTTTATTGTCGTGGTGATTCCCGAAGCGATTTCAAGCTGAATTTTAAAATTGACATAAATCAGGTAAAGTAGAAGTAGATACCGAACTGATTCTGTGGGATGGAAAGATAGTTTTGCAGGGTTCAAACATAATAATATGTTATATTTTTATCAAGAATATTAATTTTCAACTGAATGAAACACTAGTTTCCCAAGATAAGAAATAGGTAGTTATTTAACTTATTTTTACGATAGGAAAATTAATTTAATCCTGTTTATTTTGAGAACGATTATGAATTATTTCAAAGGAAAGGGTTATGTCTGAAGAAGTAAGAAAATCAGAGCTTATATTTTATGCAGCGTTGGCAGAACAGATAATACATAATATATTCTTAGTATATTTTTTGTATTTTTTGTGTTTGTATAGGTGAAACTGTGCTTTGTGTATGTTTAAATGTGTATTCCATTTTTGGCTTTTGTGTACAGTGTAATTGTTTGAATATTGTTTAGTTAGTAGCTGTAGGAATACCGTTGAGCAAATAAATTAATATATAAATGTAAATTTCAATGAATTGTAAAGAACGGAAGATGAAGCTATAACAACCATAAAATGGGATGTCATAGGTGTTTGTGAAGTAAGAAGAATAGAAGAAGAGATAAGAGAATACGAGAGATAAATTTTTTATTCTTATGGAAAACAAAAATGGATATATGGAATGATATTTCTAGTAAAAAAATATTTAAAAGATAAAATAATTATCTTCCAAGGAATATCAGATAGAATCGCCGTACTCAATATTCAATTAAAAGAACCCACAGAACAAGATGAAAAATTAACGAAAGATTTTTTTAAAGACGACAGAATTATTATTAATTATTTTATTATATTAACATTTGAAATGAAAAATTATTTATTTGATGGTGCATTTATTGATAATAAGAAATTATTCTAAAACATCAATTGTCGTGACTTAATTAGGGCTTGTTAGCTTCCATTTTGTCCTTAATCCACTTGGAGTACTTGGTGGTTCTCGTGTAGGAATCAGGCTGTCCGCGAGCACACGGAATGTTCCATGAGACGATACCAGTAGATTTGTTGTTGCACGCCAAGGATCCACCAGAATCACCCTGAAACGTGTTCATTAAAATCTTTGTTTAAGAGAGAGTGAAACATGGAAATTCCAAACATTACAACGAATAAACTTAAATGGTCTGATTTCCAGATTGTCCTTGAAATATTATCTCTGAGTTACATAAAAAAAATATGATTTTTATGGATTATAAGACACAGGTATCACTTATTCCACGTCATTAAATTTGTATCGGTAGACATCCCTCATTCGCAAAGAAGACAGAGGGTGTAGCCGAGAGAAAAAGCCGGCGTAATATACATATATATAGGTATATGGCCCTACAACTTTTTCGGTCTGGGCCTCAGATTTCAGTCGGTGATCAACCGGAGCCTAAAATGATTTCAAGTACAGTACGAGCGAGTCTTAAATGCGCGCCAAAACAGAAAGTCCATTGTAGATAGTAGTATGACTGACAAGTAGATTGACTTGGTATATTTATGCAGTGAATTTAGAATTTTGGACCGAAAATACAAATTACATATTTTAAAATATACAATGTCTGCTCGGTTACGTTATAGAGTCGAATAGGATTTTAGTCTTGCTTGCACGACTTGGCGGGATCTAATAACAATAATTACTTACTTGGCAAGTACCTTCACCGTCCTTGTTAAGGGTACATATGTGGTTTTCAGTAATAGGGAAATCCTTTTCATAGCGTTTTAAATAATCAGTTTTACAGTCTTTCTCGGATATAATTTTTACGTCCAACCATTGCAATTTGTCGGTACTGCGTCTTCCATATTTCTGGAAAAATTGGATTTATTACAATTTGAACTTTAATAAATCATATTTTTTCTATATAATAGGTGCGGCAGGAGGGTCACCTGATGTTAAGTGATATCGCTACCCATGGACACTCACGGATGCGTTGCCAACCTTTTAAGAAATCGAAATAGCTAAATCCTTGACCCGAAGTGTGTGCCGTTACCATGATAAAAGGTTTATTTATCCAGTTATATAAGCCGCTTGGTTACATTTTTTTCGTCATAGAGAGAAATTATGTTTTAAGATTATACTTACGTCGGTGTATCCCCATCCAGATAATTTACACAAGTCTCCTGGTTTGGGGTCTTCCGTGGCTATTGCGATAGCTTTAACTTTGTCTGTAAATTCAATCTTCTTTGCGGTTCTCAACAGAGCAATATCATTAACATTCGGTCTTGAGGTATATTTTTCATGATTTATAATTTTGTCAATTTTGTATCTGGTACCTCCAGACCTGAGGCTGTTTGTTCCTGCCACAACGCTTAAGATATTCGTCGATACGCTGAAAATATTTTTTCCATTACTATAAATAATTTAATTCGAAGGATAGTGAATATTTATTCGGGAATTTACTAAAACAGTTAATATAAATTTATTTAAAAGGACTCATAATCGAATCCTACGCTTACTCTTTGAGGCAATGTGCTGCAGTGAGGATCCATCTATCAGCAATGATGGCGCCACCACAGAATGCGAAGTTATTATGATCTGAACGCTGTAGAGATACTTGGTATGGCAGAGCACCATCTGGTGCATCTTTCCCACCAACGACGCGGCCTTCGGGGTCTTCGAGCTCTGCTATTTTTGCGGCTATAAAATTAAATAGTGAAAAACATATTTTATACAATTTCATTTTTCTCCTCGAAAGTAATTTGTTTAACGTTAACATGAAAATATTTTTTTATAAGCATAATATATAGACGTCTTGGTTTGGGACAAGACATTAACATGGTGTGACCGACCGACGTGGTATGATCATGATGATGTAATGATAAAGTGAAAACTGGCACTGTAGATAACTGCTACTAATTACTTTCTAGCTGCCCCCGCAATGTATTTCGCTTTAATATAGTTTTTACTAATTATACCTTTTTAGTAGCTTCTTACTAACATATACCTAACTATAGAACATTTTCGTATAGAACCCCATAGAGACTTTCCGAAATAAAAATTAATTTGTACATTTTTCTCTCTGTATACCTAACCTTCCTAGAAATCAAGGGATAAATACTTAGCTAAATAATTAGCATCATATTTTGCGAGTCACATATAAGTATATATACATATAGTTTTAATTTATAATTTAAATTATTAATTGAAATATGCTTACCAAGAGCCCCGCAAAGCACAAAACCAAAGAGGAAGTAGTTCGTCAAAGACATTTTGCTGAATGTGGTTGAACTATAGAAATTCTCGAATTATATACAAATTTCATAAGTAAGGGTGTGATCACAATGAGGATGAAATATTAGATTAAATAAGGAACAATTATTAGATGTTTCAATGGTGGTATATTTTATATCACTTATTAAAAATAATTAAAAATAAAATATGTTTATTATGGAACATAAGATACAATATGTATCACTTATTCCACGTCATTAAATTTGAATTTGTAGGCATCCCTACTCATCGGCAAAGAAGACAGAGGGTGTAGGCCGAGAGAAAAAGCCGGCGTAAAAAACTCTCGGTACTCTTTTAAATTATAATAATAAATTACTGTATTAGATTATAATTTTTCTATTACAATATGTGCACTTCCTGGGAGCTCCTGGTAATTAATTTTTTATCTTTTCTAATTTCGTGCCATTTAATTGTCTTTCTTCATTAATTTATCGGTAATACGTGTATTGTATTTTATCTATGTAATTATTAAAATGATTTAACTTGTAATTGGATTTTTAACTACTTTTATTTATTCATATATTTATACATTCTAAAACAATGTGTATGCCTAAAAATACAAGAAATTATGACATCACAAATTTAACACACATACAAATTAGAACGTTAGCAATCTGTCAAGGCAAAAAATTAAACTACAAAATAAAACAATAACTAAAACTAAAAACATAAAAATAAAATGACAATAACAAACCAATACTAAATAAAAACCTAAATCTCATTAAGAGAATGATTTCGAACTTTGTTTTAGTTACGGTAAGTTGGAAGATTATTGTAAAATATATTATTAATATCTGTAAGAGCGATATATTCACTGGATCATTCAAAATAGTAGATAAGCGAGCCGTAGCCAGGTATAGAAGACTTAGTTTGAGTAACTTTAGAAAGGACAATTTTGTAAGAAGATAAGTGTGAATATTAAAGTTAAATATTGTTTTTTTTTTGGGATCTCGCTGTTGGTCTTAAGGGCCTTTACAACTTAGCTCGGGCTGTTTTGGCGAGCTTAGCTGGGACGGATTGGGCGATTTCCCGCGACAAGCACAAGGGCGTCTCCTGCGAGCCTCAGACCTGGGCTTGTGCCGTCAAGGGGTGGTTAATCGCCTGAAGGGCAGGACGGAAGCTTAACGTCCACGCCTTCCCCGGTGAAAGCGGCTTTTTACCCTAATCTGATTTTGACTTTTCAGGCAACTTTGGACCATTTGCTGGTCTAAAAGGGGTGGTATCCGCTTCCTTGAACCTTCTTCTTATTGTACGTTTATTCCACGCACTTCATTAAGCTCTGTTATGATGTTAACTGACGTGAGGAAATGATTTCGCAGGGAAGTTGTAACAATAAATCGGTTATCACGACCGGTGGTTGCTCGAGTTCTGCCTGTACCACGTCTCCTTTTGTAAGAACCTGTCTACACAAACCTTCTGTATATTTGAGAAACCGTAGACTGGGCTAAATTTAAATTTCTACTAAATACCAATAGTTCGTAAAATAAAAATAAAAATTTTAAAAAATTAAAGGTTCAGAAACTCTCGATGATCTAAAAAGCTAACCCAACAATTCTGCTGGTAACAATAATTCAATTGTCAAAATAATAAAAAATCAATAAGAATCAATTTAATAAAAAACACGCAAATCTGATACTACAAGTAAATTTTCTTTTCTCGGCTATATTCATTTGTTTTACTGCAGTTCTATTTTTAAATATTGCTTTTTTTAAAGATTAATGACAGGTTTCTCCATATTTATATATTTTAATCTAAAAAGTTTGCATTCAAAGATTCAAAGATTTAAAGCCTTTATTTCAACTAATACAAGAGAACAAAATATAAATGTATATAAAAAAGAAAAAAGTTTAACAAGCACAGCTGTCCTCTTGTTCAGCTTGCCTTTGTGGCACAAAGGCCTCCTCCAGCTGTTTCCATTCCTTCCTATCCCTGGCAAGTCTTTGCCACAGAGGACCAGTAGGTTGTCACATATTCTAGGTTTTAGTTCTCTAGGATAATAGTATCTGGTGTTCTGTTTGTCATGGCTTTTGTTTTTGATTTGTTCATTGTTAAACCAACTTCTTTGCTTTTATAGTTTTTAGTGTTCCCGGGTTGTCAGTTATGAGCACAATGTCATCTGCAAATCTCAAATGGTTGATCCTCCGTTTCCTCTACTCCGTGGAGTATTAAATTATTTTTTCTGACTTCTTTCTCCAGATTTTACACCTTATTCTTCATAAATGCCACGTCGTTTTTAAGTTTTTTATTCTCTTCTACCAACGGTTTCAGTTCTTCTTATATTGTCGACGCCATACTTTGAGTAAGGCTTTTGGTGAGGGCAGTTGTTTGCTCACGAAATTCGTCCCTAGTATCCTTTTTGTTTTTATTCAGCTTCTCGTCAATTTCCATTATTTTTTCTAGTAGACCTGCCAGCTGTTTCTCCATGGCTGTGAGTTAGCGTTAGTACGTGTGTGTAAAATCGATTATTAGTTGGCAACACTAGTTAGCAGCACTGGTTGGTAGTTGGTATCACCGGTTGAAGTTTTTTATTTTTATGTTATATTTATTTTGCACTCTGGTATGCTTATTTTCGCATTTACGAAAACAATCTTGCGGACACTGCCCTCTATTGACAAATGTTTTTTATTATGAAGTATGTGTCCCTATGTGATTAAAATGATAAATTGAATATTGATTTAGTTTTTATAAATTTTTAACAAATCTAATAATATTGTTCTCTACTGAGGTTTGAACTCGTTTCCTATGGGTGATATGGCGGAACTTAACCGATTGACCAAACGTCTGTACTGTATTTGGTTGAAAATGTTGTTCATGTTACATGCGACACTAAATGAGTCAGAGTTATACCAAGACACGTGTACCGTTACTTCTTGCACAAATTAGTTTACTTCACACTACTTCACTGTTTCACTATTTCACTTTAGTGTTGTTCTTTGTTGATATGTTGAGCACTGCACAATTCATGCACTTTAGGGTATTCTTTTCAACACAAATTACCTACAAACGTCACTCGGTTAAAGCGTTGTGATTTTGGGAATAACTAATGCTTTTACAATGTTTCTGGGCGGAATAATATTTACACTTTTTATCTTGTAATATTACACCACTTTTTGTTCTTTTGAAACAATATTAGTACTTGTATGATTTTACTAATACAAAGAAATTGGGACACGATACGAGTTGTTTCACGGTCTACCCTCCTCTCCAAAAAGTTGGCATACTTATTAAAAAATCATTTCAAAGAAAGCCTGAAGTTTGATGCAGTTTATGAGTCTGTCAGTATATTTAAAACATTGGTATTCAAAGACGTATTATCGACGCGTTCAGAGGAGTTGTTCGGACTAATACTTGCAGCTGAGTTTCATCATCGACGTCGAGGCAGAATACGAAATTCCTACCCGTATCACCTCGACTTCCGCCGTTCCACATTTGATCTTTTTCAAGGCAGTTTTTGCCGCGCACTGTGGAACCAGCTGCCCACTGAATTATTTCCGAACCAATTCGACTTAGGGTAATTCAAGAAAAGAGCGTACCAATTATACGGCCGGCAACGCACTCGGGAGCTCTCTGGCATTGAGCGTCCATGGGCAGCGGGTCTTGACGTCAGGTGAGCCCCCTGCCCATTTGCCGGAGTTGCGGAACGCAGCATTGATGATAGATGTAGATTCACCATGACTTGGGGGCGAAGCATTGGCTAATTCTAGTTATTTTTTTTATTTTTTATGATTGGACAATTCACACCAATTGACCTAGTCCCATGCTAAGCTGGTGAAGCTTGTGTTATGGGTACTAGGCAACGGATTTACATACAATTATAGATAGATAGACATATAAATACATATTTAAACACCCAAGACCTAAGCACAACACCAAATGCTCATCACATCGATGTTTGTCTCAGCCGGGGATCGAACCCGGGACCTATGGATTCGCAGTCAGGGGTACTAACCACTAGACCAATGAGTCGTCAAATTGATTTTGAATTGTTTCTATTTGGCAAATAGAAACAATTCAAAATCTAACTCCATTCGAACAATGGGTTCGTAAAAACTGTAAATTCATCTATACATAAAAACCGACCTGTAACAACTGGAAGTTTGCACGTGCGTTGGCAGCCTTAAAGGCCGTATGATCTTCTCTTGAAGATCCCTAAGTCCTTACGGTTTGGAAATCCTGGAATAACAGCTGGTTCCATAAGAGGTAAACCACGCGGCAAGAACTTTCTTAAATAGTTGTTTTTGTGGTTGAAGATGAAATTTTGCATTCAGCTGCGATGCTATTTAGATGATATGCGACAGAAGATGCAAAGACAGACAACATCTCTACGCAACTCCAGCGGAGTTGAGGATGAGCACCTTTTACTAATAATATTACATAATTTTAACGTCGAACGAACATAGGCTCCACTATCACGTCAATGTGACTGTGTAGAAGTGAAGCGGACAACACCATTTGAACTAGTGATTTAGTGTTAGCGCACTTTGGTCATAAGTGCTAAATAGTGAGTGAAGAACACTAGAATAGATTGCCCTTTAATAGAGACTGTGAGAAGTGTTATTGGACAATTTCATATGTTAAAAATCCTTATTAGTAACGACACATGTATAAAAATTTTTTTTTTTTTTCTCTGCGTTTATTTGCAATCAGCCCCAAGGCTATGAGCAAATTTTTTCTGTGGTGCTGTCATGTGGAGTGACTTCCCATTGGAAGCATCTACTCATCTTCTGTCTAGAGCTACTGCCGGTCTTCTAGCTCTAGAACATGGTGACGTTTTAGTCGACTCACATACTGTCTAATGGTGAGTTGGCGAGCAAGTTTATTCGGGTGACAGCTTAACCGCTCTTTGTATTTAGCTGCCAGTCTCCGGATTTCCTCTTTGATTGTTCTCATGTTAAGGTGCTCGTGAACTTCATTGTTTGTAATGTACCAGGGTACTTCTGCAACTGCTATTAGGATCTTGTTCTGTTGTCGCTGGAGTATGTTTATGTTGGTATCACTTGCGCTGCCCCATAGTTGGAGGCCATATGTCCAAATGGGCTTAAGGATGACTTTATATATAAGAAGTTTGTTATCTAGAGAAAGTCTTGAGTTTCTTCCTAGCATCCAGTAAAGGCTGTTGTACTTTAGCTGTAGCTCCTGCTTTTTACATTTGATGTGGTGCCTCCACGTTAATCCACGATCAATGTGTAAGCCAAGATATCTTACATGGTCGCTGTGGGGCAGAATACATTGGTCCAAGTTTACAGGTGGGCAGTCTCCTCTTCTAAGGGTGAAGGTCACGTGTACTGACTTCGCGGCACTAGCTTTTATTTTCCATTTTTGCAGCCATTCGTTAACTTTGTCAAGGCCCTTCTGCAAGTCCTCAGATGCAAGTCCTGGGTCTTTATTGCTTGCTAATATAGCGGTGTCGTCTGCAAATGTTGCTGTGGTTATTCCTGGCAATAGCGGTAGGTCAGCAGTGTACAACGTGTAGAGCATGGGGCCAAGAACAGATCCTTGTGGTACCCCGGCATCAATGTTTTGAAATTCCGAAGTGGCGACACCTTCTTTTACATAAAATATGCGATCCTCTAGGTAAGACTTGAATATTGGAAAGTAAGAGTGGGAAATATTCTGCTTGATCTTACATAGTAGGCCTTTGTGCCAGACCTTGTCAAATGCTTGTTGGATATCCAGAAATGCTGATGAGCAGTATTCCCTTTGTTAATTGTTATTGTACATGTATAAAATAAAAATATATTAGCTTAGGTACACCTACTTTGACCGATACCTTTGTAAAGCCTAAATAATAGTATATAATAATGTAAGTTGTACTCGCATTTGAAATGAAAAATTATTTAATTGATGCTGCGTTTATTGATAATAAGAAATGCAACGAAGCGTTGTTTTTCACTATTAATTTGGTCAACCTCGAACATAAAATAATTATATGTGCACTAGCGATTAAACTAGGCCTAGCCTGTATCTTAAACGCTAGTTCCTTCCAGTGTCTTTAACAAATTAGTTAGATTGTTTGTCATTAAATATTTGAACGGGTTATAATTTTATTGTTTATAAAACTAAATGAGGGTAGAATCTAAAAAAAGTTGTTGCAATAGGTTAGACTATAGTAAATGTGAACTTCGACAAATTTTTTTTTTTTTTTTTTTAAATCTTGTGGATGAGAAACTTGAATTTATTGTTTTTATAATTTATATAATTACGGAATCTAAAATTTAGTACTAAATGATTCTAAAACAACAATTGTCGTGACTTAATTAGCGCTTATTAGCCTCCATGTTGTCCTTAATCCACTTGGAGTAATTGTAGGTTTTCGTGTAGACATCAGGTTTTCCACGAGCACACGGAATGTTCCATGAGACGATACCAATAGATTTGTTGTTGCACGCCAAGGATCCACCAGAATCACCCTGAAATCACATTCAGTAAGATCTTTGTTGAAACGTGAAAATTTCAAACATTGTTACATAAAAAATTGTTTTTTATGAAATATAAGACACAGGTATCACTTATTACACGTCATTAAATTTGTATCGGTAGACATCCCTCATTCGCAAAGAAGAAAGAGGGTGTAGCCGAGAGAAAAAGCCGGCGTAATATACATATATATAGGTATATGGCCCTACAACTTTTTCGGTCTGGGCCACAAATTTCAGTCGGTGATCAACCGGAGCCTGAAATGATTTCAAGCACAGTACGAGCGAGTCTTAAATGCGCGCAAAGACAGAAAGTCTATTGTAGGGTAGCAGTATGACTGACTAGTAGATTGACTTGGTATATTTATGCAGTGAATTTAGAATTTGGGACCGAAAATACAAATTATTTCAAATATACAATGTCTGCTCGGTAACGTTTCTATTTTCACCCACAACGTAGTTATAGAGTCGAATAGGATTTTAGTCTTGCTTGCACGACTTGGCGCGATCTGATAACAATAATTACTTACTTGGCAAGCACCTTCGCCGTTCTTGTTAAGGGTACATATGTGGTTTTCAGTAATAGGGAAACTCTTTTCAAAGCGTTTCATATAATCAGTGTTACAGTCTTTCTCGGATATCATTTTTACGTCCAACCATTGCAATTTGTCGGGACTGTATATGATATTTCATTTTTCTGGAAAAATTGGATTTATGACAATTTGAACTTTAATAAATCATATTTTTTCTATATAATAGGTGGGAAACGGGCAGGAGGGTCACCTGATGTTAAGTGATATCGCTACCCATGGACACTCATGGATGCGTTGCCAACCTTTTAAGAAATCAAAATAGCTAAATCCTTGACCCGAAGGTTGTGCCGTTACCATGATAAAAGGTTTATTTATCCAGTTATATAAGCCGCTTGATTACATTTTTTTCGTCATGTATAGAGAGAAATTATGTTTTAATATTATACTTACGTCGGTGAATCCCCATCCAGATAATTTACACAAGTCTCCTGGTTTGGGGTCTTTCGTGGCTATTTCGATAGCTTTAACTTTGTCTGTAAATTTAATCTTCTCTGTGGTTCTCACCAGAGCAATATCATTAACACTCGGTCTATCGGTATATTTTTCATGACTTATAATTTTGTCAACTTTGTATCTGATACCTCCAGAACTTTTGCTGTTTGTTCCTGCCAAAACGCTTAAATCTTTTGCCGATACGCTGAAAAATATTTTTACGTCAATAGAAATAATTTAATTCGAAGGATAGTGAATATTTATTCGGGAATTTACTTAAAAACAGTTCATATAAATTTATTTAACCCTAGAAAGATAACCTACGTCGAATCGACGTAGTCGATTTAAAAAATCTATAGTATTTGTTTCTATATACGCGCCATGGCACTGGCCGTTCCTGTCAACTCAGTGGACCCAACTCCCAAGTAGCTTGCTGGTGACAGTGGTGTTTTTTAGATAAGTGCAATAGTTTCGTCATTATATACCTACTGGAGAGCATAAGTCGAGCGCCTGTCCTAAGTGCATTGAAGGGTTAGCCTTATATATCAATAAAAAAATATTAGTTAAGGTTGATCATTTTATAATAAGTTTAAAAAGTTTATTTTAAAAGTTTATTTCTTAAATTATAAGGCTGATGAAGAGACTCCATCATGTTTAAGTTTTTTAGTGTTAAAAGAGCTGTGTTTAGTTTATTTAAGAATTAGCTAATTAAAATATATGTATAGTGTATACACTTACGTTTTTTTTATTTATTATTAAGTTAATTGCATATATTAAAGCTGACAATCACATTCATAAGCATATGATATACAAATTCCAGCACTTAAACATTTATACGTCAAAATGACGTATGGTTATCTTTAGTGTATAGCAAAATATGGTTATCTTTCTAGGGTTAAAAGGACTCCTAATCGAATCCTACCTACCTCTATCCTATCTACCTACCCTTGGAGGCAATGTGCTGCAGTGAGGATCCATCTGTCAGCAATGATGGCGCCACCACAGAATGCGATGTTATTATGATCTGAACGCTGTAGAGATACTTGGTATGGCAGAGCCCCATCTGGTGCGTCTGTCCCACCCACGACGCGGCCTTCAGGGTCCTCAAGTTCTGATATTTTTGCGGCTATAAAATGAAAAAAGAATTCTAGAAAGTAATTTGTTTAACGTTAACATGAAAATATTATTTTATAAGCATAATATATAGACGTCTTGGTTTGGGACAAGACATTAACATGGTGTGACCGACCGACGTGGTATGATCATGATGATGTAATGATAAAGTGAAAACTGGCACTGTAGATAACTGCTACTTATTACTTACTAGCTGCCCCCGCAATGTATTTCGCTTTAATATAGTTTTTACTAATTATACCTTTTTAGTAGCTTCTTACTAACATATACCTAACTATAGAACATTTTCGTATAGAACCCCATAGAGACTTTCCGAAATAAAAATTAAGTTGTACATTTTTCTCTCTGTATACCTAACCTTTCTTGAAATCAAGGGATAAATACTTAGCTAAATAATTAGTATCATATTTTGCGAGTCACATATAAGTATATAATTTATAAAAATTACTAATTAAAAGAATGAAATGCTGACCAAGAGCCCCGCAAAGCACAAAACCAAGTAGGAAGTAGTTCGTCAAAGACATTTTTCTGGATGTGCTTAAACTATAGAAATTCTCGAATTATATACAGATTTCATAAGTAACGGTGTGTTCACAATGAGGATAAAACACAATAGCATATTTTTTATCACTTATTAGATCATAATTTTTGTATTATAATATGTGCACTTCCTAGGGGCTGCCCAGATTGTTTCAGATTTGTCAAATTCACTATATATAAACTGCACGCCATTAACTGTTTTGTATTGGCAGCTCGGACAGTATCTTTCGTTAGAATGTGAGGTGATGGCCCATGCGCCTGAGCAATAAATTAATTGTACTGGATTTGCTTAGGGAGCAGTTTCCTTATCGTATACTTTATGCCATTTCGCAAAGACATGCTTGATACGTGAAAGTAAAAGAAATGGATTTTTGATAGAATAATATGCACTGTCTTTGCAATCATTTTGTAAGCATATCCACCAGACAACTATGAAGTTGTTTATTATTATTTGCAATGCATCACCCACTGGTGAAATAACCTTGATCACCTTGTGTTGGCTCAGGTAGCTTCACGCGCCTTTTCCGGTATCTATACTCGCTCGGCATTGTTCCTCAGTGGTGGAAGAATGCTTCAATACATCCGATCCCTAAAAAAGGCGATCGCTCTGAATCGCCAGAAGTATCTAGAGGGCCACCAGCTGATCAGAGAGTATCAGTACGGCTTTCGCCAATTGGATTTCCAGCTTTCTCACTGATCGGAGCATCAAACATCTGGGCATACACTTTACACTGGCCGGGCTGGTATTTCTCGGGCAGATGTCGATAAGTACCAGAACAAACTTGTGTCTAATGTTGAAACTCTGCTACGTGGAATTTCGGACTGAGGTAGACTATACAATACTACACAATTTCTAAAAAAAAAATTCCCTTCACTTTTTGTTGTTTGAATGGATTTAAGGATATCTTGGGTGTTGCACATGTTGCGATCAAGGTTTTATCTATAAGGAGTGTATAGGAAATTTAGGATACCTAATACTTTATTGCTCACGGCACAATACAAAATGTGTTGTACACATAAGCCCCTATAATATATTTAAATTATTCTAAAAAAACAACAGAGAGTTAGTTTTAGGTATATGGTAATATTATTTTTTATCTTTTCTAATTTCCTGCCATTTAATTGTCTTTCTTCATTAATTTATCGGTACGTGTATCTATGTTATGTATATCTATGTTATTATTAAAATTATTTTACTTGTAATTGGATTTTTAACTACTTTTATTTATTAATATATTTATACGTTCTATGTGTAAGCCTAAAAAATACAAGATATTATGACATCACAAATTTAACACACACACACACATTAAATTAGAACGTTAGCAATGTATCAAGGCAAAATTTTTTTTTTTTTTTTTTAATGGAGCGCATCGTGCAATCAGTCTTCTGACTATGAGCAGATGAGTTGTAGGATGGTTTGCGGGTGGAGATATTCCTCATTAGGAATATCTACCATAATAATATTAGCTCAGTCAATGCTGCTGAGCTCCAAGGTTCTTCGTCTTTTGAGTCGGTTTATATACTACCCGGTAGGGTGAGTTGAACAGCTAGGTGGTTAGGATGATATTCCAGCCTAGTCTTGTACTTCTGAGCGTATACTTTTATTTCCTCCTTGACTGTAGGTATGCCTAGGTGTTCATGTACTTCAGCGTTTCTTATGAACCAAGGCGAGTTGCTTATTTGTTTAAGGATGTAATTTTGTGTTCTTTGAATTTTAGTTTTGTTAGAGTCACATGTAGCTCCCCACAATTGTATCCCGTAGGTCCACACCGGTTTTATAACAGAATTGTAGATAAGGAGTTTGTTGTCAATGGATAATTTCGAGTTTCTACCCAGTAACCAGTACAGCCTCTTATATTTAATGTTGATCTCACGCCGTTTTGTTTCGATGTGTTTTTGCCATGTCAATCTACGGTCCAAGTGCAGTCCAAGATATTTAACTGTGTCACTCTGAGGCAGTTCCTTTCCTCCTAGGTTTACAGGGGGGCATGTCTTTCTTCGCAGTGTGAATGTCACCTGTACTGATTTGCTAGTGTTCACCCTAATTCTCCACCTATCGAACCAGTTGCTTATTTCATCTAGGCTTCGCTGCAGCTTTAACGTGGCTTCTTCGGGTTGTTTACTTGAAGCTAGGATTGCCGTATCGTCTGCATAGGTTGCAATGTTGACTTCAGAGGTACGCGGTAGATCTGAGGTATATATGGTGTACAGCACTGGGCCAAGTACAGAGCCTTGAGGTACCCCTGCAAGTATATCATGAAAACCTGATGTACAATCCATCTCTTTCACTTGGAATATTCTATCGGTGATATAAGACTCTAGGATTCCATAGAAAGTATGAGGCAGAAGTGACTTGATCTTGCATAAGAGCCCCTTGTGCCATACGCGATCGAATGCTTGTTGAACGTCCAGAAAAGCTGAGGAGCAGTACTCTTTCAGCTCAAGGCTATTGCTTATGAATTTACACACCCTGTGAGTTTGTTCGATAGTGCCGTGTTGTGCTCTAAACCCGAATTGGTGATCTGGAATTATAGAATTTTCAAGAATAGCTTGCGAGAGCCCTCGTTGTTGTACCTTCTCCAGTACTTTAGAGACGATCGGGAGAAGACTTATAGGTCGGTAAGATGAGACGTCATGTGGCGATTTTCGGGGCTTATGGACCATAATCACCTGAGAGACCTTCCATAGTGCTGGAAAGTATCCAACACTTATAATCCTGTTGAATAGGGTCGTCAAGTAAGTTATAGCCTTACGAGGTAATTCGGAGAGAACCTTTTTATGGTATGTATGGTTCTTTGTACCTCCCTTGGTGTTACTATCTTCAAGGGCAAATGCAATTGGAAATCCTGCTGGAGAATGTCATCTATTTCTGCCTCATCCGACCCAGGAGTGGCTTCATTTGGAACAAATACTTTAGCCAGATGGTCAGCAAAAGCATTTGCTTTTTCTAGTTTAGATCTAGCCCACTTGTTTCTATCTAGTCTTATAGGTGGTTTAGGGTTTGTGGGTTGATTCAGATTTTTGCATGCCTTCCAGAGAGAGTAGTCGGTGTCTGTTGTAGCTGTTAACGACATCAGGTTTTCCTCAATAGTAGCATCTAGATTTTCTTTTATAGCCTGTTTAAGGTGTTTAGCGTAGGTGTTTAGTGCTGTTTTATCATCGGGATGACGACTATTATGCCACACTCTACGTAATCTTCTCTTCTCCAGGATCATATCATGAATTTCGTGGGGTACAGAAAGCTGTCTGGTCTTTTTCTGAGCCATTCCCTCAGAATTCCTCCAGCATGCGTCCTGCACCACTCTCGTAAATGCCAAGACTGCACTATCTATTTCCTCCTTACTCTTTAGTGAAAACCGTAATTGTAGGGCGTCCTCTACGAGGTCACGAAACATTTGCCAATTTGTTCTCCTGTTATACAGTTTTGGTTTCCGTTGGCTCTCCAGAATATTGGTACTAATAGTTAATATCACCGGGATGTGAGCTGAAGAACCATCGAGAAAGCCATCAATGTGATAAAACAGTCGTGAGAGACCCTTCATTAAAAAGAAGTCCAGGACATCAGGCAATCTTCCAGGGTCGCTTGGCCAGTGAGTTGGCTCGGGGGTGGAGATTGTTGTTAAGTGGTTTTTATTAACGCATTTTTTAAGTTCTCTACCACGCGTGGTAATCAATCTTGACCCCCACTGCAGATGCTTTGAATTCCAATCTCCACCTGCTATGAAGCGTGGACCCAGACTGTTAATATATGTGGTGAAGTGTTCCTCAGTTATAACGTGCTTTGGAGGACAATAAACCGAGGAGATACATAAATTCCCATTTTCATCCTGGATATTTATTGAGGTGGCTTGAATGGATTCCGATCGAAATTGTGGAAGTTCATAGTGTTCAATGGAGGATCTAATTATAATAGCTGTGCCTCCATGTGCAGTGCCATCGGGATGATTTGTTGTGTACACATTGTAGTTTTGTACATGTATTTGGCTGTTGGATGTAAGGTGCGCCTCAGAAATAAGCAAGGCATCCAGATTATGCATTTTTAGCAGGATTTCAGCTTCATTTTTCTTAGGCGATAGACCATCTATGTTCCATGTAGCAATTTTGAGTTTATTCATTTTTATGGTAATTTGTTAACTAGTGTAGTCAAGAGCCCCAGAATGGTGCTCATTTGTTGTAGGATTGTATCAATTTTTTGTGATTGTTTTATAAATATCTCCTCAATTCTATTATTCAGTGATGGTTGACTGGCTTCTGGTACAGATTGTTGGTTTGTACCTTGGACTAAATGATTACTTTTAGCCACTTCATTATATCCCTTAGGCGTATTTATTGTGGGTGGGCTCGGGGGTTGGTTTGTAGGTTGGGGGTTTGGGCTTATACCACTATTGGGACAGCTTGACGTAGGAGCTTTTCTTGCCCTTAGAGACGAGCGCTGTGTTTTTCTGGCTAGAATTTCTTTATATACCTCGCAACCTTTATAATTCGCAGGGTGAGGGCCGAGACATAAGGCACATTTTGCTGGGGTACTGCGGTCCACTTTAGGACAATCTTTGGTTAAGTGTGATTCTGCGCATTTGAGGCATCGACCTGGTCTCATGCAGTAGTTTTTGGTGTGACCATACTGCTGGCATCTTTGACACTGTACTATAGTGGTCCTCTTTTTTGGGTCTTCTATAGTAACAATTTGGTGGAAAATATGTCTGATTTCCTTGGCTGCTTTATTATGCTGACTAGGTTGCAGGTTTACAAAGAAAGTTGAGGTAGGTTTTTAATCAGGCCCAAATCTGGCATTGATAATCTCTCCAACTACTATGTTTCCCGTTTTCTCAAATTCAGCTTTTATAACATGAAGTGGAGTAGTGTGGTGCAAGTTTCTTACTACCAGTCTGTAGTTTCTGTCTTCTTTTCGATTGAATGTATGGCCAATAAGACCCTTCTCTCTTACAGCTGTAATAAGTTTTTTGTAAACATCTATGTCTTCACTCATAATTCTTATTTGTGTTTTGTTTACTATCTTAAACTTGAATGTGGTTCTTTCAGTTGCAGATTCGAGAAATTCCGTCAGTTTATTGACATCTTGGACTCCATATATTATGATTGGAGGTGGATTGCTGGGCCTCTTTCCTTTGGTTTGGGTAGGTTCTTCAACGAGAGTTAGTCCATCGAACATGTTCGAAGTAGCTACACTTTCGGGGGACTGATTTGAGAGTTTCCTTTTTTTATTCGGCTTTCTATTTACTGGAGCCGTTTGCCATTCAGGCAAGTTGGTGTCGCAGGCTACTTCTTGAGAGCTTTGTGGTTCCTTCTCCTCATTTCTGGTAGGCAGTAAACTCCCAACCGATACACTTCTCTGTCTTATAAACAGGCTTGGATGGA
The DNA here is from genome assembly GCA_963693345.1 of Pieris melete. Lineage (NCBI taxonomy): Eukaryota > Metazoa > Arthropoda > Insecta > Lepidoptera > Pieridae > Pieris > Pieris melete. The sequence goes on from CAVNZK010000153.1 coordinate 33,557, forward strand.
AGGCTTGTTGTACATATTTCTTACTTTGACCAGTAGCATTCACTGTCACGGGGGCCTGGGTACCCACCCCCGTGGAGTCTTCGGTAGCCAATTTCACACTTTCAGCAACCTCCATTCTGCATCTTGATGAATTAAACTAGTTAATATTCATTTTAATTATTAATGCAAAATTTGCGGGTAGATTCAAAAGTGTTCACTTCTTGTTCGACTAAGATCTTGCGTTTAGACATATAACAATAGATTATTTCAATAACTTAATAACGAACACGTAGTGTACAATCACTGATTACAAGATTATGAGCAATTACACACGCAATTCTATAATAAAAGATTATTGTTGACGGACGCGACGCGACATTGTTCGCGCGAGTTGTAAGATTCAAGGCAAAAAATTAAACTACAAAATAAAACAATAACTAAAACTAAAAACATAAAAAATAAAATGACAATATCAAACCAATACTAAATAAAAACCTAAATCTCATTAAGAGCATGATTTCGCACTTTGTTTTAGTAACGGTAAGTTGGACGATTATTATAAAATACATTAATATTTTCATAAATATCAGTAATCAAGTTGTAAGAGCGATATATTCACTGGACCATTCAAAATAGCAGATAAGTGAGCCGTAGCTACGTATAGAAGACTTAGTTTGAGTAACTAAAGGAACATTTTATAAGATAAGTGTGAATATTAAAGTTAAGTTTATCTGGACGATACAACTGTATTTTTTAGTTCTGCAGCCTACGCGGTTAAAAAAATTCGCTCACTAACTGATGTCGATACAGCTAGACTTGTTTATTTTAGTTACTTCACAGCTTAATGACTTATGGCTTATTATTATGGGGTCATGCTGTTGATGTCGAAACTATTTTCATCCTGCAGAAGAGGGCTATTCGTGCAATCTATAATTTAAAATGTAGGGAATCTCTTAGAGATAAATTCAAGGAAATTAATATACTTACCTTTCCCTTGCAATATATTTATGAAAATATTATGTATGTATACAAAAATAGTGATAAGTTTACTAGAATAGAACATACGCACAATGTTAATGCACGGAACAAACGCAGGCTGCAATTTCCCCGTACTAGACTATCTAAAGTTAGTAATTCTTTTTTGGGAAAAGGGATACTCTTCTTTAATAAAATCCCAGAGGCTCTTTTATCTCTGCCTTTCAATAAATTTAAGAAATGTATTAAAGAAAAGCTGTGTAAAAAGGCTTACTATAAAGTCAACGATTATCTAGTTGATAAAAGGGCCTGGGACTAGTGCTAGATGGGCTACTTCTTATTAATTTGCGATATTTGTTTTAAAATAAGTGTTTTTTGATGATTTGCTACTTTAAAAGAGTACCGAGAGTTTTTTACGCCGGCTTTTTCTCTCGACCTACACCCTCTGTCTTCTTTGCCGATGAGTAGGGATGCCTACAAATTCAAACGTTTAATGACGTGGAATAATAGACCAGTGCCGATAATTTTTGAAACCTAAAAAAATTACAGTAGGATGAAACCCATTAGAAAAGCAGGGGAATATGATCAAAATGAAAGGAATTTCATAGAGAAGTAGGGAAGGGGATGACGGGTCTGGGCGTTACTGCATACGATTTTTTGCATTTTCTGAGAAGATTTACTATGGTAATATATATATATTTTTTTACCATAGGAAAGTAGAGATTTCAACGAACTGAAAGCACACCAACTTTTTGAAAAAAGCTGAAATTTTGACGTCAGAATTTTCGATTGAAAATTAGGGTGTTTTTTCGATATTAATTCAAAATAAGGTGAACAAATAAATATTTTTAATCAAATAAATTACAGTTTATTTGGGACATAAAAAGGTAAGTTTTCACCAAATTTCGTTAAAAAAAAAAAAAATTTTTGTTAAAGATAAAAATAAGAAACCAAAAACTTGGTTTTTTGAATTTTTCACATAAATTTTGAGTTTATGTGAAAAATGTGTGAATACAAAAGTTTTAGATCTTTTTATTACCTACAACTTTGCCATTTAACTTTCTTCGATAGGACTTTTAGTTTTGCCGGAAATCGAGATAAACCGTTTTTTACCCTTAAAACTCCCCCCCTCACCCTTCCCGACCTCAGATCGACCGTAATTTATTTTTCCTTTCATTTTGATCATATTCCCCTGCTTTTCTAATGGGTTTCATCCTACTGTAATTTTTTTCACTTTTTATTTATTTTAAAAGCTATCTGCATTGGTCTATAAGTAATACATGTATCTTATGTTCCATAATAAACATATTTTATTTTATTTTATTTTTATTTAAATATTGTTTTTTTTGGGATCTCGCTGTTGGCCTTAATGGCCTTTACAACTCAGCTCGCGCTGTTTTGGCGAGCGTAGCTTGGCCGGAATGGGCGTTTTCCCCCGACTTGCGCAAGGGCGTCTCCTGCGAGCCTCAGACCTGGGCTTGTTTCGTGGAAGGGTGGTTAATCGCCTGAAGGGCAGGACGGAAGCTCAACGACCACGTCATCCCCGGTGAAAGCGGCTTTTTACCCTTATCTGATTTTGACTTAACATTACCGCGCGGGCGGCTTTCAATTTGTCATTAGCTATCGTGTCTATTGAGTGGCATTAATAGTTTAAAACTTGAGTTTATAACTAACATAAATTAGGGTAGTGGGGTCGCGATAATATATTAACAAAAAACTTACTAAACCGTTTAGAACAACATATCGGTTATATTGACCAAAATCAAAGGCCCTTTTTATTCTATTGTATTAGGTACTTAATAACAACGTTATCGGTTTTACGACCAAATATGAGTAGTCCCTTCGATGTCGCAATAACAGAATCTAAATGTATTTATTTAAAAAAAATTTTTTTTTGAAAATAAATACCTTTAAAAATATAAATTTTGAATATGTATAATAACATATTCTAAATTTGAAGCTTCTATGTCAGCTAGACGTGCCTTACAGCCCGTTCCCACTAGTCGAAAGTCGCATAAGACTAAAAGTCGAATGCTCTGGTCACCATACACTTTGTATGGAGCTGTTCACATTAGATGAGACGCGACTTTTAGTCGAATACGACTCAAAAAACCATCCGACGGGCCAGCGCCCGTCTTAAGACTAAAAGTCGCGTCGAATCATGCTCGCATAGGTGCCTGCTTGTTGCTGTTCACACTAGTCGTGCGTCTTTACGACTCGAGCGCGTTGTTACCTCTCTCCCCGCCCCGCTTCCTAGACACACATTCCTACACATTGCTTGCTCACTCCATTCGTGTTTTTTGTTTGTTGTGTGAAAATGGAGAAAGAAATAAAAGCCGAAGAACTTATTCCATTAGTTGAGTCGATCTTTCTGTTAGGATTGGGTACATCCAGTAATTTCTTGGAATTGACATTTTTTTCAACTTTTTTAATTTTCTTCGTAAGTAGTAGAGCACAACATCGCGAATTCGCTATGTACTGAATGGCGCGAAACTACGATCTATACGACTAGCGACGTAGTGTGAACAGGGACATCAGACTTTCGACTTTTAGTCTTATGCGACTTTCGACTAGTGGGAACGGGCTGTTAGAATTTTGATAATCGGTCAGTCAGTCTGGGAGTGACCAAATTAAGTTATTTGACTAGTTATAATTCTTAAGCAGTTGGGTCAAATTTAATTATATTTGAAATTGAAATAATTAAATTTGTACAGTTTGTGTATAGCAAGCAAGGTGTATTTACCAGAAACATTCAAATCTCCTTATTATAGTTTTTAAAACATCGACTTAATGTATCAACTAATTTTTGAAAAAAAAAAATTTATAAAATTATTTTATTTATTTATTTATTAAAACTTCGTTGCAAAAACAATAAATCAAACACAATACAAAAAAAAATTATAAGGGATGCAACGGGCGGCCTAATCGCTAATAAGCGATCTCTTCCAGGCAACCCTAGTTAAAGAAAAAACTAAAAAAAGAAACATGATTCGTGCGAGAAGTGCAGAAACAAATGTTATATAAAAAAAATATATATATATACATAGTACCTTAATCTAAAGTAATACAAAAAAAAAAAATATTAACAACGGACTAAAAACTTAAAAGCTAATCTTACAAATACATGGACAGCAAATAGTGATGTAAAAGGAAACATAAGATTTATACAAGTCACGATTGATCAGGATAGGATAAGGTTAAGAAATGATAATACAGAAGAGTTTTAAAAGATGACACAGAGGTAGCCAATCGTACGGAGTCGGGCAGCGTATTCCACAACTTAATGGCGGAGATTGTGAATGAATTGCCTAAGAAGGATGAAGTGTGAGATGGAATTTCCAATAAACATCTATTAGAAGAGCGTAACATATAGTTAGAAGGACCTAAGAATTTAAAGTGATTTTTGAGATAAGAAGGGGGTTTCAGATTGAAAAGAATTGAGTATAGAAGTTGAAGAAGATGAGCGTGACGTCTGAATCGAATAGGTAGCCACCCCAGCTGCCTGCGGAATTTAGACACATGGTCATATTTCCTAAGACCAAATTTGAACCGTATGCAGAAATTCTTCAGGCGTTCGATCTTGTCAAGTAGCTCTTCGTTCAAATCAGAGGAGCATGAGTCCGCATAATCGAGAATAGGAAGCAGAAGAGACTGTGCTAACATAGTTTTAGTGCGGATAGGAAGGAAATTAGAAAGACGTTTCAGAGCCTTATTAATTATTTGCCTGAAACATTAAAATATTAATTTCATATCGTAACAATATATTTTTATAATTGTTATTTTTATAAGGATGATGTGACCTTTTAAGACAAATTTGCACGTCATGTGTGGCAGAATATGCGGACTTTAGATTGTACCACCATAACATTTTTGTACCATATTCTTACAAATAATGCCGCCAGTGTTAAAATGTTTGGACCCTGTAACAGTGTACATTTAGGGCTCACATTTCCTCCCTGGATCACGATACTAATTCGTCGAGCGGATGAGGCACCAGCTTTGGGGTCTTCGGTACTCCAAAGCTGGTCAACCAGGCGTCAACTTAAATTTTTAAGCGGCCCAAGAGTAGAGAATCCAAAGAGAATAAAATCAGAGTTGGAAGAAAAACTCTTTTATTTTTTCCGTTTATTATTTTCCGCCTGCTCTGCGGTCGTGCCACTTACGTGTCCACACAAGTAGCATCTCAATTCAGTCCCATCCTTCAAGGGATCAAAGACATTTCATCCGGTCAGATTCCTTTATAACAGACTGTATGCTATCTATCCCAACTATCCCTTAATGTACCCAAAATTATTTGTCTTAGGGATGGTGGGGTACAATAAATTAGAAAAAAGACGGGACTTCTTATGTATAATGTACGATGTCTCCGACTCTATCGACATATTTAAATGTTCGGAGAGTTCACAGTAGCGATGTTGTGTATTTTATGTACTTAATATTATATACTATCCGACATTATCGTATTTGTACTGTATAATGTATGTATTTCTGTGAATAAACAAATTAATAAAATTTACAGATTAAAGTAAGAAAAGTAGTGCTTCTTTTTTAAATTAACTTTTTAACCAAGGTTATATTTGACGCACACGTTCTTATAATTAATATTATTCCCATTACACTATCAAACATCGTTATGTATTAACTTCAAGGCTGCTTTGAAACATGAAATTCGAAATACATTTAAAATAAATTGGGCTAAGCTGTTGTTACCTACTTATTTTTATAATTAAGATATATTTTAATAATATGTGATGTTGATATAATATTTGAAACTCCTGCCACACCTGTACGAAGTGGCGAAAAGTCATTTCTTTACGCTCGTTCTTTTTTTGTGTACTTAATAGGAGTACAAAGTGTTCTATACGTTATGGCATTTTTTTTCTATTTAAAGGATTCAAATATGCATGGCACAGAAACCTTAACTTATCACTATACTTATATTAACGTAAAAGTACAAGGAACATAAGTGGGGGCAAGATTTAATGTGCTGGTATTTTTATTAAAACCGCCAGTTTCTATCGTTCCAAACCACATTCGAAGTTAGCCGCCCAGAGTGCGTGGAGTGCGTAAATTTGAATAATTTTTATTTTATTTTATTATATAAAATATAATATGAAATATTCTTATGAAACATAGGAATATTTAACTATAGCTTTTTATTCTTAGTTACGAAACCACATAGACATACGGCTATCTTTAGTCATTTTGGAAATATCTCAACTTTCATCTTTACCCAAAAAAAAAAAATACGGGCTAAGATAAATTATACAACAGCTTCGATCTTACTCCGTTCCCAATGGCATAGAAAAATTCAGTTATTCTCAAACTTTAACTGGTAACAGGATATAAATTGGCAACGTACCTAGTTGATATTTCCACGGAATTATGTATGTATGTAGGTCTATCATGACCGAATATGCAGAGATAAGTAAAAATTTAATAAATTAAAATTTGAAACCAGCTTATCTATCTAAATTTTTTACTTAAAATTTTAGTTCTGCCCTGCGATTCTGTAACTCACTTTTCGAACTCACACAGCGGTTTTCGCATCGGCGGTCTCAAATCAGTCGTGATACAGTCATTTTATGATTTGGTATTCTGAAAAGGTGGGAGCTTGTAGTTTATTGTTTATCAGAAGCGCCGATGCGAAAACCGCTGTGTGAGTTACAGAATCGCAGGGCTGCAATTAAATAAAAAGGTATCTATTAATTCCTAAGAAATGTTTTATTAATTATGGTTGTAGGTATATCGTGTAATAATACCTAATTATTTAATAATTGCAATTGTTTTATTCAGTAACCATGCCTCGTAACTACGTCCGGAAATAATCACGTGCAACATCCTATACTCAAGATTATGTGGCCGAAGCAGTAGAAAAAGTAAAAAGAAAGGTTTTGACATTTGGAGCAGTAAATTTTTAAAAAAATATATATATTGTATAGCTACGCTTTTTAACCGAACAGAAATACCAGCGTTAAAAGTATTACATAAGGAAGCCCTCCTGTCTTTGGTCGTGATATCGAGATTAGCCAATGGCCTTTAAGTTTAGGAAAAATTATTTTAAGATATTTCTCACCGTCTTCTGGACCGCACACTCAGCTCTTCAACAATTCTCAATTATAGAGTTGATAAAAATCTAATATATAAAATTCTCGTGTCACAGTTTTCGTTGCCATACTCCTCCGAAACGGCTTGACCGATTTTGATGAAATTTTTTGTGCTTATCCGGTATCTATGAGAATCGGCCAACATCAATTTTTCATCCCCCTAAATGTTAGGGGTAGTCCACCCCTAAATTATTATTTTTATTTTTTAGACAAAATTTTTAATTTCTATTTTTTTTGGATACAGCGTTAAAAAATAGGAACAATTTAAACAGCTTCAGTAAAACCTTAAATTTTGATCTATCTCTCTTATCGACATAAGAAAGCTTTACAAAATGAAATATAAAATTACTTCAAACTATTTTGACCTTGATTTTACCTAAAGAAAGCACTTAGCACTTTCATTGTCTACAAATGTTCCTCTGTCTTATCCATTGATTTCTCGCTTTCTCTAAAAGTGGCGCAGACAAGCCCTTTATTGTCGTGGTGATTCCCGAAGCGATTTCAAGCTGAATTTTAAAATTGACATAAATCAGGTAAAGTAGAAGTAGATACCGAACTGATTCTGTGGGATGGAAAGATAGTTTTGCAGGGTTCAAACATAATAATATGTTATATTTTTATCAAGAATATTAATTTTCAACTGAATGAAACACTAGTTTCCCAAGATAAGAAATAGGTAGTTATTTAACTTATTTTTACGATAGGAAAATTAATTTAATCCTGTTTATTTTGAGAACGATTATGAATTATTTCAAAGGAAAGGGTTATGTCTGAAGAAGTAAGAAAATCAGAGCTTATATTTTATGCAGCGTTGGCAGAACAGATAATACATAATATATTCTTAGTATATTTTTTGTATTTTTTGTGTTTGTATAGGTGAAACTGTGCTTTGTGTATGTTTAAATGTGTATTCCATTTTTGGCTTTTGTGTACAGTGTAATTGTTTGAATATTGTTTAGTTAGTAGCTGTAGGAATACCGTTGAGCAAATAAATTAATATATAAATGTAAATTTCAATGAATTGTAAAGAACGGAAGATGAAGCTATAACAACCATAAAATGGGATGTCATAGGTGTTTGTGAAGTAAGAAGAATAGAAGAAGAGATAAGAGAATACGAGAGATAAATTTTTTATTCTTATGGAAAACAAAAATGGATATATGGAATGATATTTCTAGTAAAAAAATATTTAAAAGATAAAATAATTATCTTCCAAGGAATATCAGATAGAATCGCCGTACTCAATATTCAATTAAAAGAACCCACAGAACAAGATGAAAAATTAACGAAAGATTTTTTTAAAGACGACAGAATTATTATTAATTATTTTATTATATTAACATTTGAAATGAAAAATTATTTATTTGATGGTGCATTTATTGATAATAAGAAATTATTCTAAAACATCAATTGTCGTGACTTAATTAGGGCTTGTTAGCTTCCATTTTGTCCTTAATCCACTTGGAGTACTTGGTGGTTCTCGTGTAGGAATCAGGCTGTCCGCGAGCACACGGAATGTTCCATGAGACGATACCAGTAGATTTGTTGTTGCACGCCAAGGATCCACCAGAATCACCCTGAAACGTGTTCATTAAAATCTTTGTTTAAGAGAGAGTGAAACATGGAAATTCCAAACATTACAACGAATAAACTTAAATGGTCTGATTTCCAGATTGTCCTTGAAATATTATCTCTGAGTTACATAAAAAAAATATGATTTTTATGGATTATAAGACACAGGTATCACTTATTCCACGTCATTAAATTTGTATCGGTAGACATCCCTCATTCGCAAAGAAGACAGAGGGTGTAGCCGAGAGAAAAAGCCGGCGTAATATACATATATATAGGTATATGGCCCTACAACTTTTTCGGTCTGGGCCTCAGATTTCAGTCGGTGATCAACCGGAGCCTAAAATGATTTCAAGTACAGTACGAGCGAGTCTTAAATGCGCGCCAAAACAGAAAGTCCATTGTAGATAGTAGTATGACTGACAAGTAGATTGACTTGGTATATTTATGCAGTGAATTTAGAATTTTGGACCGAAAATACAAATTACAGTAGAACCTCGATAACTTAAACCTCGGTAACATAAAAACCTCTGTTACTTCAAAAAATACTATGTTCCCTTCCCATCAGAGCCCAAAACCTCTATAACTTAAAATACGCAACCTCTATAACTTAAATAAATAATCTCTGTATAGGCCCTCAGTAACTAAAAGAAATGTTTCCAGAACCTCTATAACATAAAATTGTTTGTGAATGAGTCATTTTGAAAGAGTGTCAAAACAAATGGTTTCGGTATTTATTGCTTGCACGTGTTTACGAATGTATTGTTAACGTAAACAATACATTACCTATTGTTTGCTTTATCTAAATTCGTCAAAGCTTTGCGCCGGTTAGCTTTGTGACAACGACTTACTTACATCATAAGTTTTTGATGTAATGTAAGTAATGTGAATAAATAAGATTACATATTTAATTTTCAGTATTTTATTGAACCCATTCTTCTGATGCATTCAAGTAGAAATGGGAGCAAGGGTACATAGAAACATGTACATACCTCTATATTAACCTTTACCTAACATAGAACCTTGATAACTTAAAACCTCTATAACATAAAATATTTTGTGTTTCCCTTGGACTTTATCTTATCGAGGTTCTACTGTATTTTAAAATATACAATGTCTGCTCGGTTACGTTATAGAGTCGAATAGGATTTTAGTCTTGCTTGCACGACTTGGCGGGATCTAATAACAATAATTACTTACTTGGCAAGTACCTTCACCGTCCTTGTTAAGGGTACATATGTGGTTTTCAGTAATAGGGAAATCCTTTTCATAGCGTTTTAAATAATCAGTTTTACAGTCTTTCTCGGATATAATTTTTACGTCCAACCATTGCAATTTGTCGGTACTGCGTCTTCCATATTTCTGGAAAAATTGGATTTATTACAATTTGAACTTTAATAAATCATATTTTTTCTATATAATAGGTGCGGCAGGAGGGTCACCTGATGTTAAGTGATATCGCTACCCATGGACACTCACGGATGCGTTGCCAACCTTTTAAGAAATCGAAATAGCTAAATCCTTGACCCGAAGTGTGTGCCGTTACCATGATAAAAGGTTTATTTATCCAGTTATATAAGCCGCTTGGTTACATTTTTTTCGTCATAGAGAGAAATTATGTTTTAAGATTATACTTACGTCGGTGAATCCCCATCCAGATAATTTACACAAGTCTCCTGGTTTGGGGTCTTCCGTGGCTATTGCGATAGCTTTAACTTTGTCTGTAAATTCAATCTTCTTTGCGGTTCTCAACAGAGCAATATCATTAACATTCGGTCTTGAGGTATATTTTTCATGATTTATAATTTTGTCAATTTTGTATCTGGTACCTCCAGACCTGAGGCTGTTTGTTCCTGCCACAACGCTTAAGATATTCGTCGATACGCTGAAAATATTTTTTCCGTTAATATAAATAATTTAATTCGAAGGATAGTGAATATTTATTCGGGAATTTACTAAAACAGTTAATATAAATTTATTTAAAAGGACTCATAATCGAATCCTACGCTTACCCTTCGAGGCAATGTGCTGCAGTGAGGATCCATCTATCAGCAATGATGGCGCCACCACAGAATGCGTAGTTATTATGATCTGAACGCTGTAGAGATACTTGGTATGGCAGAGCACCATCTGGTGCATCTTTCCCACCAACGACGCGGCCTTCGGGGTCTTCGAGCTCTGATATTTTTGCGGCTATAAAATTAAATAGTGAAAAACATATTTTATACAATTTCATTTTTCTCCTCGAAAGTAATTTGTTTAACGTTAACATGAAAATATTTTTTTATAAGCATAATATATAGACGTCTTGGTTTGGGACAAGACATTAACATGGTGTGACCGACCGACGTGGTATGATCATGATGATGTAATGATAAAGTGAAAACTGGCACTGTAGATAACTGCTACTTATTACTTACTAGCTGCCCCCGCAATGTATTTCGCTTTAATATAGTTTTTACTAATTATACCTTTTTAGTAGCTTCTTACTAACATATACCTAACTATAGAACATTTTCGTATAGAACCCCATAGAGACTTTCCGAAATAAAAATTAAGTTGTACATTTTTCTCTCTGTATACCTAACCTTCCTAGAAATCAAGGGATAAATACTTAGCTAAATAATTAGCATCATATTTTGCGAGTCACATATAAGTATATAATTTATAAGAATTACTAATTAAAAGAATGAAATGCTTACCAAGAGCCCCGCAAATCACAAAACCAAGTAGGAAATAGTTCGTCAAAGACATTTTTCTGGATGTGCTTAAACTATAGAAATTCTCGAATTATATACAGATTTCATAAGTAACGGTGTGTTCACAATGAGGATAAAACACAATAGCATATTTTTTATCACTTACTAGCAAACTTGGCGAACTCCGTTTCGCCACCAGATGGCTTCGTTTTATGTAACATTTCGTTTGGTGATCCCGTTTTTCTGTTGAAATTTTTCCTGAATTTTCTTTGTTATAAACCTCACGGAGCCCGAGACCTTTCCAACGAATGCAAAACCGTGGAAATCGGTTCGTGCCTTCTGGAGTTATAGCGTCAGGAAGGAAAACCCGACTTATTTTTATATAGTAGATTAGATCATAATTCTTATATTATCATATGTGCACTTCCTAGGGGCTGCCCAGATTGTTTCAGATTTGTCAAATTCACTATATATAAACTCCACGCCATTAACTGTTTTGTATGGGCAGCTTGGACAGTATCTTTCGTTAGAATGTGAGGTGATGGCCCATGCGCCTGAGCAATAAGTTAATTGTACTGAATTTGCTTAAATAGGGAGCAGTTTCCTTATCGTATACTTTATGCCATTTCGCAAAGACATGCTTGATACGAGATAGTAAAAGAAATGGATTTTTGATAGAATAATATACACTGTCTTTGCAATCATTTTGTAAGCATATCCACCAGACAACTATGAAGTTGTTTATTATTATTTGCAATGCATCACCCACTGGTGAAATAACCTTGATCACCTTGAGTTGGCTCAGGTAGCTTCACGCGCCTTTTCCGGTATCTATACTCGCTTGGCATCGTTCGTCAGTGCTGGAAAAATGCTTCAATACATCCGATCCCTAAATAAGGCGATCGCTCTGAATCGCCACCTCCGGAAGTGTCTAGAGGGCCACCAGCTGATCAGAGATTATCAGTACGGCTTTTACCGTGGTCTAATGTTGAAACTCTGCTACGTGGAATTTCGGACTGAGGTAGACTATACAATACTATACAATTTCTAAAAAAAAAATTCTAAAAATTATCTGAAGATGTGCGATATAAACAAATTTAATCCCTTCACTTTTTAATGTTTGAATGGAATTTAAGATATCTTGGGTGTTGCACATATTGCGATCAAGGTTTTACCTATAAAAGGAGTGTGTTGGAAATTTAAGATACCTAATAATTTATTGCTCACGGCACAATACAAAATATGTTGTATACATAAGCCCTTATAATATATTTAAATTGTTCTAAAAAAACAACAGAAAGTTATAGGTATATGGTAATTATTTTTTTTATCATTTCTAATTTCCTGCCATTTAATTGTCTTTCTTCATTAATTTATCGGTACGTGTATTGTATTATATCTATGTAGATAATTATTAAAATTATTTTGCTTGTAATTGGATTTTTAACTACTTTTATTTATTAATATATTTTTACGTTCTATGTGTAAGCCTAAAAAATACAAGATATTATGACATCACAAATTTAACACACACACACATTAAATTAGAACGTTAGCAATGTATCAAGGCAAAAAATTAAACTACAAAATAAAACAATAACTAAAACTAAAAACATAAAAAATAAAATGACAATAACAAACCAATACTAAATAAAAACCTAAATATCATTAAGAGCGAGAGAGATTTCGAACTATGTTTTAGTTACGGTAAGTTGGAAGATTATTATAAAATACATTAATATTTTCATAAATATCAGTAATCAAGTTGTAAAGCGATATATTCACTGGACCATTCGAAGTAGCAGAAACAGGTAAGCGAGCCGTACAGAAGACTTAGTATGAGTAACTTTAGAATTACAAAGAAAGGACAATTTTAGATTAATAACTAATGTTAGATTACATACTTTTAGGATTTTTATTGATAAAACTAAAAATAAATATTGTATTTGCAATAATTAGAAAGCATTAACTATATTTTTAACCTACAGAGTAATGATAAATATAATAATAATTAAAAATGCATAAATAGAGCGTAAAATAAATGCCATTTAAACATAACTTGTGAAAAATACTTCCAACGCAGTTCTTCTACTGTAAAAAGTTGTGAGATTCATACCAGAATCAGCCCCTACTTAAAGGCAGGTCCTTTAGTAATTACGTATTAAGCTAACCTAACAACATCTTATAGTGACCATAACAATATTACAAAAGATTTGTTTTAAATAAATACATTGACTTTGCTATGGAAACACAATGTATCTCACCGGTAACACTTGCTATATTCAATTAGATTGTTTACTGTGATATATCAATCTACAGCCGAAATCATTTACGACGACATCGTTTAGAACAACATACCGGTTATATTGAACAAAATCAAAGGTCACTTTTACTCTATTGTATTAGGTACTTAATAACAACGTTATCGGTTTTACGACCAAATATGAGTTGATGAGACCCTTCGATGTTGTTATAACAGATATTGACTTTTTTTTTTAATTATATTATTTAGAACAGGGGGCAAACGGGCAGGAGGCTCACCTGATGTTAGGTGATACCGCCGCCCATGGACACTCTCAATGCCAGAGGGCTCGCGAGTGCGTTGCCGGCCTTTCAAGAATCGGTACGGTATTTCTTTAAAAATATATTTTTAATGTTGACATTTATTTATTTATTTATTTCCTATAATATAATAGAAAACTAACGTAAAACAATATAAACATAACAAGTAAAAACCTTAAAACCTAAACCATTTTATAACTAATTATAAATAATGCAATTCTTGTGAATTCAAGCCAGTGTGCAACTAAATATATCCGTCTCACTCTCACAAGCAATAGTGTTTAGGGTGCGCAAAACACGCGTAAATGGTGCTTTTCTAAGTAAGTTCGTCCGCGTCCGAGGCACTCCCAGCAATTGCGACCGCTTACCCCGCTAAGTGTGGTTATTTGGACATGGTTCTCCGTTGGTCTAATTAGAAAACGGGCGAAATTCTAATTTAATTATAACTGATATATATGTTACTGTAAAAGCTCGAACTACGGTTAATCTTAAGATTTAAGTCTTAGGATTTACCGACATGAGTTGGTAAATGTAAGAATTTCTGAAAATACGATGATTTTTTCGAGCTTTTACCATTTGAATTCAGTATATGCTAGGTTTTACCACTGTCAGCTGGTAGATGTTGGTTTTAGGAATAAAACAATGAGTAATTCTTAATTATTTAGTTTAATGAACTATTAGACAAAACAGGTACATAGTATTATAAAGGTATCACATGATAGTAATAAGTACAAACTAATACCAACTTACTTAATTATTTTGAAAAAATACATAACGTTTATCTCTGAATATCTCACCTACATAAGGTACCTAAAAAAAACATTTCACTTGTTACAACACGGAGTGCTATTGTGGCATTTAGAATTACAAAGTAATCCTGATGATCTGAATGTAATTTTTTTTGTTTTTTCAACATTTACCGTGCCATTAATGTAAATCCTAAGATTTACGAACGGAATAGTGGTAAGAGTTCGAATCGCAAACCTTTTGGAACATTTACCATTAGGAATTGGTAGATCTTAGGTTTTACTGGAACATCTTAGGATTTACTGCAGTTCGAGCTTTTACAGTAACATATACACTAAATATCAATTACATATTCTAAATTTGAAGTTTCTATGTCAGCTGGAGGTTCCTTAGAATTTTGATGATCGGTCAGTCAGTCTGGAAGTGACCAAATTAAGTTAATTAACTAGTTATAATTCTTAAACAGTTGGTCCAAATTGAATGATATTTGAAATAAACTGTGTATGGCAATCAAGGTTTATAATTATTTACCAAAAACATTAAAATCTCTTTGCTAGAGTTTTTAAAACATCGATTTAATGTAGATTGTAGTTTTTGAAAAAAAAAATTATATTAATAACTAGCTGATCCGGCAAACGTCGTTTTGCCATGTATATCATTTATAATAAAAAATAGGGGTTGATCGTAGAGGGGTGAAAATTAGGGGTTGTATATATTTTTTAATTAAAATTAAAAAAAAACAATTAGGGGTGGACCCTTAACATTTAGGGGGATGAAAAATAGATGTTGTCCGATTCTCAGACCTACCCAATATGCACACAAAATTTCATGAGAATCGGTCAAGCCGTTTCGGAGGAGTTTAACTACAAACACCGCGACACGAGAATTTTATATATTAGACTAGCTGACACGGAAAACGCCATTTTGCCGTGTATATTATTTCTAGGAAACATTTTTTAATTCAATAAAATAATTACATTAACTTTCAATAAAATAAAAATTTAGGGTGTGACCACCCTTAACATTAAGGGGGATGAAAAATAGATGTTGTCCGATTCTCATACATATCCAATATGCACACATAATTTCATGAGAATCGGTCAAGCTGTTTCGGAGGAGTTTAACTACAAACACCGCGACACGGGAATTTTATATATTAGATTATTTGCCTGATACATTTAAATAGTAATTTGATAACGTTATAATATTCTTTTTTATAATTGGATGATGTAGTGATAAGACGAATTTGTTTGCAATTATGTGTAACAGAATATGCGGACTTCAGATTGTACCACCGTAAAAAATTTCTACCATATTCTAGCAAATAAATGCTGTGCTGCCAGATTTAATACAGTAAGTCAGTGTACATTTAAGGCTGACATTTCCCTGGCTTACGATACTGATGAACGAGGGAGCCAGCTTTGGGGTCACCCGTACTATCTACCAGGCGTCAACTTAAATTTTTAATTAGTGCGTTTGAACCCCACGGCCGAATAGTAGAGAATTCAAACAATAAAATAACAGTTGGAAGATATATTTTATTTTTCCGCTTGCTCTGCGGCCGCGCCAGCTTTTGCTTGTCCGATGGAGGTTGGAAGGTCGTGATGCTGTCCACATATAATTGTCTATGATCCACTGCATTTGAATTTCGATTATGTTCTTTTACTTATGGATGTGCGGATTTATTATAATAAATAATAAATACAGTGTTTTCAAGAATTATTTACGTTTTAATTAATTGCTATAGCCGCTAGTCCACCCAAACAACAAGTAGCATCCCACACCAAAGCCAGTCCTATCATTCAAGGGACCAAAGACGTTTCATCCGATCAGATTCCTCTATAAGAGACTGTATGCTGTCTATCCCTGCTGTCCATTAATGTAATCCAACATTATATTTAGTCTTAGTTATGTGTGCAATAAATTAGAAATAAGACGGGATGTCTCCGACACTAACCACATATTTATATGTTCGGAGAGTTCACAGTAGCGATGTTGTGTACCTTGTATACATTATTAACAGCGTTGCCAGATTTCTTTTTAGTCAAGTCGGGATTTTGGCACTTTTAAAGTGAAAAAAGCGGGATTCATTTGTCGAAAGCGGGACATAGTAAAAATCACGTTTGCGTGACAATAGACAGCGAAAATAGTCACAGAAAATGTATTTAAATCAGATTAAACCTATCGTTAAATAGTTCTTATTCATTAACTTAGATTAAAAAACAAAAAAAGTTTTATTTATTAGAAAAATATAGCGTTTCAAACAATATTCAGAGTATTGTTGAGTGAATCAAATTGCAATTTACAATAAGACAGTAATTTTTTATAATATTCATAATATTTCTATGAAGATATAACTTCTTTAAAAGTTTCATTTTTCTCTTTAAAAAGACGAAGAACTCTTTACAGGATAGCTATCCTTATTAAACTTGATGAGTAACTTTGATTTCATTAAATTTACGAAGCAATTCAAAAAGAAGGCGTTTTGGAAAGCAGTTTGATAGAAGATACTTAATATAAAGTTTGAAGATAATCCTGGTATTTTTTTTTGGATACTGTTGAAAGAGTTGGTACCATTATTGTGCGGTGGTGTTAGTAAAAACTTTTTATTGCCATCGAGTTATTCCCGAAAAGCGGGACATTTTATTTTGATTTAAAAATCGGGACGTCCCGCCGAAATCGGGACGTCTGGCAACGCTGATTATTATATACTTTTCGATTTTTATTTGTATTGTATAATGTATGTATTTCTGAAAATAAATTAATAGAATTAAGGTACAGATTGTCGTTGAAGTACGAAAAATTGAGCTGTCTTTTCAAATTAACTATTTTACCAAGGTTATATTTGACGCACGCGTTCTTATAATTAATATTATTTCTATTACATATGTATATAAAAAACCTAACTATCTTCTTCAAGGCTGCCTTGATACATACAATAAGAATTTTAATTAGACATTTAAAATAAATTGGGCTAAGCAATTGTTATTTTTTTTATTATTAAGATATGTTTTAATAATATGTGATGTTCATGTAATTTATCTTTCTTTTGTGTAATAGGAGTACACAGTTTTCTATACGTTATCGAATTTTTTTTACATAAAGGGTAAATGGGGGCAAGAAGAAAAATGGGTTAAGACAACAAAATGTCTGTAACACCAACTTTAACGTATTTTTATTAAGACCGCCAGTTTCTTACGTTCTAAACCACATTCGGAGGTAGCCGCCCAGAGTGCGTGGAGTGCGTCAATTTTAATAATTTCTGCGTCGTGATTTTTTCGTAAAATCTTCAAGTGATTTCATCTTATCCCGTGTACTGTATGTAACTTTAATTACAAGATAGGTACGACTGTTTCATAGGAATATTAAATTATAGTTTTTGACGTGAGAACGTCTTATAATTCGATGGAGCCGGCACGCACCAAAAAACACGACTCACGCGGCGCGGCGTTACCTCTGAGGCGGCGTCCTAATTGAGAGCGATCGTACGATGGCGCGATGCGTTTTTCATCTCACGATCAAAGTGGTCTTGCGATGACCTAGCAGGTGTCCTAATAGATCGCGCGATGTCCATCGTGTGATGCCGTTGTTCGATGGCTGGCGCCCCTCGCGCGTCGTCGCATCGCGTAGTAACCGATTAGGACACTCAAAAGAGATCTGTTGCTTTGATTACATGATCGCACGATCAAACGCATCGTACGATCGTTATTAAAGCATTTCATGTGCTCTCACGATTACTTTCGAGGTTCAAATAGGACACTCTGATGAAATCTGTATGTTTGAACTCATCGCACGACGAGACCGCATCGTGTCATCGTGCGATCTTCGCCAATTAGGACAACGCCTGAGGCATTAACATAGTAGTAGAAATGTACTGCGGGACGGGGCGAGAACGGGCCGCGTCGCTACACGTTGTGTTATATGGGTATTCGTTGTAGTAGTCAAACAGATAGCGGGACGCGTTCCGCGTGACGGCAGCTTCGTATTCATCTGTCTATTTTTAACATGGAGACAGTTGAAAAACTAATCGAAAGTGTTCGAGCACAGTTTTTGTATGATTTGGGCCATTCTCAATACTAAACTGCGAGCTTGAAATCAGCGATTGGGAATTAATAGTAAGAAATCTCAGAGCTTGTTCCAAAATGCTCGAGAAATCACGCCGAGTGCGGCTGGTCGGCTGACGCGACGCTTGCAGGATCATCACGTGCGCAGTGTGACATCCAGGCCTCGTCGCCGTCCCGCCCCGTCCGCTGTTTGAACAAACCTTCAATCGTTACGATTTCCAAACGAGCACGCCAATTGGCGGCGCTGCTATAACCGTCGTCTAGTATTCATAAATTTACAATGGTGTTAAAGACTCATTTAAATTCAATTTGTTTGTATGGAAAAATAGGTTTCTTAATTATTTGCATGTTCCCAACGCGCTCACTGTCACGTCACGTCACACTTATTTTAAAACAAATATCGCGAATTAAGTAGCCGGTATAGCACTCGTCCCAGGCCCTTTTATCAACTAGACAATCGTTAAGTGTAAGTAAGCCTTTTTACACAGCTTTTCTTTGCATACAAACACCAAAACACCTTTCTATTGTATTCCTTCTTCTTATATGGGATTGGGTATGCCTCCTCTTGAGGTAAAATCGGAAAAATTGGTGTGAATAAATAAGGAGTCAATGCATACCCTGAATCACCAAAAACTCGTCCTTTCTCAACTCTCAACTCTCAACTCAACTCAAACTCAAAATATATTCTTTATTCATGTTGGTAAACAATTACACTTATGAATTGTCAGAAAGAAGTTAAATTAATTGTGAATTTACATTTACTACCAGTTCGCAAGTCAAGGGCGTAGAGGGGGTAGGAAGAACTGCCCTGCGATTCTGTAACTTACTTTTCGAACTCACACAGCGGTTTTCGCGTCGGCGGTCGCTCTCAAATCAGTCGTGAAGCAGTCATTTTATGATTTGGCATTCTGATAAACAATTAACTACAAGCTCCCACCTTTTCAAGAAGAAATAAGAAGAATAATAATACATACAAGAAGTTATTGACCAGATAGTGTCATAATATTTAATTCCTTAAACTTATTCCGTACCGACTCCCTCGGAGAAACACAACAAATACCCCGCCCGCTTCTGCAGCACAAATATGGATTGAACCTCTGCAGCAGCACCCCACAGTAGAATACCGTACGACATTACGCTGTGAAAGTAGCTATGATATGATTTTAGCCGTATCCTTATCAGTAAACTGTCGGATTTTCTTTACTGCATATGCTGCAGAGCTCAGCCTATTCGAAAGAGTGGCATTGAGGGCATAGCCTGATATAACAAGTTTATATTAATTATTTAATTATTTTTCATAACACTGTTTTATTTTAAGTTTATTCCTATATTTATATATTTAGGGTATGTACAAGGTTTATAAAACATTTTTACAAACTAAAATCACTTATAGGCAGATTTTGGTCAATATCAAAAAGCATTCCGTAATATGTACGTCATCTGATCCAGATTGTTCAGTCCAATTTACCAATTAATAACTAATATCTACTATATAAAAATAAGTCGGGTTTTCTTCCTGACGCTATAACTCCAGAACGCACGAACCGATTTCCACGGTTTAGCATTCGTTGGAAAGGTCTCGAGCTCCGTGAGGTTTATAGCAAAGAAAATTCAGAAAAAATTTCAACAGAAAAGCGGGATCACCAAACGAAATGTTACATAAGACGAAGCCATCTGGTGGCGAAACGGAGTTCGCCGAGTTTGCTAGTTTATATATATTAATGTAAAGTACATGTAACTTAACTATCGCGAGGTTACGTTATTTAGGACATAATAATATTTTTATTCAAATCACTACGCTTTCCTTTCATTCCAGAACTTGTTGCAATATATATTTGTAGCCTTTATGTAAATAAGCTATGGGATGTGCTATCTTGTTATAAATTACAACCCATTTTTATCTTTGTGAATTGATTTATTCTTTACAAACAACAGTAATTAATTTATATTTACATAGTAACGCTCAAGGAATAAAACATGAAAATTTAATAAAATCTAAGTTAATTTACAAGATGGAATTCGATGAAGAAACACTGGTACTTGTACTATTATTACGCAAGCGCAGGCGTAGAAGACACCGTAGTATGTGGGTGCATCCAATACTACAATCAAGAGAACATGGAAGATTGTGTTCCCAGCTTAGAGAAGACACTTTATTTTATTTAAAGGGAGTGGCGCGCGGTCGGCAGCAACCGCTTGTAGCGGTCCGTGTATGGTGTCCGGCAGCTCTAAGCAGTCCTAAGGACCGCACGGCGGAACTCGACCGCAGAACGAGTACTCCGACCGCTCAGAAACTGTTGGTGCAGTCCGTGTATGGCGGGTATGAATTTAGTATGGAAACTGCAGTTCGCCGTGCGGCGACCGCTTAGAGCAGTCCGTGTCGACTGCAACATGCGGTCCGTGTATGGCCATCGTAACTCGTCTTAAGTCTGTTCTGAGTGACGTCTGTTTTCTTTATTTCTTAGTGACCTATCTTTATGTTAACATATCAAAATCTTATACAATATACACAAAAGAGTATGTACATTTTTAGTGCGTATCTACGATTCGCTACAAAGCCTTTTAATATGAGTTTGTAGGGTTTCACGTCGGAAAGCAAACGATGATATTACGATAAGAAGTTTTAATATTTACAAACAGGTAGCGCGTACAATTGTTACAAAAGGCGATGAGAATTGGGAACTATGTAGGTATATATGGAGACGCCGTGACCGTATTCGTATACTAGTCAGTAGATCGTATTAATATTGAGAGGAGTTCAAAAGCTTGAATGCAACCTCACTAGTAGGGATGAAAAAAATACGATTAATAATCGATTATTTTTATAATTGAAAATAAATTATTAGGGATGCATCCGATACCGATGCCGATACCGATATATCGGCATCGGCGATATTTTCATTGCCGATTCACCGATACTTTTCAAATGTCACCCTTTAAAAAAATAATGTAAACGCGCATTTTGTATGATCTAGTTTGTTGCAAACGAGCCACGGACTATTGTTGCCCGAGAAATTCCCGCGTTTTATTCAGTTTGTTGTCTCTACCATTCGCTTGGGGACAAAGCATTATTATTTATCTATATATGTATTTCATTTCGCTGAACACTATTTATTTATTAACACTTTGTTGCATTACAATATAAAAATTTTACATAATTAAATGAAAAGGAGGGCAAAAATATATTTTACATATAAACTAAAAAAAGTCTACATCTACAAAAGTCTACAAGTCGAAAAATAAAAAGTGCACATGAATCACGATAATTTACGATCACGTCAGTCTCACGTCAGTTAGTAGTTAGTACGAAAAACTCTTGTTGGATTGATTAGTAGATCAAAATTTTCACTCGAGTCAACTATCTTTGCCAGCGCATAGTTATTAGATATTATGGCTTGCGGGAGATCATTGAGACTTTATTGAACGTAGATTTGAAGATCATTTAGTTGGCAATTTAACTGCTATCGCGAGTAGTATTTTTTCAATACCAAATTTAATAAAATACAGAATTACAACAATGTTATCATTGTTAATTTTAATTATTAACAGTTATTTATTTTATTCTAATTTAATTATTACTCTTAATTCTTAATTTTAGTAACAAAACCTTTAAAATTATTCAAAGTTTGTGTCTATTTTGTGTATATATATTTTTTTAATAAAAATTACTTTAATTTAACTTGATATATTTTACCTTAATTTATATCGGGTATCATCATCATCGGTATCGGTATCGGAATCGGTATCGACGATATTCCTATAAGTGTATCGGCATCGGTATCGTATCGGCAAAAAAGCGTATCGATGCATCCCTATAAATTATATTGGATTTTTAATCTGCCACCTCCCGTTATGTCTGGTCAATTATACCCCGGACCTCGAACTATAAGGGATATTAGATATAGCACCTAATGATCTCGATGCATTGATTTTTTTTATTAAACATCGGAAGGATGATTGCACCAGTTAATTTCACAAAAACTCAAGTTTGAATTGAACTATAATTTAAAGTAAAATAAATTTATTCATCAATACAACTAGAAAGACAATAAACCCGGCAATGTGCTACTGAAAAGGCATACACTCTGCATCTATCAAATTTCACCTAATATCTATTAAAACGAGATTAGATTAATTTCAATTTTGATTATTCTAAAACTTCAATTGGTGTTTGTAGTTTCTAAAGTTTATTTTTAATTAATAAAATCATGATAAAATAAAATATTTAAGGTGTTTATTTTGAAATTAATTCCAAAATTAGGAAAAAATCGACAAATCAATAAATGCTAAAAAACAAGCAATTAATCGCCTTTTTTTGAAGAATGTCATATCTCTACTTAGTACTCACTAGTATTAATTAAGTACCTCATTGGAATTAATTAGGGATGTGAAAAAATAATCGATTATAAAAAAAATCTAATAAAATCGATTTTTTTTACGCGATTTCTTATATTTAAAATAATCGATTAATAATCGATTTTTTTTATATTTGAAAATCAATCGTAGTCGCTTTTTCATCTGCCAACTCCTGACGCTATGTCTGGTCTTTTATAAACCGGACCTCGAACTATTAGGAATATTCGATATTCATCGATTTTGATTATATTAACAAATAACAATGCGATACATTGAATCCGATTCTTTGAAGATACTCGATACATTGATGTTTTCTTGTAAAACGTGGAAAGGATGATAAAACCAGTTTATTTTACAAAAACTTAAGTTTGAATGGAACACTATAATTTAAAAGTAAAATAAATTTATTCAGCAGTACAAGATAACAATTAAAAATACAACAAAATACTGCAATGTGCTACTGAAAAGGCATACACTCAGTATTTATCAAAATCTATCAAAACGAGATTAAGTTAATTTCGATTTTGATTATTATTAAACGTTAATTTGTGTTTATAATTTCTATTATTTATTTTTAATTACAAAAACTATGAAAATAAAATATTTAGGCTGTTTATTTTGAAATTAATTCAAAAATTAGGAAAAAATCGATTAATAAAAAAATCGATCATTTCATGCTAAAAAATAATCGATTAATAAAAAATCGATTTTTATGCAGAATGTCACATCCCTAGAATTAATACACAGAATGTTCAATCGGAGGTCATGTTTTCCAGAGATTTTTTTATTTTTGAAAGGAATCTCGCTGTTGGCCTTAAGGGACTTCACAGCTCAGCTCGGGCTGTTTTGGCGAGCGTAGCTCAGCCTGAATGGGCACTTTCTAGAGGACACTTCGATACCGCGTTTTATGGACCAAGTGGTGCCATCTATGGATCAGAATTGGTACTACAAGTTTATTAAAGTGGCGTTTAAATAGACATCTCCTGGACAGGCGTATTTTTAAATAGGCCATATTTTACTTAAAATCAGATGGTATTATGGCCAATAAATAAATGTCCCATTATGTTGGTAGCAAAACCGAATAAAAAAAATTATTTTGACCAAACTGATAGATTTATTCAAACAGATAGGACAAGATCGTGGATTACAATTTATCATGGCAACATAATAAACTACGGGTCAGATTAATTAACGAAACAGATACCCGAAGTATTTCCTTCATTGGCGATATCACTTAACATTATAAAAAAGAACGAGCGTGTAATGACTTTTAAAACATATCATAATAAAAAATAACAAAGGCGTAGCCTAATTTATTTTTCAATTATTTTTAATTTTATGTATAAAGGTAGCCTTGAAGTATTAATTATAAGAATGCTTGCGTTAAACAAAAATAACCTTGATTTTTTAATTTAAAAAAGAAAAAGAATTTGATAAATTTAATTATACAAATATTAAATAATAAATAAATTTCTGACCGTTTCGGGAGACGGTCAATCACATATTAGAAAATAAAAAATACGATTTTCTAATAACATTATTGTAGGCATCCCTACTCATCGGCAAAGAAGACAGAGGGTGTAGACCGAGAGAAAACGCCGGCGTAAAAAACTTTTTTAAAATAGCAAATCATCAAACAACACTTATTTTAAAACAAATATCGCAAATTAATTAGAAGTAGCCTGTCTAGCACTAGTCCCAGGCCCTTTTATCAACTAGAAAATCGTAAATCATATATAGTCGAAGTTATTGTTTTGTTAATCCAGCGTCGCAACCCCACTATCCATTATTTTATGTTAGTTATAAGCTCAAGTCTTAAGTCTTAACTCCAGTGAGCTTCCGTCCTGCCCTTCAGGCGATTGACCACCCCGAGACGGCCCAAGCCAAGGTTCGAGTCTCACAGGAGACGCCCTTACGCTAGTCGGGGGAAAACGCCCATTCCGGCCAAACTACGCTCGCCAAAACAGCCCGAGCTGAGTTGTAAAGGCCCTTAAGGCCAACAGCGAGATCCCAAAAAGAAAACTACCACCCAGCTTGAACCAAAGAGTTTCATTTAACATATGCACATTTGAACAACCCTACAACAACCGCCACAGGGGGCCTCATAGCCTAGCGGTCTTATTAAGTGGCAGCTAGGTGAGGGTTACCGGGTTCGATTCCCGGTTCGAGGGCAAGTTTTAATTTAATTTAAAATTTGTTCTCGGGCTTTGGGAGGGTTGTGCGGTACCGGGCGAGTGCTTAAACCGTACATGGAGGATACGGTCGAATTTCTAAAGACAAGCACGAATTATAAAAAATCCTATACTTGACGCTAGCTAATGCACAAATCGTGCCAGAGGCTCAGAGTTATTAAAAAAAAACCGCCACAGCAATTAACTTGACACTTGATTTTTCTACAAGTTGTGTTTTTGTTACTTTCTATATACTTAATGACTTTTAATTATTATTACAACGAAGGTTAAGAAAGATGTGAATACTTTGTGTATATTTTTATTTGTTTATTTTACATAATAATGAATGATAACGATATGTTACATTAGAAAACCACTGTGGTTTGTATCAATGTAGCCATAGCAGTATTCTTTAGGAGCGAGACAAATGCGTATTATGTAAAAGTAGTTTAAAAAGTATAGTATTTTTATTTACACAAATACAGTTAAGAAGAAATAAAGAAAGAAAATTGTAAATACTGTTATTTACAATTTTCTTAATCTATAAAGTAATAATTAAAATAATTAAAAATAAATAAAATCAAAATCAAATAAAAAAAAACATATTTTTTTTTTTTTTATATATTCAATTATATCACTTCTGATTATAATTCAAAAAGCATTGCTAAATTTCTTTGAAAAAATAATTAAAACTCGTTTATTTGTTTAAAAGGTAAATGACAAATGTCATTATGGTCATTCAAAATTCTTGGCATACGAACTTCACGCATATTCAATTTCTTTTTACTTGTAGATTGTCTTATTCCTATCTCGCTCGCGCACACTATAATCACACTCCTAATTTTGTGTCACAGGGGCGCGCGCATTGTAAAATTTCACTCTCATAAATTTTTCATAACGCGCCTAAAGAAGTATAACTTCAAAAGTTTGGTCCCTGTGGCAGTGTACCTTTAATGATACTTATTCGTTGAGCGAGGAAAGCACCAGCTCTGGGGTCACCGGTACTATCTACCAGGCGCCAACTTAAATCTTTAATAAGCGCCTGTGCACTTGAACCCCACGGCCCAAGAGTCTCTACTCAAAAGGGAACAAAATTGAAGTTGCAGGAAAGACTCTTATATTTGTGCCGTTTGTTATTTTCTGCCTGCTCTGCGGCCGCCCCAGCTTTTTTGCTTGTCCGAAGGAGATGAGACGTGGCAAAGGTGTCTATGTCACCGTAAAATTGTAAACACCGTTAGATTGTAATCTATCTCGTGAGATTGTAAACTGTCGAAAGATTGTGAACCTCAACGAACTGCTCACAATTTAACGTATAATTATTCGGTAGATCTATCGAAGTGAAACCGTCAAATTGTGAAACGGCCATTTTCTACTTTTCTATTGCTTATAAGAGATGTGACATTAACGTTTTCTATTGGTTATAGTGATGTGACATTCTCGGTAAATTAATCGAATCGATTATTTCCTCATTTGTTAATTTTAAAGTTAAACCTAATTTAACCATTACTTGTCACATGTACATACATTACATAAACTTCATGTTTCAATTAGTGTAGGGTTCCGAAAATTTTGAAATTACGAAAATACGTTAAATTGTAAGCAGTACGCTGAGGTTTACAATCTTTCGATAGATTATAATCTCGCGAGATAGATTACAATCTAACGGTTTTTACAATTTTACGTTAACATCTACACAGGTAGCATCCCATGCTAAAGCCCGTCCCATTTTCCAAGGGCTCAAATGCATTCCATCCTGCCACTTGCCATCCTCTCTTGCGATGCCAAAAAAAAAAATAACTAACTCGGCTATCAGTTACAATATATTACAATAACACATCTAATTTTTATTCTAACCTAATTATGCGTAACCTGAAATTATTTTAATAATTTATAATACAATACACGTTCCAATAAATTAATTCAGAAAGACAATTGAAAGGCAGGCAATTAGACAATAACAAGAAAAAAAAATTAAAAAAAACAAAATTAATTTCTTAACATGTTCTAAAAAATTAAAATTCTTAATTAACATAACATAGGGGCTTATGTATACAACACATTTTGTATTTCGCCGCGAGCAATAATTTTTTTTTTAATTTCTTACACTCTAGAGGGCAGCTGGTTCCACATAGTGATGGTGCGCTGCAGAAATTGCCTTTAGAAACACTTAATTGTGGAACGTCGGACGTCAAGGTGATACGGATGGTATTTTGTATTCTGCCTCGACGTCTGATGATGAAAGTCAGCTGCAAGTATTATGGGAACAACCCCACTTAAACACTCTGCCCCTATGTGCAAGGTATATAACGAGGTGCTTAGATAAACAAAACCTCCTTTTGCATTTCAAATAATAATAAACACTTCGTGGTTGTCTGGCGGATATGCTTACAAGATGATTTCAAAGACAGTGTATATCTTTGAATTATTTTATCGAAACAACATTTCTTTTATTATCTCGTATCAAGCATGTTTTTGTGGCATCAAATATAAGATAAGAAAATTGCTCCC
This sequence comes from Pieris melete, assembly GCA_963693345.1. Classification (NCBI taxonomy): domain Eukaryota; kingdom Metazoa; phylum Arthropoda; class Insecta; order Lepidoptera; family Pieridae; genus Pieris; species Pieris melete. The sequence continues at coordinate 61,297 of CAVNZK010000153.1, forward strand.
TATTTTAGCAAATCCAGTACAAATAACTTATTGCTCAGGCGCATGGGCCATCACCTCACATTCTAACGAAAGATACTGTCCGAGCTGCCCATACAAAACAGTGTATGGCGTGGAGTTTATATAGTGAATATGAAAAATCTGAAACAATCTGGACAGCCCCCAGAAAGTGCACATATTATAATACATAAATTATGATCTAATAAGTGATAAAAAATATGATATTGTGTTTTATCCTCATTGTGAACACAACGTTACTTATGAAAATTTGTATATAATTCGAGAATTTCTATAGTTTAATTACATCCAGAAAAAATGTCTTTAAGGAACTATTTCCTACTTGGTTTTGTGCTTTGCGGGGCTCTTGGTAAGCATTTCAGTCTTTAATAATAATAATAATAATAATAATAATAATAATAATAATAATAATAATAATAATAATAATAATAATAATAATAATAATAATAATAATAATAATAATAATAATAATAATAATAATAATAATAACAATAATAAAAACTTAATGACAGAAGGGTTTGTGACAGAAAAGGGTTTTAACGAATTCTTATAAATTAAAACCAAATATAAATTATATACTTATGTATATGTGAAATCGCAAAATAAGTTGCTAATTATTTTGCTAAATATTTGTTTATAACTTGATTGTTTAGATAGGCCTAGAGAGAAAATTATTATATACCACTATATATATTTATTTATTTATTAACACTTCGTTGCATATACATTAATATAGTACAATTGACATAATTAAATAAAAAGGAAAGCAACTGGCGGCCTTATCGCTTTCGAGCGATCTCTTCCAGGCAACCACTGTGAGAAAAAAAAGTATTAAATTACTTAAGGTAGGCAAGAAGTGCAAAAATATAAGTATTACATATAGTTGTTCAGAAAAAGATACTAAACAGGAACAAAAAACAAACTAAACTAATAAAGGATACATGAGAAAAAAAAAATTGTGCGTGTACTAGGTGTACACACGTAAGAAGTGAAACTTCTTTATCACCTTATTTTTCGAAAAATGATCTACTCAGTATCCAGTCAGTCAAGACAATTAATTCATTATAATTCCAAAAGTTTTCAAATTTTGATGTAAGGTCGGGAGTGGTATTAAAACAAACTATAAAATTTTGCAACCTGCTCTGCGGTCCGGAACATTGTTAAAAATGCAATAAATGATAATTTGCTTAGTTCTTGAGACCAAAATTCCAAAAGTTCTGCAAAGTTGGAGTGGTGTTAAATATATTATTTTACATCACGTGTCAAATTTGCAACCAATTTAAGTGTACGGAACATTATTTAATTAATGTTGTTCTTTATTAAACTGAAGGAAAACGTTCCAAAAGTTCTGCAAATTTGACAGATATATCGAAAATAAAATAAATAACAAAAAATGTTCCGTACACTTAGGTTGGTTGCAAATTTTATACGTGATATGAAATATTATATCGAAAACTTCCCCAAGTTTGCAGAACTTTTGGAATTTTTTTCACGACCATACAGACATAAAATTAATTTAATTGCAATTTTAACAATGTTCCGGAATGCGGACAAGGTTGCAAAATGAGATTTATTGTCGTCCCAATGTACCATTCACTTGACCGAAGTTTGAAAACTTTTGGAATTATTATCAAATTTTCGATTTCGAATGTCTATAATGACTGGTGTAATATGCAACTTAACGAAATTGGTTAAATAAAGTTTAACAAAAGGCTTTTATTATCATAGACATGAATACAAATACAATTATTTCATTTTACCTTATTACTACTAAGATTATTACAGAATTTCATTAATTGCTACAAAATTTCTCCCATACGTCGATAAAGAACTTTCATTCCAACGCCGATAAAGAAGTTTGACTTCAAAAAGCAACATGGCGCGTAACCGAAAAATGTGACGCGTAACGAAAAAATGTTACACTAAATTTTTTTCCAACCCCGATAAAGAAGTTTCACTTCAAAAAAATAATGAAAAACTTTAGAGGTGTCAAGGGACACCCGGATGGAACGAAATTCCTTTCGATTAATTTATATGTTAATTGGTATCATAACAGTATGATAGATTTTCTCGACACCAATCTTACGATGAAAAAAAAAAGCCAACATCACGAGGTGTTCTCAGGCGGTCACCCATCCAAGTACTGACCTCGCCCGACGTTGCTTAACTTCGGTGATCGGACGAGAACCGGTGTATTACAATAGACAAAAAAAGTGTCGTGACAACTTTTCGTAAGAATTTTTTCCGTCTAGCCCCCTTTCACAACGCGCGATAAGGAACTTCGTTCCAAAAGTGCACAGGAATCATTATAATTTAATTTCAGAATTTAATATAATTTACATATATTACAAACCACGTCGGTCGGTCACACCATGCTAAAGCTCTTGGCCAAGACCGTATAAAATAAGCTTTGCATATTAACGTTAAACAAAATTTTTTTTTCTTTAATTTTTACTACATATTTTCATTTTAAAGCCGCAGAAATATCAGAGGTCGATGACCCCGAAGGCCGCGTCGTGGGTGGGACAGACGCACCAGATGGGGCTCTGCCATACCAAGTATCTCTTCAGCGTTCAGATCAATATAACTTCGCATTCTGTGGTGGCGCCATCATTGCTGACAGATGGATCCTCACTGCAGCACATTGCCTCGAAGGGTAAGCGTAGCATTCGATTATGAGTCCTTTTAAATAAATTTATATTAACTGTTTTAGTAAATTCCCGAATAAATATTCACTATCCTTCGAATTAAATTATTTATAGTAACGGAAAAAATATTTTCAGCGTATCGACGAATATCTTAAGCGTTGTGGCAGGAACAAACAGCCTCAGGTCTGGAGGTACCAGATACAAAATTGACAAAATTATAAATCATGAAAAATATACCGCAAGACCGAATGTTAATGATATCGCTCTGTTGAGAACCACGCAGAGTATTGAATTTACATACAAAGTTAAAGCTATCGAAGTAGCCACGGAAGACCCCAAACCAGGAGACTTGTGTAAATTATCTGGATGGGGATTCACCGACGTAAGTATAATCTTAAAACATAATTTCTCTCTATACATGACGAAAAAAATGTAACCAAGCGGCTTATATAACTGGATAAATAAACCTTTTATCATGGCACAAACTTCGGATCAAGGATTTAGCTATTTTGATTTCTTAAAAGGTTGGCAACGCATCCGTGAGTGTCCATGGGTAGCGATATCACTTAACATCAGGTGACCCTCCTGTCCGTTTCCCACACATATAGAAAATTAATAAATTTCCAATTGTAATTAATCCATTTTTTCCAGCAAAATCAAAGAAGAAGTCCCGACAAATTGCAATGGTTGGACGTAAAAATTATATCCGAGAATGACTGTAAAACTTCTCATTTCAAACGCTTTGAAAAGAGTTTCCCTATTACTGGAAACCACATCTGTGCTCTTAACAAGAACGGCGAAGGTACTTGCCAAGTAAGTAATTATTGTTATCAGATCCCGCCATGTCATGCAAGCAAGTCCTAAATCCTTTTCTCGAAAGAGGTCCGGCTATGCGACCCCCCTCTAACTTCGTAGTGCAACACTCATTACACTGCATAAATAAGCCAAGTTATAATTATTTACAGTCAAAATCTGTTATAACGACATCGAAGGGACTACTCATATTTGGTCGTAAAAACCGATAGTCGTAACACTCGATGACGTTGTTATGGAACATGGTGGTTATGGTGTAATGGTTGCAGCTCCTTACAAACGTTGTGTAAAAAAAATGGCGATTAAAAAAAGTGGCGGAGAGTTTATTGCCAGTTCTTCTCTTCCGTTCTACGCCCTTGATTTGAGAACTGGCAGTTAATGTAAAATTAGCAGCATTAATATGTATTTCTTACTGACAAGTCATAAGTGTACATTATGTTACCTGATTAAATGATTTTTTACTTTACTTTACTACGAAGAACCGAATACAGCCTGTTTTTTGGGAATTTTGGTCAATATAACCAGTATTTTGTTCTAAACGATGTCGTCGTAAACGGTTTTGACGGTATTTAAAACATACATGATTTTCACACTATAAGATGTTGTTAGGTTAGCTAATTACGTAATTACTTAAGATAGAAGGTCCCTCAAGTAGAGACTGAACAATTTACCGACTTTACTGTAGGACTGTTTTTTTACAAGTTGAGTTTTTTATGGCACATTATTATTATTACTCAATTTTAAGACTAATATAACTAAAAAAAATCGTGTCCCTATAATTACCTGTTTTATATTATCAGAGTCGGATGTATATCTTGGTTCGATTCCTTACGGTGCGTACAGACTATATAACATAACATATTATACAACATTGCTATACAACATGTTTCAGATAATGTGGACACTGAATGTTATAAAACATGTTATAATAACATGTTATGGATATGTATGCTAGGACGAACCCAGCATCTACGTTTTTTTGTTTTTCTTTTGTTATTTAAAATGGTTATATAACATTGTTATATTGCATTGTTATTCTAATGTGAACAGTATTGTTTTATGTTATAATGTTGAATAACAAGGTTACATAATGTGGACGTGTTATAAAACACAAGTTATATAATATGTTACATGGTCTGTACGCACCCTTATTACCCTTCCATGGACTTTCTGTCTATGTGCGCATTTGCTCGCTCGTACGGCGAAGGAAAATATCGTGAAGAAAAAAGTGGACTGTGTGAAATCATTTCAGGCGGGAAGGTTGATCACCTACTTGCCTGTTACAAGTGATCACGGAACAAATACAGAAATGGGTATAAACTATAAATATATACACATACCAAGAGTTTTTTACGCCGGCTTTTTCTCTCGGCTTACACCCTCTGTCTTCTTTGACGATGAGAGATGTCTACCGATACAAATTAAATGACGTGAAATAAGTGATATCTGTATCTTATATTATATAATAAACTTATTTTATATTATGTAACCCAGAGAATCTAGAAATCGGACCTTTTAAGTTTAATCGTTGTAATGTTTGGAATGTCCACCTTTCACGCTCTTAAACAAAGATATAACTGAACACGATTTCAGGGTGATTCTGGTGGATCCTTGGTGTGCAACAACAAATCTTGTGGTATCGTCTCATGGAACATTCCGTGTGCTCGTGGACATCCTGATGTCTACACGAGAACCACCAAGTACTCCACTTGGATTAAGGACAACATGGAGGCTAATAGGCCCTAATTGAGTCACAACAATTGATGTTTTACAATGATTTCTTATTGTCATATATCTTCTTAAAATGTATAAAAACATTTTTTTTTAATCAATAAATGTTATATTTAATAAGTGTGTACTTTCTTTAAATCGCTCCTCACAAATAAATAAGTTTTCCATTTCAAATGGAAGAACAAATTCTATCTTATTACTATCCTGAAAGGAAAATTCTATTTTCCACCACAAAAAAAAACTCTTTTAAGACACTTCTTGCCGCGTGATTTACTTCTTATGAAACCAGCTGTTATTTCCAAACCGTTAGGACTTAGGGGTCTTCAAGAGAAGATCGTACGGTAACCTTAAAGGCCGCCAACGCACGTGCAAACCTCCCGGCGTTGCAGTAAACACTAAACTTTAAGTCTGATTTGCCTCCTGGCCTATAAAAGCATATACCATGTTGGAATATCAGTGGTTGAGGACTTCGTGCCGGTTAATCTGTAGCTGGTCAAGGATCCTGTAGACTGGGGTAAAAGCAGATCTTCCACCAGAAACAATATTTGAAGTGGTTGGGAAAACCGGTCACAATGATTTTATATGTAATAAAAATCAAGATACAGATAGTATAATATAAGTATTACTTGTATATTAGCTCCACTAGATAACCAAATATATGTATAAGAGGGTGAGACCTAACAACCTAACTACCATATGGATCCCAAAGTCCTAAAGATGATGTATGTAATTAAAAAGTGTATATATATATAAATAAATACGGGAAGTCTGCACCAAGAGACCTAAGGTAGAATCAAAAGTCGTGGTATTATCTCAAAGCTATAATAAAGAGCTTTTCTGCGCCACTTTGAGAGGAAACGAGAAATCAATAAGACAGGAGCATTAATTTAAAGAAAGTGCTCTCTAATTGCTTTCTTTGGTTAAAATCAAGGTCAAAAGTCTAAGTATATTTCACATTTAGACATGTGTTTTTTATATACCAACTAACTGATCCGGCCAACGTCGTTTTGCCATGTTTATCATTTATAATAAAAAATAGGGGTTGATTGTAGAGGGGTGAAAATTAGGAATTGTATGTATTTTTAATGCAGTATCATAAAAAAAAATTATCTAAAAATAAAAAATTAGGGGTACACTACCCTTAACATTTAGGGGGATGAAAAATATATGTTGTCTGATTCTCAGTTATACCCAATATGCACACAAAATTTCATGAGAATCGGTCAAGCCGTTTCGGAGGAGTTCAACCACAAACACCGCGACACGAGAATTTTATATATTAGATAGAATAAACAAGATATTATCTAAATACTATAAAACTAAAATCCTTCAAAAATTTAATGTAATAACTAAAATATATTATTAAAAGGATTAGGTACATTCCTTTTTCCCTCCCTCTAAGTCTCGGAAATCTAAAGTTTTAGTTTTATTAATTACCAATATTGCATTATAAATTATATGCACAGATTATAAGTACTTACTGGCGAGGAAATACCGCTGATAGCAGATTCCTGGTTGCCATTGTATAGGAATCCCACTATATGGATGTGTATATTTTCACTGGGACTTTGGCATTTCCATCGCCGATTCTTATCTATAACATTATATTATTTAATTAAAAGTAATCAAGAATATATAAATATATTATAGGGTCTAGGCTCAGAATATGATTTTGTCCCATTCGGTGTCGAGACCCTTGGTCCGTGGGGTACTAGCGCTTTAAGGCTTTTTAAAGAAATTTCAAAAATTTTAGTCGACATCACAGGAGACCGAAGATCTGGCAGCTACCTCGGACAAAGAATTAGTCTAGCAATTCAAAGGGGGAACGCTGCCAGTATCTTCGGAACCTTGCCTAAAGGGACTCCTTTTTATGATATATTTTAGTTTATGTTAAGTTTAGTTATTTATTTCAATGTATATTATTTTATTATTATGTTTTTAGCTACATTACTTTTAAATCGAATGAAATGTTGAATTATTTCATCATAAATCAATCTTGTTACATTTTTAATCCCTTCTCATTAATAGTGACATCCATTACACTAGCATAAATCTAATAATTACTTAATAGATATCTCCTTCTACTCTTACATATCGATTTAACACAACCAACCAAAATAATAAATAAAAAACGGAATTCTCTAAATTTCCAAGCGGCTCCAGCGCATGTAAAAAGTCGTCACTTACACTCTGGTCTGACGATTCCAGCCCTGCGATTTTCAAACTCACACAGCGGTTTTCGCATCGGCGGTCGCTCTCAAATCAGTCGTACAACATCGGGCCTGTATAACATTGAAATTTTTGTAAACTTGTTTTAGCTTGAATGGTGGGACAGACTATATGTTCGTCTATTTGCGATGGCATCATCATAAATTAGTTTTTGATGTTGATAGATATTTATATTTTTTATGTATAGTTGTCTGACTGTTAAGAAGTCGCATTCCGAATAAAGATCGACTGTAGGGTCTGAATGGTTTAAATTTAATAACTTTGAGTATGATACGTTGTAATAGTTCTCCCATTTAGTTAGTTGATGTTAAACAAATTTTTGAATTATACAAAAATAAAGTAATTTTTTAAGCAAAGACTAATTAATATACCTATTAATTGGTTATTGATGTATCTTAAATTTTTAGTTATTCTAGTTAGATTAAACTTACTGATGTGCTTCGAGTTCTTCTACGACGCGTCTTTGGGCTCTCTTCCTCCGTCGACATCGACGAACTGCTTTCGTCCACTGTCACTGTAGAGACCCTCGCTGACATACTCAGATCTTCCGCATCCTGAAACGTAGCTGGCATACCACCATTTTGAATTACAGTTAGCAGGCATCGGGTTGATGGGACAAGGGGCTAGAAAGACTGAGTTGTCTAGTCTAATGCGAAAGGTTTATTAAAAGCAGGTCAAGCGAACCAACAACTAAACTACATGCGAAACTAAGCCGCTTAGCACCGAACTGAGTACGGTCGTTCATTTTAGGATTCAATATGATCCAATAGAATGGAATTCAAAATATAATAATACTCAGTAAGTACTTACGAGTCTTTGTATGTTGAATTCCGGTTCCCCGAAGATGCAGTAATAAGGCTTCGGCGGCGAGTATTTCAGCGATACCCATCTCTAACATTAAAATAACAAATATGAATTTCTTCTAGAACCAGTATATTTGTAGTAGTCCTTGTGTTTAAAATTGACAATAGATACTTTTCTCTCCGATCTTCCGAAGACTATTTGGAAACAATTTTTTTTTATATTTAATTACACTGGTGGTGGAATGGTCTTCACAAATCAACAGTTTTCAAATACACTTACCACTCAATGGAGAAAAGCTGATCGACCCCTGCATTGCCAGCACGGCTTGAACGGCGGCGATTTCGAAAGTTGCCAGAGACATTCTATAAATATTTGTAAGTTCAGGAACAGTCTAAAGTATTATACAACAAAATTAATCCCTTACAAAACATAATATTTTTTTTTTACTTAACATTTGGTTCTGCACTTCTCGCACGCATCATGTTTCTTTTTTTTTAGTTTTTCTCTTTAACCAGGGTTGCCTGGAAGAGATGGCTTATTAGCGATAAAGCAGCCCGTTGCATCCCTTATAATTTTTATGTATTGTGTTTCTTTTATTTGCAACGAAGTGGAAATAAATATCCGTATTTAAAAAAACACTAGATTGTTAAAAGTAACAATTATTAAGAATTTGCAATTTCAACTTTTTGTGGGTCGGTTAAGTTTTTAAAGAGATTTATTAAAAAAAACAATACATCTCATTCCTGATTAATACATTGTATAGGCTCTTTGTTAATTTAGTTCCTTATAAACATATAAAATCCGTAAATTGATTTACCAATACCGCACGTTTTGATATGATTTATCAAATAACTTTTAAAAATTATTCACTGCTACGCTAAAATAATCCTTCCAATCAAAAGTTATTAAATACTTAATATATATTTATTTATTATTTGTTTATACTTCATTGCCATAATACACATAATCTTACATAAAAAAAAGTAAGTATGTTACATAAGTAATTAGACAACGGGCGGCCTTATCGCTAACAAGCGATTTCGTCCAGGCAACCCTAAAATGGAACAATAGAAAACAATGAAACACCTACAGAGGGTAAAGTACAAGAGATGCATAATTAATTTACAAAAAGATTCCAAAAACAACATGCAACTATAACTAAAATAAAATCTAAAGAAAAGGTATAAATAGTATTATGTATAAACAGACATGTAAAATAATAAACTTAATATACAAATATTAAACTAAGCTAATTACTTAAAATAGTCTTCGTCTCAAAATAAAGGATATAATTTTAAGTACTTACCTTGAAAAGTTAAATCAAACACAAACAACTGAAAAGAACACAAGTACTTTTGAGACCTTTTCACTCCAATAAGCTAAAAAACACTGATCGATTTAGCAAAAATATCAAAAGTAAAACAAAGTAAGGGGGATGATCATAGTCAAATATAACCTCTTTGTTCCTCCAAATCTCGTAATTACCTGATAGAAGAGAGCGAGATGCAAGACATAATGATACTATTGTCTTTAATTCTTTGAAATTACTTAATCCCTCTCCCAATAAGCTTATTTTTCAAAGACATATTGTTTATTATTACTATTGAACATACCGTGCAGAAGGTTTTATGACTCCAGATTACATTGATGTTATTTCTGTGAATTAGGATTTATTTAACTTTAGCCGTGGAATATTTTAAATTGACGATTGCTTAGATATCTTTTTCTCATCATATAGTAATTAAAGAGGAAAAAGCCAAACCAAAACATTGCCATGTACCCAGATGCTTAGGCCGTTTCTCCACTGCTACGGTCCGGCAAACGTTAATTACCGATCCGATTTAGAAACTCACAACAGTACTTACGTACTTCTCCACTACTCCGGAACCCGGTTTTTAACGATCCCATAACTTGCTAGATCGGAACGCGGTGTTTTATCGGTCCAAGTACATATATCCAAGTATCCAAGAGGTTATAAATTATTATTCACAGGTTAATTTATAGTTTGTTTAATTTGAAAGAATCTGGATAACCTGGACCAAACCAAATTATGTTGCTATTAATTTATATGTTTATACCATAGTATAAATGAACTATTTATTAAGTAAGTAGATTAGATATAATATTTTAGGATAGACAGTATAAAAAAGTAATAAACTTACCAGGGCAATAAATTATCCAGAATTTAGAAGGTTTTATTAATAAAATAAAGTATATGGATTTTAGGTAATATAAGTGTTGCATTATAAATATACAAGTATCGATTATTGTCGGATCGGATATAGTGGAGAAGCGCAATCCGGCCTTCCGATATTTTTCTCATGACTCTTTCCGGTATCCGATGCCGGACCGTAGCAGTGGAGAAAGGGCCGTAGAATACCCTCTCCGACTCAACACTGGTTGGCAACAGCGTGAAGAAGCAATGAAAGAAAACATCGTGAGGAAACCGACACGTCTTAGACCCAAAAAGTAGACGGCGTGTGTCGGGCACTAAAGGCTGATCACCTACTTGCCTATTAGATTTAAAAATGATCATGAACATATTCAGAAATCTGAGGCCAAGACCTAAAGAGTTTGTAGTGCCACTGATTTTTAAAAAATAATATCTAAGTAATCGTTAATTTAAAATATTCCACGGCATTAAATAAATCCTAATTCACAGAAATAGCATCAATGTAATCTGGAGTCATAAAACCTTCTATCTGCACGGTATGTTCAATAGTAATAATAAACAATATGTCTTTGAAAAATAAGCTTATTGGGAGAGGGATTAAGTAATTTCAAAGAATTAAAGACAATAGTATCATTATGCGTTGCATCTCGCTCTTTTCTATCAGGTAAAAACGAGATCGGGAGGAACAAAAGAGGCTATATTTGACTATGATCATCCCCCTTACTTTGTTTTTGCTTTTGATATTTTTGCAAAATCGATCAGTGTCTTTTAGCTTATTGGAGTGAAAAGGTCTAGAAAGTACCTGTGTTGTTTTCAGTTGTTTGTGTGTGATTTAACTTTTTAATGTAAGTACTTAAAATTTTATTCTTTATTTTGAGACAAAGACTAATTTAAGCAATTAGCTTAGTTTATTGTTTGTTTATATGGTATTTAAAAAATTTTGATTGGAGTGATTGTTTTAGTGTAGCAGTGAATAATGTTTAAAAGTTATTTGATAAATCATATCAAAATGTTTTTTGTAAATTAATTTTCGGGATTTATATGTTTAAACAAAGCAACTAAATTAATAAAGAGCCTATACAATTATGTATTAATCAGAAATTAGACGTATTGTTTCTATTAATAAATCTCTTTAAAAACATAACCGACCCACAAAAAGTTGAAATTGGAAATTCTTAATAATTGTTACTTTCAAGCTAGTGTTTTTAAAATTCGGATATTATGTTTTTGTATGGGATTAATTTTATTTGTTAGTTACTATAGGCTAATACCATATGAAGTCCCAACGTACTCTCCATATTGTAAAGGTTTTCGTTTACTATACTGTTATAATTTTTAGTACCTTAGCGAATTTTCAAAACCTACTAAGCTAAGTAAGTAAAATTTTCCCTGCCCTGCGATTCTGTAACTCATTTTTCGAACTCACATCGCATTTCGCATCGGCGGTCGCTCTCAAATCAGTCGTGAAGCAGATAGTCATTTTATGATTTGACATTCTGATAAACAATAAACAACAACCTTTTCAGAAGTGAGCTACAGAATCGCAGGGCTGTATTTTATAGTGTTGGAGATTATTTTGACTAAAACAGTGCAACTTGGGGAATACTCCAAGTTTCGTCAACATCTATTTGATCTCGGTTACACTTACTTTTAAATAAACATCATTGATTACATGTATAATGCAGTCTATTTAATAATCTTTTAGGTATTAGGTAAGTATTTCAAATTGTACTTGCAGTATAAGCGGTCTTAAAGTATATTATGTATGGGTTAATGCTTTAGAGTGTTCCTAAATTTTCTAATATTTGTAGAATGTCTCTGGCAACTTTCGAAATCGCCGCCGTCCAAGCCTTGTTGGCAATGCAGGGGTCGATCAGCGTTTCTCCGTTGAGTGGTAAGTGTATTTGAAAACTATTGATTTGTGAACCATGCCACCACCAGTGTACTTAAATAAGAAAAAAAGTGTGTGTACTTATGTACACGCGTTAGAAGTTATACTTCTTTGGCATATGGAAAAAAAATAACTAAAATGCAGTAGTGATTAACGATAAATATTCAAATTAATCAATAAAATTATTATTCGTAAATACTATCACCGTCGTATATGAAATTGATTTAATAAAAACACCAAAATAATATTTATTTATTCACACTGTTTAATTGTACTATTACGTAACACGTGTTCTAAATATAAAAATACTAGAATATACAACTTGAACATAGTTATTATCTATTTTCATGCCACCTAGAACTAACTTCATTCTGTTAATTTTAACGGTGCGCGCGCATCGTAAAATTTCACTCTCATCAATTTTTCATAACGCGCCTAAAGAAGTATAACTTTAACAGATAATTTTCTTACCAAATAGTCTACGGAAGATCGGAGAGAAAAGTATCTATTTTCAATTTTAAACACAAGGACTTTTTAAAAACTATACTGGTTCCAGAAGAAGTTTATATTTTTTTATTTTAATGTAGAGATGGGCATCGCTGAAATACTCGCCGCCGAAGCTTTATTACATCTTCGGGGAACCGGAATTCAACATCCAAAGACTCGTAAGTACTTACTGTGATTATTATATTTTTGATTCTAGTCTATTGGATCATATTCAATTCTAAAATGAGCGGCTTAGTTTCGCATATAGTTTAGTTGTTGGCTTGAACACCTTTTAATAAACCTATCGCATTAGACAAGACAACTCGGTCTTTCCAGCCCCCTGTCCCATCAACCAGATGCCTGCTAACTGTAATTCAATTTGGTGGTATGCCAGCTACGTTTCAGGATACGGAAGATCTGAGTACGAGGGTCTCTACAGTGACAGTTGACGAAAGCAGTTCGTCGATGGAGGAAGAGAGCCCAACGAAGGGTCGTAAAAGGACTCGCAGTTGCACATCAGTAAGTTTAATTTAAGTGGAATAACTAAAAATTTAAGATACATCAATTACCAATTAATAGGTATATTAATGAGTCTTTGCTTAGAAAATGACTTAAATTTTTCTTATAAAAATAATTCAAAAATTTGTTTAACATCAACTAACTCAATGGGAGAACTATTTGAAATATTATTAAATCTCTTTAAAACAGGAATCATCAGACCAGAGTGTAAGTGACGAGACTCTAGAGCCGGTTAGAAATAATATGGTAATTATTACGATTTCTATTTTTTATTTATTTATTTTGGTTAGTAGGTAAGGGAGCGTTCAAGTATTACGTAACGAAATTTTTGGAGATTATTGACCCCCCCCCTCCCCCATGTATCTCGCCGTAACGTTTTTCAGTACCCTAGTACAGTACTGTTTTCAAGTATAGTAAAACGTTTCGTGACCACCTTGTCTCTTTAGTAACTATTATGTAGTGTAAGTCGAAATAATATTAACAATAACGCGTAAATCAATCCCCGCACATCGTACCGTTTTACAAAAGGACCCCCCTCCCAAAACGCGTTACGTAATACATGAACGCTCCCTTATAAATAGTAGTGTAAAATCGATATGTCAGAATAGACCCGTTGATATATATTAAGTCTTTATTGTTGGATTTCAATTTTAATTAAATAATTTAAAATAATGTTATAGATAAGAATCGGCGATGGAAATGCCAAACTCCCAGTGAAAATATACACATCCATAAAGTGGGATTCCTATACAATAGCTACCAGGAAACTATTGACAGCCATATTTCCTCGCCAGTAAGTATAATCTATGCATAAAAACAATTGCATTAAAAGTGATGTGTTTGATGATATGCATTACTATTGCAGCATTCTGGCAACACATTCTCTTACTGGAAAACGGTCACCAGCGTTCCCTAATAGACCGGCCAAAGAGAAATTGAACCCCAAACTTATCAACGATATTGTAAAAACTGTCGCGGAAAAGTGCGGTGTAGCCGAAAATATTGTGAGGTAAAATTTCATTCATTTGTAGTGTTATTTTTCAAGTAATTTCATAAATTAAAACCGATTTTATTTAGCTAAGTTTAATCAATAAGCAGATATTTTCTGTTTATCTTATTGTATAGTTAATTAAGTGATGGCCAGCGGTGAATCCCAAAAAAACCCAAAATGTTTTAACTACTTTAATTAATTATTAGTACAGTAATTGAGACTTAACTAAATTGGCCCGATTTGAGGTGCACGATTAATCTAATATATAAAATTCTCGTGTCGCGGTGTTTGTGGTTAAACTCCTCCGAAACGGCTTGACCGATTCTCATGAAATTTTGTGTGCATATTAGGTATGTCTGAGAATCGGACAACATCTATTTTTCATCCCCCTTAATGATAAGAGTAGTCCACCCCTATTTTTTTTTATTTTTAGATATTTTTTTCTGTTTTTATTTTTTTATGATATAGCATTTATTTATTTAATTAAAAAATACATACAAACACTAACTTTCACCCCTCTACGATCAACCGCTATTTTTTTATTATAAATGATATACATGGCAAAACGACGTTTGCCCGGTCAGCTATATAGACTCTATATCTATATTAGACTTATTTTTAATCAGACTTATTGTTAGTTGAGAATTGACTGGTCCAATGTGAGGTATTTGATCAAAGCTATTAGCTGTAGTCCATTTCATTTTATAACGGTGGTGCGTCAGAGGGGTAATGGGGGTCGCAATGGATATGTAACAAGTTATAATTATAAGTACCATAATTTGCTATTATGTTTTCAGAACGGCTATCACCAACAAATGCGCTGATGAGGGCAAAATGATGCGTCAGCGGAAAAAGCATAAAATAGAAGATGATCATGAAGAATAGGTAGTTGGTACGACAAGGGCTTGTCAGCAGTCTTCTAGATGATTGAGAAAGCAAAATCTCGATTGAAAGAAAAATAAGTATCTTTGTTTGTTTATCGAAACTGTCATAGACAATAGATTTTAATATTGTGTTCGTTTTATAGATGCATCGATTTCGATCGATTGTTCCAGCGATTGTGTATTTCTTTCCAAGAGCACAACGAGAGCGGTAAACAGTAATTGGAAAAAAGAAAAGAAGAAAAGAAATTGAGAAGGACTGTAGTTTTAAGGATAAATTTTGTATTAAGAAATTCATTATCAAAATTTTATTATTACATTTTTTATTAAATTCACTTCCTTTTTATTAAAACCCGCACGGCGTATGCCGGTGTATCTTGTTGACTTTTTGATGTGAAACATCTATAGCCGCACGTAAAACTACGCTATATGATGGTATACAGTCTATATGCAGTAGTGTGTACGGTGCGTGTATTTCGAAGTCACTGATTAAACGAATTAAGTAGTCACGATTTGAAATAAATTCGTAAATTTTGTATTTAATGAAAATAAATTCAATAAAAAAATCGTAATATTTTATTTTATCATTATGACATTTAGTTCCTATCACAATCTGTTCTTTTCTGCATATTACTTTTATAAAATAATGTCGATGTTTCACATCTGCCAGGCGTCTCGTGACGGCTCACATTTTATTAAATCAATCAACTTTAAATAAAAATGACTCGACCTTAAAATTACTCTTGTATGAACACCATGTAGCTTTACCGCGGCAGTACCCGAGTGCCACACGTTTTTGTTTGATATTTTTTCTTAGTTCCGCCTAAATAGTTGAAACTGATTGATACGACGCTACATTTACCGCATTTTTACTGCTGCATTTACCGCAGTAAATGATCATACCGGCGAAACGACGTAATCGTGATACTTATTGTTATAGTATCACATATATATTTTGCGCTTATAGATTAACTAACTTAACCTTTAGAAATTACTCTTGACAAATTTATATCTGTCCGGAGAAAACTGTAAATCCATATAGTCCTAGCTACTATGAAAGAAGTAATATGGTTGATGGCTACACTAATATAGAGGAATTTGAGACGCTCCGCCGCGGATCAGGACTTGCTCCTGCAGTCGATGGCAGAATCGGGTATGATGGCGGCCTTTGAGAGGGGTCCTGAATGTGTTTTAATCGGTGTATGAAGTGAAACTTCTTTAGGCGCATGTGGGTAAAATTTGTACGAAAACGTCACGAAGATGTGTTTTTGTGGAAGAAAAGGTAGAGAGCGATTAAGACCGATTGAGAGAGAGTGCGAAGGGTGATAGAATATAGAAATTCTATTTTAATATTAAAAATTCGTAAAGAGAATTTATGTAATATTAGTATTTTATGTTTTATTAAAAATAATTTATTGAAATCTCAAATGCCGAATTGTAAATTAAAATGCCACGTGTTTTTATTATCGAAGAAATAAATTTAAAAAAAATATTTGTATTAATTTTCGACACTTAATATTTTAATGACAATTATAATCATTAAATTCCTAACATATCTTCTTTTGCCCTCCCTCTCAAGTCTCGGAAATCTAAAGTTTTAGATTTGTATAAATATGAACAAGAGTTAAAAATTAGGTTGCCAAGGAAATTTCACTTCTGACATGCGTACCTTGTGCGCACGCACTTTTTTATTTATATAACACATAAATTATGAAATAAATCTACAAAATACTGTTGTACTTGTACTATAGTGAGAATAACGTTGGGTATTTAGAACTATATTTCTCATTACATTTCTATTTTACACGTTTAGTCCTTCGGAATCTCGTGTTTGAGTACACTGTAAAAATCACTACTGTACGGTCGCCATTACATATTTTACTTTACTACTATTTTTCAGGAAGACTTAAGTAAAAATAGACTATATATATATATATAAGTTTATTTGACATCATTGTGTGATGGCAAAGAAATTTATGAAACTAGCAATATTTTTCTTTTATTTAGTTCTTTACTATCTGTCAATAGACAATGTCAGCGATACCCGTTAGATTAATCTAGCATAATAATATAATAACAAATTATAAGTTTTAATTTTGATTGTTATGAGGATTTCAATGATTTATCGTAAGTATTTCCTAAAAATCAATCAGTAAAGTGAAATTCTCTAAATAGTGCCTTGATGTAGCGACATAACTTTCTACCTACCAAAGCCATTTGCGAAAATTGTTTTGGTTTTCTAATCTATTTCACCTGATAATGTGAATGTGACTATATTCGCAATTTTTGTGTTTAGACCTCTTACAGAAATTTATGTAAATTAATAAAATCTTCACTATCTAAATTAACTAGCAGACCGGCCAAGCGTTGCTGTGGCTAAGGTTTTTGTTATATTACATAGTTGCAAACTATTCCAGGGAAACGGTAGGAGAACACCAGTCATGGGGACCACCATGCTTTTTTGGTGGTTATGCCATTAAACTGTAGCTTATGCCAGATTCACCATAACCTCTAAGACCAAGACGCATTGTATAAAGATTCGATTTTCGTTTATCTATGATATAAACAGTATTAATATCGTAATTAAATGTTATAATTTTCTAGCCCAATTCCTATTGCTACATTTTTACGTGAGCTATTGCCAACAGCAAAGTACAGAACTCGAAGTCCGCTCCGTGTTTCTTAATTGTGACCTTGAGGTGAGTGTTTGATTTCAAACCCGAAAACATTAGTTCAGCTGGCGTTTACATCTAATTAAGTAAACCTTAGACAAACGTGTTATTCATATATTATGTAGCAGCTAATACAGCTATCACAAAGAAAAA
This sequence comes from Pieris melete, assembly GCA_963693345.1. Lineage (NCBI taxonomy): Eukaryota > Metazoa > Arthropoda > Insecta > Lepidoptera > Pieridae > Pieris > Pieris melete. Next base: position 79,303 of record CAVNZK010000153.1, read on the forward strand.
TAAGAGAGGAGAGACAAAGTCTCACTGGGATGCGTGAGCATTTGCATAAGGTACGATAGAGTTTATCCGGTCATGTCTCGTGCGCTTAAAGTACTTTTACCTGCGCCTGTGTCCTTAAAATGACGGGCTTATGATACTTTCCATATACACGGCGTCTAATCTTCATTCAGACTGTTCTTTATGATAATTGAACAAAAGGGCTAGGAAATTGGTTTGAGTCTATATAACGTATATTAGAGTGTGGCGGAGTGTTTATTGCCAGTTCTCGTCCGTTCTACCCCTTGATTTGAGAACTGGAAACTGGAAGTAAATGTAAAATTAGAAGCATTTAATATGTATTTCTTTATTGACGTTCATAAGTGTACCTAAATGAATATATCATTTTGATTTTTTTTTATAATTATTTAAAACACATTTTTTTATAATTACTAATACAGATAATTTCTAAAAAACTATACATGGGTCGGTTTGTAGCAGACAGCAGTTTCACAAACCATTTCAAACATTTTTATTTTACATCTAATATATAAAATTTTGTGTGCATATTAGGTATGTCTGAGAATCGGACAACATCTATTTTTCATCACCCTTAAGTTAAGGGTAGTCAATCCTTAAATTTTTTTTTTAAATTATAGATACATTTTTATTATTTATTTTTGTATGAAACAGCATTAAAAAATACATACAGTCCCTAATTTTCACCCCTCAACGCTCAACCCCTATTTTTTATTATAAATCATACATGGCAAAACGACGTTTGCCGGTTCAGCTAGTACAAATAAAAATCTTCTGCTCTAATATGTATAGCGACCAAAACAAAACCGCCAGTCTACCCACCACGTAAAATTGAAAATTTTATAGATTTTTATTGCATTTAATCGCTTTTTTAAGGAAGTTATCTCCTCTCCCGATAATGAACACATAAGATTTCAACGTGAAGAAATTTTGAAGCACAATACACTCCGTAATTGTAAAAAGAAACTCGCTGTGACCGTGAAACTGTGTTATATTCCATCAGTAAGTGTTTAGTTTTATTATCACACAGTGCACAGCCGGTTCTTCCGAACTAGGGATGAGAGTCGCACGCTGAGCCACTGCGCCAATACTGAATTTGCGTAATCACCGTGCAACCGAAGAAACATCCATCACAAACGTATAAAATACAGTCAAAACCGTTTACGACGACATCGTTTAGAACACACCGGTTATATTGACCAAAATCAAAGGTCCCGGCTGAATTCTATTGTATTAGGTACTTAATAACGTCATCGGCTGTTACGACTATCGGTTTTTACAACCAAATATGAGTGGTCCCTTCGATGTCGTATAACAGATTTTAACTGTATTTAGTTTTTGCTAACCCTTTGATTAGATTCGGTTCAAAGATACTTTATTTCTCAAAGAATTACATTCACTTAGCGAGAAAATTTAGAGCAAGTTAGTTATGTACATCGTTTTATGAAATTATTTGAAAATACACTACATAAAATAAAAATATTAGTTTCTAACAATATATACCATATTTGTTACAAAAGTGCAGGTGGTCGCATCGATGTTACAACAGGCATTATCTGACAATGAATAGTAATAATTTCTAAACGTGGGAACTGACTAAAGTTACGCGGTGTAATGTAGCATTCGAATCGAGCGTGTTACGCATCGAGCATGTTACGCTGTGTTCTAAAATCGGCGTAACATGCTCGTCAAAACTCTGTGCTCCACTTTCGCCGCCAGTGTTCACGAGATGTGATAGTGATAGTGTTGATATCTTTCATTCTATTTAATTATTGTTTCATCCAAATTAAGAAGAAGAAAAAATGTTCCTAGACATAAAACTTATTTAAATAAATATTGGTTGTTTGTAAAGTAGGTTTACGATCGAGATGTTTACGTGATAACGTCCTATTGGTGATATAAGTTTTTGGGAAGTAAGGAATTAATGAAGATAACAATTTTTTCAAATTTTAAATTACATCTATCGTTTTATTCACACTTTTTGATGATAAATTTCGGGTGTAAAATGACAAGTTTACTTATTCGACTATGATATACATTTTTCTTCATACATTCACGGAATGACTGGCAGCGCTCGAGATGAGACGGGAGATCGGTCCGTCTCTCTCTCGTTATACCTGCGATCGCGCTCGTGAGGTTTTGGTGTGACACAAGTTTCCGAACATGTCACCCGACTAAAACGATTTTAAAGACGTTATCACGTCAAAACACAGGCGTATGAGGTGGTTTGTTATTGATTGCAATATTAAAAACCAAATGATTACTGGACAGTATAAAAACTTTGTACGCAGGTCTCGATTTTGAAGAACTGTTGAATTTAATTGGACCAAAAGTACTTGAAAAAGACTCAATTTATAGAAAATCATAATCATGATCACTCGCGACGTACGACGCGTAATTACTGAACCGCGTAACAGTCAAAGGATTCGCCAAAAAACCGACAGCCGGGTGGAGCACTCAAAGCGAGCAACGAGCGGCTCGTTGCTCGCTGGTTTCCCCGTAACACGACGTACTGACTGCACGAATGCCCGCTGTGTAACATTACATTACATGTTACATTACACCTCGTAACGTTATTCAGTTTCCACCTTAAGACGCTCGTTCGCAGACATAAGTAAATGCTAGAATAGCCTTTTTGATGTTTTGTAAATACATTAATTATTCCATTAATTCATATTAAACTTTTACGATTGTTACAGACACAGATATAGAATATGGTTGTTTTTATTTTTGTTATTTTATAGGTATGTTGTTAATTATATGTACGTTTAAAAGTTTTTAAATTTGTAAAAAGGTTTTATTTCTTTTAATCTGGGTGGCAATGTGTTAAATATTTGTGCGCCTTGGTACATAACATTAAGTTTTAGTTGATTTATGTATTTATTCGTTTTTTATTCTTGTCTCACAGCGTTTAACACATATCTCTCTGAAGTCTGAACCCATCTACGCCTAGAGTCAATCAAAGTAATTGTTTCCGATCTGCAGCACTGACTGTAAATGGTTGTAGCAGCGAGTGCATAACTAAAATTACATACAATCCAGGCGTGCTCTAGAAATTTTTATTTTATTTTTATCTGATAAACGAGCTTAGGGAACAGGCGTAAATGGCAGCCAAGTCTTTCGATATTGGCATCCAATATCCATAGATTGGTTAGTATGTGAATTGGAGTTTAATCGTTCGTCAAATTAATGATGATTCCTCCATGATTGTGTAATTTGACCAGTGATTCTCGGAGAAACTTTAACCACTTGAAATTTTTTTCCATCCGTATCTACCTCGACGTCCGTCGTTGCACAACTGAGCGTTTCTTAAGGCAGTTTTTGCCGAGCACCACTTCATGTTGAACCCACTTCCCACTGAAGTATTTCCGAACCAATTCGACTTAGGGTCCTTCAAGAAAAGAGCAAACCAATTCTTAAAAGGCCGGCAACGCACTCGCGAGCCCTCTGGCATTGAGGGACTCCATGGGTATCACTTAACATCAGGTGAGCCTCCTGAAAAAGAAATCGTATGTGAAGGTGAAATACAAATTGAGCTTGTTTGATGGGATTATTAATTTCAGAAAACCACGGGTGATGAATTCATACCAATTGAACACGTATTAGACGCTCACAATAAACGCATAAGGCTCTTAAACCCATACATATTACGTCTACGGAGAGAAAACCCTTCTCAATTGTATAAACTTCGGAAATTGGAAGTAAGTACTATATTACTATATTAGCGTTCTGTTGATTAAAATAATTATAGTTTGACCTACCGATGGGTTGATGATTTCCGCGCCGAGATTGAAGGCTGAGAGTGTTTACCCCCAAGATTACAACTTCACAAATAAAGAGGTAAAATGAGATTGTAGGAGGTAACCTCTAGATCTACTGAATTTAGTTTCATATCATAGGCCCGGAAAATTAAAAGATTTTTTCTATGGTTTCAGATAGTGACGGGAGTATTTGGTTCTAATATTCAAAAGGAAACTCGAAGTGTAAGCCTAATCTCGTGAAATCTAAATTAATTTTGTCTTTGATTTATAGAAACTCCATTAACTTTAGCAATGGTGTTCAGAGAGAGAGAGACTGGTAAATAATGAACTCCCGTATATATTCGCGCTTTCTTTCAATTTATAAAATAAATCAGTGGCGCTACAACCTCTTTAGGTCTAGGCCTCAGATTTCTGACTCAGTTTCATGATAATTTTTCAATCTAATAGGCAAGTAGGTGAACAGCCTCCTGTGCCTGACACGCGCCGTCGCCTTTTTGGGTCTAAGACATGTCGGTTTCCTCACGATGTTTTCCTTCACCGTTCGAGGTAATGTTAACGCACATAGAAAGAAAGTCCATTGGTGCACAGCTGGGGATCGAACCTACGACCTCAGGGTTTAAAGTCGCACACTGCAGCTGATTTATACTAAATTATATACAGGATGGCCAAAAAGTCGTGGATCAAACGCAAACAGGGGATAGATGAGGTCATCGGGGGAAAAAAATCGTTCTACGGGAGGTCTCGAAGGTCAACCCCTGCAGAGTTATGATTTATTTTGGTTTTATATGAAAATTGACTTTTTTTTACTAATTCTTCTTAAAATTCGAAAATAGCTACATCCTGTATCTTTTTCATAATATCCACTAGATTGGTACTGATGAGTTCTTGCGTTAGAATTTTTTTTCACAGTGGGGTCCGAAGTAAACAAAAAGTTTGGAATTGAAAAAAAATTATATCGTATAACTTAATATTATCTTCAATACACTCAATAAACAACTATAAATAGTATGTGTTAAGCAAGAACTCATCAGTACCAATCTAGTGGATATTATGAAAAAGATACAGGATGTAGATTTTTTCGAATTTTAATAAGAATTAGTAAAAAAAGTCAATTTTCTTATAAAACGCAAAATAAATCATAACTCTGCAGGGGTTGACCTTAGAGACCTCCCGTAAAACAATTTTTTGCCGCTGATGACCTCATCTATCCCCTGTTTGCGTTTGATCCACGACTTTTTGGCCACCCTGTATAGTTAGCTCAGTTTTTTGTCACTCCAATTGAAGTGAATATGATGTCTTCATGTCTCATCTCTAGTTCAAACAGACACTAGATCCGTCTTTCTGTTCGATTATTATTCGCATGAACAAAGGAAAATTAAGAGTTTTGTTTTACAGCATTTACTCCACAATAAATATTTCGAGGACAAAACGTCTACAAAGTATGACAGTCTAGATAAAAGTGATATCTATCATATGGATACAAGTGCCTTCTCAGGTAATTTCACAAAGAGCTGTTTTAATCACTCAAACAAACAAAGTTTTCAACGTGAACTACACTTATTGATTCAAAATCACGTTTAGTAATGCTATCTCTACCGGATTAAAAGCAGCTGCCCTCTGAAGTATTTCCGAACCAATTCGACTTAGGGTCCTTTAATAAAAGTGCGTACCAATGCTTAAAACACCGGCAACACACTTGCGAACCCTGTGGATGCTCTCATTGAGAGTGTCCGTGGGCGGTGGTATCACTTAACGTCAGATGGGCGGGCCTTCTACCGTTTGCCTCCTGTTCATTAAAAAAAAAGTTGTATATAAACCGAAAAATTTATAAATTTTATTGTCGAACGAACGCTGCTTTAAAGATGAGAGATTATATATTATTACAAAAAAATGGTAATTTAGTTATTAATAAAAAATTGATACTGATATGTATTAAAACACCATCGGTGTCATGTATGAATTATTGCACCACAATAGCTAACACATCTTTATTAAAGAAAAAAAACGCTGCACATCTTCGTGACGTTCCGTAAAAACTTTACCCTCATGCGCCTAAAGAAGTTTTACTTCAAAAAAATAAACTTGATTTTAGATGACAGTGCTCAAATGTCATATTTTGAAAATACCGAACACCAGTCTCTGATACCTGATAAAAACAAAAGATTGTCTCAAGACGCATCGAATCAAAATGGGAAAAACAAAAGAAATAATGTAACACACGATAATCAATATGTTTTATATGAAATTGGTAATGCTGAACTTTGGTACAAATCTCAAATAGAAGTTTACGAGAAGATGACACTGGAAGGGAGAATAATGTGGAATGATTTGACTAAACGCGAAATCGCAAGGTAATTTTAAATTATCAATTGATGAAAATACTTGGAGTACAGTAGCTGACGAGTAACTAATGGTTGTGGATTAAACATAAAAATAAATAAATCTGTGGCGCTACAACCTCTTTAGGTCTTGGCCTCAGATTTCTGAATCTGTTTCATGATCATTTTTAAATCTAATAGGCAAGTAGGTGATCAGCCTCCAGTGCACACACGCCGTCGACTTTTTGGGTCTTAGACATGTCGGTTTCCTCACGATGTTTTCCTTCACCGTTCGAGTAAATGTTAAATGCGCACTTAGAAAGTCCATAGGTACAGCCGGGGATCGAACCTACGACCTCCGGTAAGAGTCGCACGCTGAAGCCACTAGGCCAACACTGCACTGGATTACACTGCTGTTTACCAATCAGTCTTTCTTTCTGCGTGTTTTTCTTCGTCGCATTTCGCACGAAGATAGAAAAATGTATTGGACAAATGAGAGTGTATAATAAAACATTTGTTTTAGTGTTAGCACTTTAGATCCTTTATGGAAAAACCAAGATATGAGTGTACGTTATCTTACCAAGGATGTCATGAAAAGAGAAGATTTCGATTTGCCTTCCGGTGGATTGTGTTTGGTCCTACCTTTAAACTATGCGCGAGAAAATATACTTCCAAAAGATATAAATATTAGTAAGTGACAAATTTAAATACGTTGTTACGGAAAAACGGCCATCGTGTATAATATAAATAATGAGTGGTGTTAAAGCTACTTTAAATATTAATCTTTTGCGGCGTTAACCACTTTTGAGTTATCATGTTTAGTTTTGTTTAAATGAAGTCAAAAACGCATGAAAATTTTAATTTAAATCAAATTTTTACTTGCTTTATAAAGATTGTTATGCGCTGTTATTTATCAATTTAATACACTAATTATCGGTCCAAATTAAGTGCGCGGCGAAGAACATTATTATTGAGAGTTTCGGTAGTAGTAGAGTTTTCGGGAATAACTTAAAAAACTGGGCTAAAAGCTATCGCAAATAGTCCACCCCTATCACGTCCAGACAGGAGAACGTCGAATTGCCAATAACCCTGTAATACATTTGCATCTCGGAAGAGTCTGGTCAACAATACCAGCCTTGCGATTCTGTAACTCACTTTTCGAACTCACACAGCGGTTTTTGCAGCGGCGGTCGCGCCCAAATCAGTCGTGAAGGAGTCATTTTATGATTTGACATTCTGACATTTGAAAAGTGAGTTACAGAATCGCAGGGCAGTGTGTCCCAGTGTCTGTAAAAAAAATGTTGATATTACAGATAATAATGGTGAATTCATAATAGTTCCCATCAGTGATGTTATTGTTGTCAAATCAAAACAAGAAGGTTTAAGAGACTTAAATCTCACAGATATTAAAAGAAAACAGGTAATTTAACCATCCATCAGAGATCATATCCTGCTCAATCGTGACTTTTGTAGTTCTTGTAATTCTTATTTATTTGTATTGAGTGGCGTTCATGAATTCGTGAGATTAGCTTTTTAGTTTTTTTTTTATTAAGGTTGGTAATAGTAATTTTTGGTGTAAATTGCTTTTATGAAAATATTTTTAGCGTCACGTGGTTATAGAAACTGCTAGAACATTGATGATTGGCAATATGGCGGATCTTAACATAATGCAGCATGGAGATGAAGGATTTATGAAATTACCACTAAAAACTGGGCATTGCACGCAAATGGATTTGGAAGTTAAGGCGGATGAGAACAAACTTATTATTCCAGGGTTTGTATTGTGTTAATGTGGTACAATCATCAACAATAAAGTCCCAATAACCAATACCAACAGATTTGGTTTGGCAATTATTACGCACATACGGTGCGATCGATGGTAGAAAACATCGTGATAAATCTGGCATGAAAATAAAATTAAATAAATTATGTTTATTATGGAACATAAGATACATGTATCACTTATTCCACGTCATTAAATTTGAATTTGTAGGCATCCCTACTCATCGGCAAAGAAGACAGAGGGTGTAGGCCGAGAGAAAAAGCCGGCGTAAAAAACTCTCGGTACTCTTTTAAAATAGCAAATCATGTATAGTGTTTCTAAGTTGTAAAGTAGTTTAAAAAAAATTGGCGTAACAAAAGGTACATTTATATACCAGAATACCACGTGTTAGTGAAGGTTTCCGATTGAAAACCGAAAATTATTCCGACATGATTTTATAATTAAACAATCAAATGGAATATATTTTTGAAGGCGTCACGCCTGACCCAACAAATGGAAATGTTCTCTTTCATTTATAACTAACTAGCAAACTCGACGAACTCCGTTTCGCCACCAGATGGCTTCGTTTTATGTAACATTTCGTTTGGTGATCCCGCTTTTCTGTTGAACTTTTTCCTTAATTTTCTTTGCTATAAACCTCACGGACCTTTCCAACGAATGCAAAACCGTGGAAATCGGTTCGTGCGTTCTGGAGTTATAGCGTCAGGAAGGAAAACCCGACTTATTTTTATATAGTAGATGTAATGTTAATAGACTAGATTTTTCCTATAGGTACATCGAATACCAATTTTAAATTTTACAAATAATAAATGAAGGCAAGACAGTAATTGAGGATCTACATCTTAAATATATAATTCTATTGCACGTGTGTATGAAACTCACTGAACTCCTCTAAACCCGCTGGACCGATTTGAATGGATTTCTTTGTATGCGTTTGGGTAACGCCCGACAGATGGCGCAGTCGGTATCTAGGTTATTTATCTAAGCTGATAGCAAATAAACAGCTGGTATATATATAAATCTTCTGTGCATGTGTTTGTAATTGAACTTCTAAACGGATGGACAGATTTTGATGAAATGTTTTGTGTGTTAAAGTGGAGTTGATGAAGATGATTTACATTATTAGATATTTTTTGTATGTAAGACGCGCGCACAGGACGTCTGTTGGATCCGCTAGTATACTATACTATTCAAGAGTTCTTGCGACTGTTAACATTAAGTAATTTAGTCTTAATTATAAAAATAATCTGTGGCGCTACAACCTTTTTAGGTCTAGGCCTCAGATTTCTGTATCTATTTCATGATCATATGTCAATCTAATAGGCAAGTAGGTAGGTCTAATAGGTTGGTAGGATCAGCCTTCTGTGGATCTAAGGCAAGCCGGTTTCCTCACAATGTTTTCCTTCACGGTTTGAGCGAATGTTAAATGCAGAAAGTACATTGGTGCATAGCCGGGGCTCGAACCTACGACCTCAGGGATGAGAGTCGCACGATGAAGCCACTAGGCCAACACTACTCTGTCTGAGTCTTAATTATAATATTGTAGATAAATTCCAACGATAACAAAATTATAGCTCTTCGGCAAGATTGACGTCTGTTGTATCAGACACGCGTGATGTGCGATCCGTCATCAACCTGCAAGTGACGAATACAGGACTAGCTCCAGCGTTTTTCAGGTGATTTTTTTACTCATTGTGTGTTAATGAAAACATATTTTAATACAAAAATAACAAATGAAAATAAATTCACATTCGTTAAGTCAAGTGTCAACTGTCAAATGCTTGACAGTTGACAAGTGTTGCAATTTTGACTTATGCTCACGCATAATCTTATGCGTGGCGTAGAAAATTACGCATCAATTAACAAATTAAGGACTTAATGTATTCATAACCCTGTTTTGTCAATCTATTAAAATTAAACTCCGATATTTAAGCAGTAAAAAAATATTTTTCAATAAACTTATGTCCTTTTTGAAGTGAAACTTCTAATGCGACTTCAATGGTTGCGTTAAACGTTTAACGATCCTGGAGTGGGGGAATAGAAAGAGACAGAGCGAGAGTGAATGCTTCCAATTTTCATTTCTACATTACGAAGTTTCACTTCTTCCGCGCGGAGGGACTCAACGCATTATTTTTTCCTCTTCACGTTAATATATAATTCTTTGTAAAGATTTTCTATTTATAATATTAAATGACAAGACCCTTAACATACCGCAAGAACTGCATTTTCTATATGTTTGATAAGATTACATAATAATTCTCTTTATTTTTTTAAGTGTCGTACCCCGTGAATGCACGCCGCGCATTGCAGAAGGGTTTGAAGAGTCATCTAATACTAACAACACTTTAATTCCACCAATGCATACAAATATTTTTATTATGGAACTACCCTTAGAGATATCTCACGACGACTATCGTTGTTCAAGTAAGAAATTAATTTAAGTAAGAAAGTAAGGCCGTTTCTCCACTGCTCCGGTCCGGCAAACGTTAATTCCCGATCCGATTTAGAAACTCGCAACAGTACTTACGTCCTATATATATATATATATATATATATATCGATCATTCATGGCGCGTTTATAGTCACGTGATTTTTATTCAAATTTCATCAATTTTTAATTGTTTATAATTAATTGAAAAAAAATATAAGTTTTTTTGCATTAAACATCAATATTATTAACAATAAAGTTTTAAAATACGTACATTTAAAAAAATCTTTTTTTTTTCAAAAACCCAATTGTAGAGGCAAAGGCAACTTCACAGCCTATAGGTACTTTGAAAATAGATATATAAATCCGCCACTGAATTTATCATTTGTTATTAAATTTTAGTTGCATTGCTCAATGGAGACAGAGTAGCGGTCGCAACAAGAGACGTAGCTATTAAAAAGAACGATCGCTGTTTTTGCGTTTGGCACTGCGATTGCGTTTGTTTAGGTAATTATAAGCTTAATAAGTTGCGAGCAAACATTAATATTGTCTTTAATACTACAGCGGTTCTGGAACTCACTTTTATAACTAGTAAAGCGGTCAAATTTTATTACGTCCTGACACATAGTATAAGATCCCGATATACAACGACCTTCACCGAGATGCTTATTTATTGAAACGTATTTTATATTTAATGATTGTCAATAAATATAATCCATATGGGTTGCCTAGCAAATTTCAGTCCAGAGTATGTTTAATTAATATTTTAAAAAAAAAATTTTTTGTATAATTTGCATGTAGTAAATCAATATTTTTAATCAGGGTAGTATTATATATGTATCACTATAACTTTCTTTTTTACTAAAGATGTTTATATACTTTAGTGTCACATAAAAAATATACACATAAATAATTAATTGATTAAAAACAATCTAACGTTTGCATATTCTATGGGCTTCATACTTTCGATTGGTATAGATCTATCTAATAATCATACCGGTGAAATGTTTAAAATTTTTTTTTTAATATTAATTAAAATACTCAGTACTGAAATTTGCTAGGCATCCCATATGGATTATATTTGTTGACATATTAAATTAAATATAAAATACGTTTCATTAAATAAGCATCTCGGTGAAGGTCGTTGTATATCGGGATCTTAGACCAACACGTGTAGTTACTTCTTTCAATTTTAATTGCTTTACACGTATTAACCCAAGTCTCTATTTTGATTAATTAGAAGTACTTGCAATTTTATATACTTTATATCTTTATTGATAACTTAATCAAACAATACCGTTTAGTTAGACGATAAAAACCTTAAATGAAAAGGACAAATTTAAATTTTTGTGCATATTTTTTATTACAGCGACATAGAGTGGGAAATGAATTTAAAATGTAAAAGATGTTTTAGATAAATTAACATTAAAATTTGTATTTGACATTAGTACCAGAAATTATTATTATTATATATTTAAAACAATTATTGACAGATTTTTATGAATTATTTTTTGGTATATATGCTCTCAGGTGATGATCCAAAATTAATATGCCGTGATATGTCTGATGTGGATGTTTTAGCAGCTGGTTTTTCTCCTCATGAAGGGAAAAGACGCGTGCGTTCGACCTGCTATCCCGATGATGTGACAATTAACATGTTTATCATCGTTATTGGCGTTTTACTTTTATTATTTATGTTTGGTGAGTTATAATAGATTTACTTTTTTGTTACCATGGTAACGATGTTATGTCAAATATACGGTTACCATGGTAACCGACACGGTACGGCCTTTTATTTATTTATTTACAAGACCCTCGAGGTAAAAGATTTGGAAAAGAAGAAAGATTGATATTTTTGTCCTTAAGACTGTGAGCGAGTTAAAAAAAATGGTTCATCAAAGAGGTTTTATTGAAACTCGCGTGTATCAAAGACAATAAACAAAAGCTTCTTTTCAGGGTTATTTAAGGCTTGTATTGGGATAATCCTGCCATGTGTTGGCTTAATGGGAATGGAGTGTATACTAAAGATACCACGAAAGCTGGACCAGTACTATGAAAGCTCTTTGAGAGGCCGACCTGTGGTTTATGATAAGGAGGGGTGGCCTGTTCATCCAGACACCAAGAAGAGAACAGTGCGTCTTGTCAGCAAGTATGTTTATTAAAACAGAGTTGTAAATCTTCTTTTCGGCCTTATGATTCATGATCCTTATATTCCCAAGAACTAAAGATAAAATTCAAAAATGCCATACCAAAGAACCCTAAGGAAGAATGGGCCCACTGCTTTTCTCAGTGGTTCCATCGAATGCGAGGATATTATAATCAATATTTCTTCATTAATATTTTTGCTAATACACTTCACTTATTCGAACAAAATCACATTAATTGATATTAATATGTTTATCGATATAAACTTCCGTGTATATAGCTAATATACAATAGGGGGAGAAACGAGTCTACGAGACGCCCAAAAATGCAGTGTTCGCCGCCCATGGGCATCCATTTTAGTGGGGCCGTTGTCGTTGTGACATACGGGAGAGAGCTTATACTCTGTTTCTGAATCTCACCTCTCTCTCACAGCTCACGTTGTAATCCCGCTGAAACTGAGATTTTTAAAATAACTCTATTCCAGGCCAATGGAGTTCATATTAAACGTGATAATATTTATTATTTTGCCGTGTATACTCTTAAGGGATGCTGTAATGCAAATGATAAATAAATGTAAAACGGAGGAAAAATTTCGAGGAAAGTTCCAGAACACGAAGAAATGTTTCAGCAGTAGGGACAGTCAGGTCAGTTAATCACATAATGGATTATTTTTTATGGCTCTGGCACGGTTTGTGCATTAGCCAACGTCAAGTATAAGATTTTTATAATTCGTGCTTGCCTTAGAAATTCGACCGTGCCCTCCATGTACGGTTTAAGCACTCGCCCGGTACCGCACAACCCTCCCAAAGGCCGAGAACAAATTTAAATTAAATTAAAACTTGCCCTCGAACCGGGAATCGAACCCGGTACCCCTCACCTAGCTGCCACTTAATAAGACCGCTAGGCTATGAGGCCCCTCATAATGGATTTCTTAATAGACTTTTTGATAAAAGAAGAAAATAAAATTGGCGTGTTAAATTATACAAATCTGTCAAAAATGTCATCATACGTAATACGTACACGACACTGCCACGATTCGTGATATCGCGAGACTGTTCGTGACGCAAAAAGGCCCATTTTGATGGAGAGAATTTCTCGTCTCTAAGATCCGATTATCGAAATAAGAGAGTTTCTTCTTCTAAACATTCCCTCGCTCTACTCGCTCGCGACAATTGCCTCGCAATGGAAAATTTATTGTGTCCGTGTTTCAAAAGCAATAATCGTATTTCGAGTTGTGCCAGTTGCTACCATGAGTGCAGTGCGTGATGGTGTATTATTAAATCAAATTTGAGATCGATGTACGAAATTCTGAGGATTTTCTTAAAAATGAGTCCAAGAATTGTACCAAGGCAATTTAGGCACGTATATATTTTCAGCCCCAACTCCAGTCCCCAAAGATGATTTACTTTCTTTCTTGCAAATACTGATTTCTCATATTTTTAATTTTAGTACTAATTTATTTCCAAATCCCTCAACACACAATACTCTCATTAATAAGAGATAATAAAGGCAACTCACAACAAGGGATAGATAATCGTAAAGATCCTTTTATTCACTTATCAAAATATATTTGTATTGTTTGATTTATTGAAAGTACAGTCAAGATTACGTTGAAATTTTCACTTGCTTTATACTTTTACCATCCTCTGTACCTACTTCTAATGACGTCCTCGTTAACTAGAAATATAAATGAGAGGCCAAATGTTCTAGAACGTGGAGCCAAGATGGCGGAGACGTAAGGGCGACATGAGGAAATGGATGACACCTCAGGCTGAAGCACTAAGTGCGGACATTTGGGACTACGGTCTATCTCCAACGGGCGACAAGAAATGCGATTGTGTAAGATTTTTCATATACTAATTCGTCTAGATTAAATATTTTTTATATATGTTACCGGAAATGTATACAAATCCTAGGAAATTTTTATATTTCCGAAGCTCTGTAGGAAATTGTTCCGAAAACTATTTAATACATAAATTTCCTAGGAAATGTGCACAATTCCTAGGAATTGCATGTAATTCTAATATCATATTAGGAAATGTATAAAAATAATGCTTTCTGTAATAAATAACGTTGTTAAAATGAGAATGAGTTTGACGACTCATTGGTCTAGTGGTTAGTACCCCTGACTGCGAATCCATGGGTCCCAGGTTCGATCCCCGGCTGAGACGTACATCGATGTGATGAGCATTTGGTGTTGTGCTTAGGTCTTGGGTTTAAATATGTATTTATATGTCTATCTATAATATGTATGTATATCCGTTGCCTAATAGCCATAACACAAACTTCACCAGCTTAGCATGGGACTAGGTCAACAGTCTCACTGTCACTGTCACTGTCCAAAAAATGTATTATTATTCGGTTAGGTTAGGTTAGTATATTAATATTTTTTTTTAAAATAACTGTTCAACTGAAACTCCAAATCGAATACAAAAACGAATAAAAAAATCGATTTTCACGTTTAAAAAATAGATTATTTTTGAATAATTTCAAAATTTTCGGAACCCTACACTAATTGAAACATGAAGTTAATGTAATGTATGTACATTTGACAAGTAATGGTTAAATTAGGTTTAACTTTAAAATTAACAAATGAGGAAATAATCGATTCGATTAATTTACCGAGAATGTCACATCTCTTATAACCAATAGAAAAGTAGAAAATGGCCGTTTCACAATTTGACGGTTTCACTTCGATAGATTACAATCTACCGAATAACTATACGTTAAATTGTAAGCAGTTCGTTGAGGTTCACAATCTTTCCACAGTGTACAATCTCGCGAGATAGATTACAATCTAACGGTGTTTACAATTTTACGGTGACATATATAATGACGGATTACGTACATTTCCGGTAACATAAACACAAACCGGTAACAACATAATATAGTTGTTGTCCAAAATTTTTATGATAGAAATGTATCGTATTCGCGAAAACCAAAACAATATGTGTTTAATGTTATTCAACATTCACAAAACAAATACGTTAAAACAAACGATGAAATTAATTCGACTTAGAGTCCTTCAAGAAAAGAGCGGCAAATTCTTCAAAAAAAAAATTCTTCAAAGGCCGGCAACGCACTAGCAAGCCTTCTGGCAATGTGAGTGTCCGTGGTCGGCGGTATCACTTAACATCACGTGAGCCTGTCCGTTTGCCTCCTATAACAAAAAAAAAGAAAAACGTTATTTATAAAGATTAGTCTAAGACTCCAAATTATTTCACAGAGACAACCACTCCTCAACGATGACACCAGGAACAAGGAGAAACAGCAAGTACTCCACGATTCCGAGCAAGATGACACTGCTTATGTCTTAACACAAATACAGAAGAGTAAAGAGTCATTGAAAAATTAGCTTAATTTTTTAATAAATTTCTTACACAAATTTTGTTTTATTTCAAAAATTTTGAAGGAAAATATTGCCATCGGTAGACGACCGACATATTGATTAATTACGACGTTGTTATATAGGAAATATTTGAATTTTTACCTTTTTTTGTAGATAGAGTCTGGCAAACGAAAGTAGATACTGGATTTTTTCCAAACTTTTTGTATGACAACACTACAGTTAGTACGGTCAAAATGTCTTGATATTTTTTTATTTTAAATAAGTACATATTAGTTTTAGTTACTAGTCCGGTCAATATAGACATCCAAGGTTACAAAAATTCCTACTTGGCTGAATATTGGTAAGATTGCTCAATACACTATTATAAAGGAAATGTGAAAAGTCTTCATCGATCCGACACGTGCAAAAAAAATTACTCCGGGTCAAAGATCACAAAAACTGGGTTTTCGCAATTTTCTGCAAAATGGTAAGTTTTATCATAAAATAAGTTTAGTCTCTTTCAACTTTTTGAATCGTTATATCTCAAAAACGGTGGCTCTTAGGAAAAAAAGTATTTAGATATTTTTTTATAGATCTGATCTACAATTTTTGACTAAACTAATTTTATGATAAAACTTACCATTTTAGAGAAAATCGCGAAAACCACGTTTTTGTGATCTCTGACCCGGAGTAAATTTTTTTGCACGTGCCGGATCGATGAGGACTTTTCACATTTCCTTTATAATAGTGTACTGAACAATCCTACCAATATTCAGCCAAGTGGGAATTTTTGTAACCTTACCCGTATTTTTTAGTCTAATTTGACCGGATTACTTTAGATAATGCTATTGTTCTTTTACAGATAGTCTTGAGATTATTAGCCAACGGTTATGAATTTAAGAAAAACAAAAAATGAACGTTCGTTATTAATTAAACGATATAGCTGCATGGAGACATCGTTTTTTGCGTACCATTGCATCGAAACATGCAGAAGGCAAGCCAATAATCTACTTAGATGAAACTTATGTCCACAAAACCTATAAGCCTAAAAATTGCATCCACTAGTAAAATAAAAATGAATGTCAAAGTATCAAAGTGAGTTGTTCCAACTTTCCTTTTTACTGTAGGGCTGCCATGCTGATATTTTCAAATTTGCCGCGCTTTTTCAGTATCAACTTTCGTTAGACAGACTCCAGCTCGAATAGTAGGTCATCGCTATAGTTGGTCTGTGCGAAATAAAAATGGTCGTGGCACTTGTGGCATTGCCAAATTGCGTTTCTTTATGTTGTCTAGAGAATAACATATCAAGAGAAATAAATAAATACCTAGAAGTCTGCAGTCACACTATAATATAGAACAAAAATGTTATGGTGGAAGTGGAACAATCTAATGTTCGCATATTCTGCCACACATAATGGCGTGAAAATTTGTCTTAAAAGGTAGAATAGAATTTACAAATACATTATGAGTCATATCATTATAGTCAATTCTTATATTATTTTATCTCTACATTATCATATTATTTAAAAAATATTTAAAATATTATGAAATTTATAAAAAAGAAAGAATCGTTGCAATTACGACTGGTAGCTCGGTTTCTATATACCTATACCAGTCGTAATTGCAAGTATTATTAAAATATATTATTACGTCATCAAATTAATTTTAATAATAATGTTTCACGCAAATAATCATTGATAAATAATATTTTTTTCCAAAAGTAGTACATTGTCGATTTTATAAAATCTATATAATAGTAGAAAGATCTTTGAATCTTTTTGGTAAATTATTATAAATGATTATAAAAAAAAAAATATGTTTATTATGGAACATAAGATACATGTATCACTTATTCCACGTCATTAAATTTGCATTTGTAGGCATCCCTACTCATCGGCAAAGAAGACAGAGGGTGTAGGCCGAGAGAAAAAGCCGGGGTGAAAAACTCTCGGTACTCTTTTAAAATAGCAAATCATCAAACAACACTTATTTTAAAACAAATTTCGCAAATTAATTAGAGGTAGCCTGTCTAGCATTGTCATTGTCATACAAAAAGTGCTTTCTTATACATTTCCTGATAAATTTTTGTCACAGCCAAATTCTGAATGTCTACTTCGGCAGTGGACTTAAAAATATGTTTTTCTGAAAAAATAAAGACATTTCTAAAATATACATACAGGGAAGTGATAAAATTTTGAGCTTCTTAAACAAATGTACGCAACTATCTAGATCAGTGTTTCCCAACGTGGGGCCCACGCCCCACAAGGTAGCAATTCGATTATTAAGGGGGCAATTCGAAAATGGACTTGTTTTTTTTTGAAAATTTACTCACTGTGTTAACAATTTCCTAGTGATTTCTTCCTAAATCATATCATTTAAGTTTTTTAGTAAACAATTAAATTATTAATATTAAACTTTGTACACATGGGGGGCGTAAGAATTTTAGAAAGGCTTAGGTAGGGTGTGGCCCAAAAAAGGTTGGGCAACGTCTAGATAGCTTGCTCCACAAAGTAACAAGTACTTTTGATATCGTAACATTAATCAAAGACAGTGATAGTCGTGCACCAATCATCATTATAAGATGCTTTGTGCACCATTTGTGTTCACCCTATTTTCATATATTTCCTTTAATACATAAACTTCAATATTGAGATCCCTATTGGAAGCTCCAAAGCCAGTGCAAATGTGGTGTAACTCCCAATAACTCGGGCTAGTCTGATCCGGCCCGCGACACGATTTTGATTAACCCCTATAATTAATTGCACATAGGAAGTGATAATTTTTTTTGTGCAGCTATAATAGTTAACGGGAGCGTTAGGTATGGTATTATCGCATCTAACACTGAGTTTGCATCGCGTGTTTACTTTCCGTAGAAAATGTATGTATATCGGTAGTATGGCGATTTAGTGCGATGCGTGTGGCCTGTCCTGTAGATCGTTCGGTGTTTTTGTGACTTGTTTGGAAGTTTTTACCATTTTAGTATATAAGTTGTGTATGATGTAAAATTAAACAATAAAAAGGTTTAGGCCTATAACTTGTATTTTTTTTTGGCTCGCCTGTAAATTTTTAAATTTCATCTGTCCCTCCTTTTAAAAAGCTTGCCCATCACTGGTATATAGGTATCGCTAGAGGCTATTTGTAGTATCACCAGCGGTATAATAAAATACAGACACGTGTTTTCATCTATTTTATTTGGTTGGCAAAACATTTTGTGATTTATAAAATTTGTACGCGTTTACACCGGCTCTTATTGGCAGACACAGAATGACTCCAATAAGTGGTGCCAGAGCAAGATACATGAAGACCTGTGGCATCTCAGCTGAAGTTAATGCCGTAGCTTTCATCACCAATACCACCTGGAAATATATTATTCTATAAATAAAACTACACAAATTTGAGGCCAAGAGTTTTTCTATACGGGTATAAAATAAGTTTTTTTTATAATGTATAAATATTTAAGTCTCCCTGACGCTTGTGGTTCGGTACCTTATAATATATATGTCACCGTACAATTTTAAACACCGTTAGATTGTAATCTATCTCGCGAGATTGTAAACTGTCGAAAGATTGTGAACCTCAGCGAACTGCTTACAATTTAACGTATTATTATTTGGTAGATTGTAATCTTTCTCGCGAGATTGTAAACTGTCGAAAGATTGTGAACCTCAGCGAACTGCTTACAATTTAACGTATTATTATTTGGTAGATTGTAATCTATCTCGCGAGATTGTAAACTGTCGAAAGATTGTGAACCTCAGCGAACTGCTTACAATTTAACGTATTATTATTTGGTAGATTGTAATCTATCTCGCGAGATTGTAAACTGTCGAAAGATTGTGAACCTCAGCGTACTCCTTACAATTTATTTACCGAATAATAATACGTTAAATTGTAAGCAGTACGCTGAAGTTCACAATCTTTCGTCAGTTTACAATCTCGCGAGATAGATTACAATCTAACGGTGTTCACAATTTTACGTTAACATATACATATGTATTTGCAATTGTTTTTCTTCAGCATTATGCTGAGAGAGCAAAGTGTTCCTTAGTGCTGGTCATTCTGCCAGAGACCACAGCAGCTAGTTTGCGCCTCAGTCGCAAAAAAAGAAAAAGAATGTAATAAATACTCAACCACTAAATACTTACAAATGTGATGAATGGTATAATTTGCCATTGGGCATCGATTCTATTGGAACACGCGTTCTCTTCTGTTGCAATATTTATATCCGAAATAAAATCATGGCTCCGATACACATAAATCATTGCAACTAACTCAACTAAACAAATTAGTGGCATCGTTAATCCAGTCATAATTGAATCTACGCTTTCCAGCAACGCTATGCCACCCTAGAAATAATAAATAAATTAATAGCCAGAAAATTTATACAATCCAGATAGATTTCGAGATAGAGAGATATTGTTTTATTAAACAAGTCATCAATTGCTTACACCAAAATTATCTGTTGCCAAAGCTTTTGAGAAAAATGTTTTTATATGAGTTAAGAACTTGTGAGTTTGTGAGATACTCAAATTAATAAAAACAAGGAGGAATAACATTCTTAAAACCAGTGGCTCTATAACCGTTTTAGGTCTGAGCCGCAGCTTTCCATATCTGTTTAAATATCATCAATTTTCAATCGAATAGGCAAGTAGGTGATCAGCTTCCAGGAGTGCCTGATACGCGCCATCGACTTTTTGGGTCTATGACATGTCGGTTCCCTCACGATGTTTTCCTTCATCGTTCGAGCAAATGTTAAATGGGCTAATGAAGTCCATTGATGCACTGCCGGGGATCAAACCTTCGACATCAGGGATGAGTCGCAAGATCTATTAAAACTTTTATGTCCAGAATCATTGAAAAAAACTTAATAAGAACAAGGCAGTTTTGAACTAAAACTAAAATGTTCATATTTTGTTTGTTCCAAAGTTCCTTGATTTTCCTTGGAAATAAAATCAGTAACATAATAGTATATTGAATAAAGTATCAGATTCCTCAACCAAGACACATCAAAATCACTTTTATGGCTCACCATATTTCTAATTTCATAGTTTCGCATACTTTTAGTAGCTTAATAGTATTTAAAAAAATCAAAAATATTTCTCATAAAATGTTCAACTCACCGTGGTAGCATACAACAAGCTAAGACTCATACAACACAAAATAAGTGCAGCTACAACCACTTGCTCGGCAAATCTGTAAATTTTATTAAAATACATAAAAGCAATCAATATATATAAATTAAAACATATTTATTAACTTATCCCTATATCCTTATAACTAAGATATCTTGATCGCAATAAGGCAACCCGTTGCATGATGTAATGTTTTTTTTATAAACAGAAATGAAAAGTTTAATATTTTTTTAGGAGAATTTCCAACACAAATATACACTAAGTACTTTCGCCGAAGATGGCCCGGCTCCTAGGATAGCTCATAAAAAATACAGTTATGATATACCGTAACATGAAACAAGAAAATCTTTGTTAGAAAAAATAAAAAGTACAAAATAACAATTAAACTAGCCCCCGTAAATAGGCAGCTGGTCTCTTTCATTGTACCTTCTACTTTTCAAAATTGTCCTCACTTTGTAATCCTAAATTACTAGAACCAAAAGTCTTCTACTCATTTAGGACATATAAATAAATATGTATATGAAGTATCCAATTCAACACAACACTTTTATTACGTTAAAATAAAACTAATCAATCGCTTTTCGGCTTAACTTAGATATTACTTGATAGCGGAATCTTTTTGAAAACTGAAATGTAATAAATTTAAATATTAAAAAGGTATTGTCAATTTTCAGTTGTGTGGATTCAGTAAAGTGAAGCAGACATAATTTCCTTGTACACAATAAACATTACTAAGAATGCCCGTTAGACGACAGTTCAAACTAGTAAATATAAATGTGCACGCGAGTTGCACTAATATCAGAAGTAAGATGGACATTACTTTTATTCTATAAATTTAATTTTTTAACAAAAAGTAGCTCTACAATAAACTATTTACATTTACATCACAAACAAAGCAATACATACACATAGAAAAAAACAAAATACAACTTTAAATAGTAATAAATTAAAAATATTTGCAAAAAGGCTAACTATTTTTTACAGCATGAAGTATTGTCATTCGTAGTCTTAGGAAGAGTACTTACACCAATTTCACTTTATATTCAAAGATTGTATGCAGAGCTGTTTTAAGTGATAAGTAGGCAACTGTCATATATGAAATTGCAAGACCACTAAACACCACCGTTGACCTAAAAAATCTAGTTATATAAGCTTCAAATAGTTATACAATCAGTCTCAAACTTCCATCCATACATGGCGACCCTGCCAGTTTTGGATCAAGAGTGCGTGCGTGTGTCATCGAAGAAAAAAAGGAAACCAATTTAAGGAAAAAAAATAGAATGGGAAACTCCGCGACATCTGCCAGAACAACCCGGCATCATCACGCAATAGGGGCAAACAAATAGTGTCGCAATACAAAGAGCACACTTTAGTGAACTACATTGCCGCAATATTTTTATTGGCTCTTGATAATTAATTAATTCAGTATAAAATTGATTTTTGTTTAGTTTTTGTAATTAGAATTTTGACGTGATAACGTCTTTAAAATCGTTTTAGTCGGGTGACATGTTCAGAAACTTGTGTCACACCAAAATTTCACGAGCGCGATCGCATGTATAACGAGAGAGAGACGGACCGATCTCCCGTCTCATCTCACTCTAGCGGCATACAAACGAATGGAGATTTTCTCGTGCGGTTAAGTTTTGTAAGAAAAATGTATATCATAGTCGAATAAGTAAACTTGTCATTTTACACCCGAAATTTATCATCAAAAGTGTGAATAAAACGATAGATGTAATTTAAAATTTGAAAAAATTGTTATCTTCATTAATTCCTTACTTCCCAAAAACTTATATCACCAATAAGACGTTATCACGTAAACATCTCGATCGTAAACCTACTTTACAAACAACCAATATTTTTTATTTTCTTTGATAAGTAATTGTTTATTTTATTTTAATAATCTCTATACATATGTCATGTTTGCCTTTAAGTGCTTGTCACATTATAAATTGTATTTTGTGTTTGTTTTTACCAATGGCAATGTCTCAGTGTGCCAAGCGTTGGCAAGCTTTTCTCAATAAAAAAAAAATAGTAATAATAATTATCTTAGTCTAAGAAACTGCCATCCTTACAGTAACCTAAAGCTACGGTTTCCTAGAAAAGCGGTGCCGTTAACTAACGGCCGTCATTTTACGATTGTTAATAACGGACGTCTTTACGGTGGCCAAGCTGTGGTTTCCTAGAAAGTAGTGCGACCGTATTTTTGAAGTGTTATTCCAATTTCGTTCAACAAATTTTGCTTCATCTGGGCTTGTCTGTACTCTTTGGATTTGATATTGTACAAAGCCTCATGATTTTAACAAAATCAATTAATTGTTCATCATTTTCGCTCGTCCAAGTCATTGTATTAATTAAATATGGGCACCGCTACACGCGAAAAACGTTGAACTACTGTTTATCACCGCTATGACGGCCGTTCTCTAGAATACCCACTTCGATGTTATTTATAGACAACGTATGGGTGACGTCACCCAACGTTTCATTACGGCCGTTAGATAATGTCACCGCTTTTCTAGGAAACCGTAACTTAAGCAAAATTTTAAGAGATTAACTTACATAAAATGCGAATAGTTATTAATTGATACGCATTTAGAATACATTGGTATTATCCATAAAGTGCCTGTAAAGAAACTTCTAATTAAAACCACAAGTATCCTTATAAATAAATACCAAAACGCTACACTAAATGTCGATTGTAACAACGAAATATTAATCGCTTATTTAAAATTTTGGGAAGGGCATAGGCTACTAAATTGTTCCCTTATGTATAAACTTGATCAATGTTCCTGCAGTGGTGTAAAACAAGTGCGTGCGTACAATGTACACAATGTCAGAAGTGAAACTTCTTTGTAAATTAATTATTGAGTAATTAAGCGGCCAAAATCCCATAATTAAATTTTGCCAGTCTTTCTATATTATTTAATGATACTAAGGCTAATTAAAAACCAGAACTAAAATTACTTGTTGTTATGTATATAGAAATACCACCATAAATATGGCAACAATTACCAAATAATATAACAAATTCATTATAATCATAATTGCTAACTTATGTCCACATTTTCTAAAATAGTCAACTGGGTCTTAGTAAAAAAGGTCTTGGCTTTGTGTCCTTATAAAAATACAAAACTAACAAAAACAATGGTAATTCAGTTACTTAATAAAATAATAATAATATTGACATGTATGTATCACCATCGTGATGTTTCGAAGGTCTGGAACTCAGATTTCTGTATCTGTTTTATGATCATTTGTCAATCTAATATGCAAGTGATGCTGTGCCTGACACACACCGTCGACTTTTTGGATCTAAGCAAGCCGGTTTCCTCAAGATGTTTTCTTTCACCGTTCGAGCGAATTTAATGCGCATATAGAAAGAAAGTCCATTAGTGCACAGCCGGGGATCGGATCGACCTCAGGGATGAGCGCACGTAGAAACCACTGATATGTTTTATGATAAGATATGATAAGTTACTAGAGCAGTGTTGGCCTAATGGCTTCAGCGTGCGACTCTCATCCCTGAGATCGTAGGTTCGATCCCCGGCTGTGCACTAATGAACTTTCTTTCTATGTGCGCATTTCACATTCGCTCGGTGAAAGAAAACATCTTGTGGAAACCACCTAGCCTTAAGCCTAAAAAGTCTACCGTGTGTGTCAGGCACTGGGGGCTACTTGCCTGAAAAATGATCATGAAACAGATTCAGAAATCTGAGGCCCACACCTAAAAAGGTTGTAGCGCCACTGATTTTTTATGATAAGTTACTAAAAAACTCTATTCACTGCTAATCTAGCGCTTTGCTAACGTGACGTTTGCGCAGATAAGTTAAGCCTTAATTAAGAATACGTTTCTTACTCTCGTACATATTGTAGACAGCTTTAGTATTAGGCTGTATATAGTCCACGAGCGCACATAGGGCGGCCCCACCCGTATTCAATCCCGTTAGCAGAAGTAAAAGTCCGCTATGCCACACATTCTCACCGTTTAAATGTGGATCAATATGGCCGTTTGCTGAAAATACATTTACTTAATTATATTATCATGAATGTGAAGGGGTAACCAAAGACGACGGACCTCCACTTACGTCCTGACATACCTCTCTCGCTTCATTTCTCTCTCTCTCTCTTCTCACTTTCATCCTCGTCGGTTATGGGTGCTTTGAACTTGTCCCGTCCCCAGTTCCTCCTGGATTTGGTCCAGGTATGTACGAGAAAGCCTACCCAACCCGATATTGATAAAAAGCTGAGCTTCGTAGTAGCCTAGAACCAGCTTTGTAAGCTAAGGGTAAGTTTCAGAGACGGTATTTAGTCTCTCGTATGACAAAACGTATTGGATGTTAACCTACTAGGATGGGCGGATCATGAATTTGTGAGGCTACAAGTTATAACGCGAAATTCCCCCGTTATAGACGCACACGCGAAAAATACACCGACCGAAAACAAGCAACGGGCATAGATTTATATCGTTACATATGCCCTTACCTCAGTGAGACCGCGCCGTGTGGTCGCACAGTCGAAGTGAGTGAGCTCACTAACCTGGGATCAGTGCACCCCTAAACACAGTGTTAGCCGGACGTGTTGTAAAGGAGTTTGCGAGCAGTTTAGTGTCACAAAATGCCATCGTGTGCCTTTCTAAAGTGCAACAACAATTCTAGAAACACAAATAAAGCCACATGTGTAACATTTCACTCGTAAATATTGCGATTTGATTTAAAAACTTTTATTTTTCCTTCCGCACTGTCTAAAATAACAAATTTAAATGGCGAGTGCACGAAAGAGAAAGTAGTGTTTGCAACTAATGTAGGAGAAAAAGAGATGACACTATTTTCTCAGTACACTTGTTGTCGGCATTTTGTTTCGCACACATTCAAAAACAATGCCACAGTTTTTTTTGTCGGGGCCTATCTAACGATATAAATCTATGGCGACGGGGAATTCCCCGTTCCGTTCGAGACGCGCATCGCAACTGGGTAGATTGATCTCAGTGATTTCAACCTTATGATTGGATCTTTTTTTAAATTTAAAAATATCGCCTATTGTTTTTAATGGTGGCTGGGGCCCATTGTTTCCACGGGGCCCCGGGCTGCAGCCAAGTTGACTCAAGGAAAGCGTAACACTGTCAAGCGAAGCCGTAGTGCAGAATACATATTTTAGTCTGAACTGCAAAGAATAATTGTTTCCCCGTCTGTGTCGAAACCAGCTCAGAACTGATATTGGGTGATTTGATCCAATTTGCTTTAAATAAATAAATTTAACACAATAAAAGATATTAACCGTAATGATTAAGTCCTTTTCCGTGAATTAATTCTGTTCCAGAACTTGCAGAGTGAATGTAAAGTGCAATTTCCAGTGCATCTGCAATACCCTGCGAACATTTAATCACCCTAAGGTTGTAGCAATGTGTGTGTTTCTCATATGTTGAAAGATTCTGAGTAATTCCGAGTCGAGAATTATTGAATTATTACTTAATTAATAAGACCCCAGTCTATTTATCTAGTGCTTGCCATTGGCGAGGGACGAAAAGGAGGACGGCCCGTTTACTTTTGCGCCAGAAACCCCTACACATTTGCGGCAACAACACTTGTACAATTCAATAATTCAAATATCTGCCTTTATATCTCACTAACGCATCAAAGCCTGACATAGAGACTTCTGTACGTCAATCTAATACGAATTTGATAAACTATACACAGTGGCGTAACTATACCATCTGGGGCCCGTGGCAAATTCTTTTGATGGGGCCCTATCAGTAAAAATCGTCCCTACTTAGTTTAATTTCATTAAACTTCGAGATTTTCAGCGTACTCAATTACACGTTGTATATGTCCCACTAATGGATAGGACTCCTCTCTTAGTCGAGAGGGAATGGTCTGTAGTCCCCACGCTAGCCCAACTCGTATTGGAGACTTCACATTCGCCATAGAACATAATATCTTTTGGGCGGGGCCCTCTTGGGTCGGGGGCCCGTGGCATTTTGCCAGCCCTGCCACCCTATTGTTATTCCACTTACTATACAAGAGTCAGAAAGCTGTCACTCCTACGCGAGCGGATCTTGAATAACGTCCAGCGTGAGTCACAGTCAAGTTTAAAAACAAACATTAATACTAACAGCCATTATTTCTTTCACGCCAATTCTGTAGACTTTGCGCAATGATTTCGGCATTGAAACCAAATGAATGAAAGCGGTGATGACCAACAATACACTCCATATCCAAGGAATAGCTAGGAGCCATGTGTACACGTTGTTCCAGATTAACTAAAAAGATTTCTGATTCAGACAAAGCCTTATTAAGTGTAGGCCTAATATAACGCGTGACTGTTGAGTTGATCAGTCACAATAGGTATTTATTACTCAACTGACAATGGAGTAATAAGTCCAATTCTGTCTCAGCCTTGCGATTCTGTAACTCACTTCTAAAAAGGTAGGAGCTTGTAGTTTATTATTTATCAGAATGCCAAATCATAAAATGACTGCTTCACGACCGATTTGAGAGCGACCGCCGATGCGAAACCTCTATTTGAGTTCGAAAAGTGAGTTACAGAATCGCAGGGCTGATAAAATAAATATCGCGCGTACAAAAATGATTCTGTGTACTTTAGAGATTTTAAGGCAAGTAAGTTTGAACAGCCCGTATCATAGGCTGGTCTCGCTGGTTTCTATTCAAGGTTTTCATCCAAAACTAATACTTCTAGCATAATAAGCATAGAAGCACGCTGGAGTTGAACCCCTTCGTTGTCGACATCCCCAAGTGCCGACGATTTCATTCGTAATTTCTTATAAAAACAGCAGAGTGAAACTCCTTGCCCCCTTCCTAGATAGTACAATATCTGTAAAGTTCTGTACAAAATAGCAAAAACTGTCAGTGCAATGAGAACCGCCTTGTTATATGTATTTGGAGAATCTCATCTATCTATCTAATAATCTTTATACTTATTTATTTACACTTCGTTACCTTATACATAAACATACATATAAAAAAGCATACATAAGTTATTAGGCAACGGGCGGCTATCGCTAACAAGCGATTTCTTCCAGGCAACCCTAATATGGTACAATAAAATAAGAGACAAGAAGTGCATGAATAATTAACAATAAAAACTCTAAATAACATGTAACTATGTATAACTAAAATTAAATTAAAATCTAAAGAAAAAATAATAATATGTATAAACAAAAATGTAAAAGCTATTCCAAAGGTTAATATAAAAGCAGTAGCTAGTAGGTAATTACCAGGCAGTAGAAAAATTATCAAAAAGAAGATTTTTAAATAAATTTAAACACTGAGCTCGTCTGATATCAATTGGTAAGGAATTCCATAGAAGGATACTTTGCACAGTAAAGTACTTAATATAAATAAACGAAATAAGTCGTAGCAAATAGGAATTATCACACATGCGTGATTCGATTCTCTTTCCGCAGAGATTGGCGACTCATTGGTCTAGTAGTAAGTACCCCTGACTGCGAATCCACGGGTCCCGGGTTCGATCCCCGGCTGAGACAAATATCGATGTGATGAGCATTTGGTGTTGTGCTTAGGTCTTGGGTGTTTAAATATGTATTTATATGTCTATCTATCTATAATATGTATGTATATCTGTTGTCTAGTACCCTTAACACAAGCTTCACCAGCTTAGCATGGGACTAGGTCAATTGGTGTGAATTTTCTTAAAAAAGTAAGTAAAGTAAAAGCATTAGCATCAAGAAGTAACAATACTAACTCGTCCATGAGAAACACGTTCCGCAATCAACAACGCCCACATTATTGTCCAGATAAATATTAAACTTAAAACTAGAGGCATGTTAAACTGTCCAAAATTATAATCTGTTCGGTAAGACACGACTTCCACACTGAAAATGTTACATTTTATTACAAAAAGTCATTGAATTAGCAGAGGAGTTTATTCATATAGGCAACCAAGTACACTTATGAACAACAGTAAAGATGCTAAATTGATTCTAAATTTACATTTACTACCAGTTCGCAAGTCAAGAGCGTAGAGCGGGCAAGAAGAACTGGCAAGAAGCTCTCTGCCACCACTTTAATCGCCAAGTTATCTTTAATGGTTACTTTATTATATTTTTATCAACACATAACAATAGATTAGCGGTCTCCTTTTTAGCATAACTTTTAGAACTAGCTTTGGTAAATAAACTTTTTCTTTCTTTTAATACCTAAAACGAAAGCTACAAGTGTCTTTAAGAGGTGAATGATCACTCTAGGCATTCTTAAAACCCAACCACACGACCAACCATGGATTTGCTACGGATTAATCCTCGGAAAAGAAACTACTAAAATTCTCTACCACGCAAAATTCGGCAAAGTTTCGTGCCGGTATATACATTATACCTTGTTTCTGATATACAATTGCTATAAAAATTCCGCTGTCATGGCCATCGGAGAGGACCTTTCATAAAACAAACCATTCGGTGGGACCCTTGCATCCCCATTAAAAATTTTATTACAATTTGCGCTTCGACTACAACATAATGTATTAATTTTTGAAAATTAAAAGATGGTTTTAAGTAAATTTAAAATAAGTCATCTTGCAGAATTGTTACCTTCGCATATATTATAAGCAATGGTGAACTATTTGACAAATAAAGAGCGTACCAATTCTTAAAAGGCCGACAACGCACTCGCAAGCCCTCTGGCATTGAGAGTGTCCATGGGCGGCGGTATCACTTAACATCACGTGAGCCTCCTGCCCGTTTGCCCCCCGTTCTATAAAAAAAAATTGAATTCTTTTCCAGAGAGGAACGTGGACGAAATACCTCCTCTTTTGGATTAAAATTAACATATAAATGGTGGAATAAATCTATGACTTGACTTGACTTAATGTCCTATAACCCCTAGTTGGGGCAGAGGGCGTCCACAGTGAGTCTCCATCGCGTTCTGTCTTGAGCCTCGTATTTTACCTCACTCCAAGTCTTTCCGGCTCTCTTTGCCTCGTCTGCGACTGTACGGCGCCAGGTTTGCTTGGGACGGCCACGTTTCCGCTTTCCTTGCGGGTTCCAATCAAGCGCCTGCTTAGGAATATGATTGGGATCCCTTCGGAGTGTATGGCCTATCCAATTCCACTTGCGTCGTTTGACCTGCTGGCTGATCGGGGTTTCTCGGCAGCGCTCCCAAAGTTGCTCGTTAGAGATTTTTTCAGGCCAGTAGATGCCCAGAATACGGCGAAGACAGCGGTTGACGAAGACTTGGAGTCGGTGCGAGATGTCTTTGGTGACCTTCCACGTTTCACACCCATAGAGCAGCACAGACTTGACGTTGGATCCGAATATTTTAAACTTGATTCGACGCGTCAACATCCGTGACTGCCATACAGGCCGAAGTTGTGCAAAGGTTGCTCGGGCCTTGGCAATGCGTGAAGTGATGTCCTCTTCTGTACCTCCAGTTTCAGACACGACGCTTCCGAGGTAAACAAACTTTTGAACGCTTTCTACGTCCTCTACACCCATACGCAATGGGGTGCGGTTCTCAACTCCAACACGCATTTCTTTCGTTTTTCGGGTGTTGATTTTGAGTCCCGCAATTCCCGCCTCGCGTTCCAGGTCGTCCAACTTAGATTGCATGTCGCGGTGCGTGTGACTTAACAGACATAGGTCATCGGCATAATCCAAATCTTCCAAGATGTTGGTTAATCCCCACTCTATTCCGCGGCGCTTGTTCTGATGTGTGCGATGCATAATCCCGTCGAGAACAACCAGGAAAAGTAGTGGCGAGAGTAAGCAGCCTTGACGGACGCCCGCATGCACCTGAATATCGTCTGAAACGAGGCCGTCGTGAGTCACTCTACAAGAATAGTTCCGATAGCTGGCCTTTATTAGGTTAATTATCTTTGGCGGGACACCAATGTTAGAGAGTCGCGACCATATGCTGCTCCATCTCAGCGTATCGAAAGCTTTTTCGAAGTCAACAAAGGTAAGATAAATCTCCCTCTGCCATTCTGATGCCTGTTCGAGAATGATACGAAGAGTATTAATTTGGTCAGTACACGAGCGATTAGGCCGGAAGCCAGCTTGTTCTATGCGAAGGAGAGGCTCGACGGCTCCAGACAACCTGTCCAAGATAATTCTGCAGAAAACCTTGGAAGGGGCAGAGAGCAAGGTGATACCTCTCCAATTGCTGCATTGGCTTAGATCACCTGTTTTGGGCACAGTTATAAGAAGTCCCCTGTTCCAGTCCTCCGGAAGCTTCTCGCTGGTCCAGATTTTGCCAATCAAAGGTGTTAGCGTGTCGACTGTGGTAGCCAAGTCCGCTTTTAACATTTCTGCAGCTATTAAGTCGAGACCTGGTGCTTTACCAGTCTTAAGACCCATGACCGCTCTCGCTACCTCATCACGTGTGGGTGGTTCGACGTCGATGTCAAGTAGCCTGGGTGGTGTAGAAGTATATTGCGGGGCATCTGACGTAGACAAAGCTGCGGGCCGGAAGGTTTCCTCAAAGTGCTCACGCCAGCGTCGTAGTTGCCCCTCTGAAGTTACGATAAGCTGACCATCTTTTGATTTTAGAGGCTTCTTACGCTGCCTTCTCTTGCCTGCCAAGATATTAGTAGCTTTATAAAGTTCTCTCATGTTGCCGGTGTTAGCGGCAGTTTGAGCGTGGTCAGCAATACCGTCAACCCACAACCTTCTGTCATTACGCGAGCT
This sequence comes from Pieris melete, assembly GCA_963693345.1. Lineage (NCBI taxonomy): Eukaryota > Metazoa > Arthropoda > Insecta > Lepidoptera > Pieridae > Pieris > Pieris melete. The sequence goes on from CAVNZK010000153.1 coordinate 110,867, forward strand.
GCGATAGATTTTCTTACGAATCTGTCGATACTGCTGCCTGAGGTCGGCTTGTAGTAGCTCGTCGTTGGTTCCTAGCAGTTTTAGGTGGAGTTCCCTACGGTCGTTTATCAACTGCCAAGTGGTTTGTGACATCCAATCCTCGCGCGGGTGCTTAGTGTGACCTAAGACGAATGAGCTGGTCTCTGTGTAGGCCACTTTGATGCGTTTCCACTCTTCGTCTATTGAGTCATCGTCAGCATGAAGTCCGGTGAAGCGGTTACGAAGTTCAAGCCTGAACTTATTCATAGTTTCAGGGTCTCGCAGTTTAGTGACGTCAAACCTTCTTCCAGCCCTACCAGGAACACCGGCTGGTCGCGCAACCGCAACCTTAAGTCGCATTTCGGCAACAACCAGATGGTGGTCGCTGTCAATATCAGCGCCTCTTCGGTTTCGGACATCAAGGAGCGACGAGCGCCAGTTCGAACTGATAGCAAGGTGGTCAATTTGGTTTTTCGTTAAGCCATCAGGGGAGTTCCATGTGTACTTATGTACATCTCTATGAATGAAAAGTGTCCCACCGATGGTCAGGTCATGGTGTTGGCAAAACTCTATAAACCGTTCACCATTCTCGTTTCGCGCACCAAGTCCGTGTTTTCCCATGTTACGCTCACAGTTGCTGTTTTCGCTTCCAACCTTTGCGTTAAGATCCCCCATGACGATCACAATGTCTTGTTTCTTAATACCTTTAAGTGTGGCATTTAAAGTGTTGTAAAAGTCATCCTTGGTGTCTTCCGCAGACGTGTTGGTGGGAGCGTAACACTGCACAATGGAGATCTTCCGGGCTCTTGAGTTGAAACGGGCCCAGATGATTCGGTCTGAGATCGGTTTCCAGTCCAAAAGGCTTTTCTTTGCGGAGTTAGAGAGGAGGAAAGCGACGCCATATTCAAGGTCGTCATCCTCATTTTCCTTCCCGGAGTATAGAAGAGTTAGGCCTTTGGACGTTCTCAGTTCGCCAAAACCATTTCTACGCACTTCGCTTAAGCCCAGTATTTGCAGATTGTATCTAAGCATTTCTGCTTCTGCTTGTGCTAGTCGAGTGTCGTTGCTAAGCGTTTTTACATTCCAAAAAGCAATTCGTGTCCGTGATTTAATGCCAAAGGTCGTCGGTAAAAGATCGGTCCGGTTTCTCACTGTTTCGGTTTCTTGAATCATTGTTGGTTTTTCAGGCAAGCAGGAGATTAGCCCACTGTGCCCTAGTCTGATAGTGGGGCTGCCACTTTAGAGCTTCCAGACAAGCTCGGTTTTATGCGGGTTACCTCCCTAGTGAGTAGATTCTGTTTTAAGGCGCAGAATATTCGCCTTTTGCCCTGCATCCTCAGCTCAACTGCAGCTCTAGGTAGTGGGCACGCGAAAGCGTGGCTGCAGTAGGTCCCAGGGTGGACGACTAGGACGTGGATGACTCGGACTGGCCGGGGTTCTGCTTAAACTAGTGTTCCACTACAAAACACAGCAGCTGGTTTTATTTGGCTTTTTCTAGGCAATGCTGACCTCACTCCATCAGCGATTCCCACCAACACCATCCCCAACTTCCCACCCCAAATCTATAAACGGCGTATAATTTTAGATAACCCAACACTTACTAGAAAAAGTTATAAGCCGGAGTGCTGTATAAAGTTGGATATCCAGAACCATATTTCTCATTACACATTTGTATTTTATACGTTTCTTTTCTGTAGTGCTTTGGGAATCCGAATCTGAAATTAAATTTATTAGTTAACATTGCGTGTTGCTCTGATGTAAACGACGTCTCCTTGTAAGGATCATGTAGAATAATCTTGGCGATTATAAAGAGTGGCGGTCAAAGTGGCTTGAGAGTGCGGCTCTTCCCAGAAGTACGATTCCTGGCTGTGCACCAATGGACTTTCTATGTGCGCATTTAACATTCGCTCGAACGGTGAAGGAAAACATCGTGAGGAAACCGCCTTGCCTTAAACCCAAAAATCGCCGGCGTGTGTCAGGCACAGGGGGCTGATCTACCTGCCTATTAGATTGACAAATGATCAAACAGATATAGCAATCTGAGGTCCAGACCTTTGTATTTGTGACCTGTCTATTTGAGTAGATTTAATTTTATTGTTGCGTTGGTATCTTGCTTAAACTATAATCAAATATCGTATCCTTTATTTATCGCATAAATAATAATAATAATAATAATCTTTATTTCTTCTCTCACATATACATATACAATGTTTTTAACAACAATAGCATTGATTGCTATTTCAATATATTGTAGGCAAGCTTACCAATGTTTTTCTTTATATAACAGGGGCAAACGGGCAGGAGGCTCATCTGATGTTAAGTGTCACCGCCGCCCATGGACACTCTTAATGCCAGAGGGCTCGCGACTGCGTTGCCGGCCTTTTAAGTATTGGTATAAATCGACTCAATCAATCTCTAGCTGACTAAGTCATTTTAATTCAAATGTACCTTAAAACTGAAAAATTTCGCCACCCAAACTCATTTGTGTGCATGTCATCAATATATTTTTCATTATAATCCTCATCAAATTCGCCAATAGAAAGGGAGAATCTAGACTGAAAATTTATTATATATATATAATAAATTTAATATATTAATTTAATATAAAAATTAAATATATCATTGTAATATATTACAATGTTAAATTTGATTTTAGTAACAAAATTCCAAATAAAAAATGGCGAAAATATCAAATTTATTTTCCTATTCTAGAAACAATTATGAATCTATTTTTTAACTTAATTTAATTGTCATGTCGGATATTTTTAAACTGATGAAAGTTCCGTAATTTCTTTATATTTTACACGGGTTCATCTGGGATTGACTCTCAAAAACCAGGCTTCTATATATGTATATATAATAAATAAATTTTTGGGTTGGACACCCCTTATCACTTAGGGAAAGATAGATAGTAGCCGATTCTCAGACTTACTGAATATGCATAAAAAAATTTATAAGAATCGGTTGTTTCGAAGGAGTATGGGAACGAACATTGTGAGACGAGAATTTTATATATAAGAGATAGTAGAATTAATGTAAGAAGTCATTTGAATCTTTGTTAAAATTTCATCATTTTACCCTTACTACACTATTATAACTAACCATCACTTAACATTTGGTTTTAAAGGGGTTTTTAATTATTATCAAATATGTGTTACGTTGCCATGATGTTAATAATGAAATAAAGTCAACTCCTTAAGTCAAATTGTGATGATGTGATCCAAGACCAACCCTCTCCGAATACCCCCTTAATCAGAGGGGGTTGTGTAAAAAAGAAAATGATGAATAATAGCTTAATTACTAACGTTGATGAGAATATTGATATATTAATATTCAACATGAGCTCACGTACACACACTTTTACACCATCTCAGAATACTCAATACATCCAAATTAGGTATAACTTAGTTAAATTATTGAATAATCTTTATTGTTTTTTTCTTTTTGTAGTTATGTATTCCATTTCTGGCTATATTTTGTGTGTTTCTTATTATATATATTTAAAAAAAATATATATAGTAAAAATGAAATAAATAAACAGTCTTCATAGCGTAAGTTTGTGTATCACGCTCTTAATGAGGTTAAAGTTTCTATTTAGTTTTAGGTATTTTTTTTAATATTTTGTGGTTATTTGTGTAATTTTTCCTTACTAGTTTGACTTATTATGTTCTAATTTATGTGTATGTGTGTAAAATTTGTGACGTCATTTTTTCTTTAATATATTAAGCATACATGTTGTTTTAGGACTTCTAAAAGCATAGAATGAATTTAGTCACCAAAAGATGAAGGCAAGAATCTCGTTTAGATCGAAGGAAGAGCAAAACCTTCATTCACAATATATTTAATATTTGTCAAAGAGCAGTGAACTAAACTAACTAAAAAAAGTGAATCTTTGATTTCATGACAACAGATTTTCATACAAACCACTTTTGAACTCACGCTGGAGACATCTTTAAGAATAGGATCGTACGGTTTCAAATCAAAGTCCCTGAAATAAGAATATTAACAATAAAGTTTAAATATATGCATTCAGCAAGATAAGGCAGCTTTGATCATTCAATGGGCTGTTATTTTCTGGTGGCTAAGTTTGATGTTACCTTTGGATCTATCGTTTCTAGCATTGGTAAGCCATGCCATGACACATATGACTGACAAAGCGTTCTACCTAAATCTATAAATTAACAAACAAATAGCGCTGTAACGTTTTAGACTTTGGATTTCTGTATCTGTTTCGTGATACGTAACGCAATTTTTGGAGATATTGACCCCCCCCCCCTCCCCCTTGTAACTCGCCGTAACGTTATTCAATACCCAAGTACAGTACTGTACCCAAGTATAGTAAAACGTTTCGTGACCAACTAGTGATTATTTAGTTACTATTATGTGGTGTAAGTCGAAAAAATTATTAACAATAACGCGTAATTTAATCCCCGCCCGGCATCGTAACGTTTTACAAAAGGAACCGCCAAAAAAGGGCACACAGATATCTAGGAATTAACGAGATTAAATAAATATATTTAAATATAAAGTATCTGAAATAAAAGACTAATAATTTTTTTGTTATGGCTCTGGCACGGTTTGTGCATTAGCCAGCGTCAAGTATGAGATTTTTATCATTCGTGCTTTTTGCCTCAGAAATTCGATCATATCCTCCATGTACGGTTTAGGCACTCGCCCGGTACCGCACAACCCTCCCAAAGGCCGAGCACAAATTTAAATTAAATTAAAACTTGCCCTCGAACCGGGAATCGAACCCGGTACCCCTCACCTAGCTGCCACTTAATATGACCGCTAGGCTATGAGGCCCCCCAAAATATAAATTAAAGGGCCGGCAAAGCGAGTCCTCTAGCATTAAGAGTGTCCATGGATGTGCCTGCTGCCCATTTGCCTCCTGAAGTATAACAAAAAAAAGGATTGTCTAGTTTTTGACGTATATTTTCATGCATATACTTTTTTTATCACTTGTTCCTATGCACTAGACTGCGTTACTAAACATACTGTATAACATAATTAAACATACCTACCTGCAATGTGTAAACGGTAACTTGGAATCGGAAATCGAATAAACGACATATATAGTTGATATCGCAGCAATTGCACAACAATTTATTGCACGTACTAGAGTATTCAGACAAATCGCTATTCCGAGTCCTGGAAATTATTTAAATAACAATCAAATATAGAGTATTTACTATTTTCATAACCTACATAGTAATAATACAAATAAAACAAAATTAATACAAACAAAATTAAAAGAAATTTAAAAAGTTTGGTCCCTGTGAACGATTTTTTGAGATCACATAAAAACGCACACACGACAACTCATTACACATTCTCACACACACCTCTACAAATAAATTATAAGTACATTTATGTATTTACGGTATTGGCTGTAGTTTAATGTTAAAATAAATAAATATAAAATAAAAATGATCTCCAAATTACCATCAAGTATTGGTAATATCCGAAACGCGCGTCCCGGCCCACTGATGCTCCACTGTCCGAGATAAACTTCAAAATGTCGTAAAGGATTTGCCAAGCCCGCAGTTGCGGCCACGAGGAACATTATGAACAGAACTGTGTTTAAAATATGAAAATCCAGGTTGTATAAAATTAACTGTTAAACAAAGCGGGGGAAACAAACATCATAATAATATATATAATTATAATTATGGATGTTATCGATAATGTAATATTAATAGAATTTATAATTATATTGATATTTGATTGATAATTAGAAAATTAAACAAATTTTAATTGTTCCCTGTGGTAGTGTACCTTTAATAGCAGCATTTCCTCGCTGTATTATAGTAGTATATATTATAGTAAGTATAATATTAATATTTGTATTGCACTAGCTCTGGTCACCGGTATTTACTACCAGGCGCCAACTTAAATCTTTAATTAACCCCTGGGTACTTGAACCCCACGGCCCAAGAGTATCTACTCCAAAGGTAACAACATAAAAGTTGGAGGTAAGACCTCTTTTATTTGACTCTAATTATAAAAGTTTACTTTTCAAAGAAGATGTAGGCGACTGATTTGTTTTAACTCCTATTAATAAATCCTACGGGAAATTATCTTGGCACCTACATTCATTATATGTAACTATAAAAATGGTATTATTCATTTTTTATTTACACTTTGTTATATTTATAGAAAAACAAATAACATAATACATAAATTTATAAGTGCAACGGGCGGTCTTATCATTAGCGGTATGTTCCAGGCAACCCTTGTAAGGAAAAAACTAAAAAAAATATATGATGGTAAAGTGCAAGAAGTGCATAACCAAATCTTATAAAAAAAGTTATAGAACCCTTATCTAAAATAAAATAAAAAATAAACTAAAAATTAAAAAGCTAATCTCACGGATTCATGAAATCATGAAGAGTTTTAAAATATGTTAGAAAGGTAGCTAAACATATGGAGTCAGGCAGCCTATTCTACAACTAATGGCGGAGATTCTAAACGAATTGCTTAAAAAAGATGTGAGATTATTATAAAAAATACATACAAAACCCTCCAGTGAGTGCTGATGCAGCGACCCTACAATGCATAGTGAGGAAGGCTCCTAATACTAGCGACGCGCATCGCAACCGATGTCTTCCAGCTGTTCCGTGAGAGCCTGTTCCTGCTGCGTTGTCCATACCCGGAATATGACTGGTTGAAACCACCACAGACCACTGACTTTGCTGAAATAAATCATCAGCATTACAGCCCGTCGGATGGGGGCCGATCAAGTATTACGTAAGCACTATATTATTATTATTATTGAAGTGAAACTTCTTTATCGACGTATGGGAGAAATTTTGTAGCAGGTTACGCGCCATGTTGCTTACTGAAGTCAAACTTCTTTATCGGCGTTGGAAAAAAATTACACACATTTGTCACATTTTTCGGTTACGCGCCATCTTTTTCTTGACCCTACCACGGTTGATCCGAAGAGATTCGAAGCCATTAGTAACAAAAATGTATAATAACGATAACAATGATAGTAATACTAATAATTCTATTACAATTAATGAAATTCTGTAATAATCTTAGTACTACATAGTAGTACAGTAATAAGTTAAAATGAAATAATTGTATTTGTATTCATATCTATGATAATAAAAGCCTTTTGTTAAACTTTATCTAATTTAACTTTATTTAACCAATTTCTGTAAAGTTGCATATAGTAGATTATTTTTCGAAAAATAAGGTCATAAAGAAGTTTCACTTACGTGTGTACACCTAGTGCACGCACACATTTTTATTATGTATATAAACACACTAGCAGCTTAATAAGCTGATGCGCGTGTATTTTGAGATTTGGAGAAACTATCCAATCTATTTTTAAAGGAGTTAAGAGATGGTGCACTGATTACACTTTCCGGAAGCCTATTCGAGTCGGCCACTATACTCGGTTTGGGAGAAAGTTCTTCAGTCCAATCGGTTATCAGAGCAATGTAGGTGGTATTAATTGTATTTCTTTCTTTTGTTTAACTAAGGACTGGTGCTTACAGGTCTAATGCAAGTGAGCACAGAAGTGTCTATACGACCATATCAATGTAGATGTCATATTAATAATTACTCAACATAAAATTAGATGCATAGAAATCTGTCCGTGGGCCAGATGTGGCCCTCGAGCCGTAGTTTGGAGACCCCTGGTTTACAGGATCGCTATGATCTTGGTAAATGCACACGGGCGTAGGCGAAGTGAACAGTTAATGGGCTATCTATGTGATTATTATTGACTATTAGGGTAAACAGTGTTACAATACTGAGAAATAAATACCGTGTCTCTGTTATCATACATAAGTATGGTATCGCGTGAATTTGCGTTTCTGCTTGCCATGATTTGTACTTTATAAATTTAGATAGAAGATAATTTTGGTACGAAAATATTTTGATCGAAATCAGAACTGTCACTACTTTGTCAACTAGATTATAGATTCGACAATTAACAGAGTAATATGTATGACTCTGTAGTTATAAAGAAGACCCGGTGAACTTTGTATTCCCCCGGCCGCCATCTTGGAAAAAGGGGTGAAAACACGTTTTTGACTTTATCTCTCTCTAGTTTAGGAGATATACTCCGCCTACATGTCCCAAAAATAAAATTGCGTCCTGTTCAGCCCATGTAACATTACAATGTAATATCTATAAATATATGACAAGTGAATATTTTTCTAAAATGACATCAATATTTTCCAGCTAGAGAACAGTTTTCTATTGGAAAATTCGATTGTCGTTTCAGTACTTTTCTTTACCAATTTTTTGTTTCCCACTGTTTAAAGCTTTCCTAAATTTCCACTATTATTTCAAGATCACTATTAGTCAAATCGGTTCAACCATTCTCGAGTTCTAGAGAATAATTTAATACATCCCTATGTATGTATGACCTGGTGTACGTTGTTACCTAAATGAATAAATTGAGCAAACAAACTTTAAAATTAGTCTCAGAAGCCTATAAAATAATGTATTATTAATATAGCGATGAGGGATCTAAAAACGCCTACAAAAAAGTTTAAGCAAGAGTTCCGCACGTATAACAAATCACAACATTGCATTGTTTAAGTTTCTTTGCTAAGGTAGAATATAGGCAGTAAATTTGTATAAAAACGCTATCACTCAAAGATTCTTAGAACCCAATTAAATGAACTCAGCTAACCTGAGGTCAGAATGGCTGGCCACTTTATTTATTTATTATGTTATTCATTGCAGAGGTAGCAAATGCGTCTTTGAAGGTAGCTAATAGTATCAAATAGGTAGAGAAATATGGCGTATAGTTTAATTGCGATATCAAGTTTGGTCAGACAACCTGACGGTCACCGATTACTTTTGTAAATTTTTGTAGTTAAATATTATGTAATTCATCTTTGGCTATATTTATAGTGTAATTGTTTGTTTTGTTGAAGTGAAACTTCTTTATCGGGGTTGGAAAAAAATTTAGTGTAACATTTTTCGGTTACGCGGCACATATTTCGGTTACGCGTCACATTTGACCGTTACGCGCGACTTTTTCTCGTCCCTACCACGGTTGATTCGAAGAGATTCTAAACCATTAATAACAAAAATTTATAATAACTATAACAATGATACTAAAAATTATATTACAATTTATGAAATTCTGTAATAATCTTAGTGGTAATAAGGTAAAATGAAATAATTGTATTATTTGTATTCAAGTCTGTGATATTAAAAGCCTTTTGTTAAACTTTATCTAATTTTACTTTTTTAACCAATTTCTGTAAAGTTAGTTGCATATAGATAATTTTTCGAAAAAAAGGTCATAAAGAAGTTTCACTTCTAACGCGTGTACACTAGTACACGCACATTTTTTATTATATGTAATTTTTGTCAGCTATAGGACTACGAAATAAATAAATACAATTTAAGTTTTTAAATCACTTGTCCTCTTGACAAATCTTATTTATTTATATGGCTTGCTAAATAATAAAACGCATCGTTCATAAATATAATCAACTTTATTTAATCACTTACAATTCTAACTGTACATGGATTTTTCATTCTAAAAATATTAAAAGAACATTTCTCTATTTATTGGGTTGATGTATGTTGTATAGTCCGTCGAATTAAAAAAAAGGGTGCGTATACTTATGTACGTGCGTAAGAAGTTATACTTCTATGGCAAATATAGTTTGTGACTGCATGTAAATCATTAATTACAATGAAATAATCAAAGACTGGAAAAGGAGTCATTATAGTCAATAAAGTTCAGTTTACATTTGAAAAATTAAATAAATAAATATTTATTATTATTCTCTTACATTAAGTGTAACATAAATTCTATTATTATTCGAATGTTGTTTTTAAATTATGTCCAATGCCGTAGCATCTTCTGTGGGCAACTTCATTCTGTTAATTTTATGTCACGGTGCGTGCGCATCGTATCAATTTTTCATAACGCGCCTAAAGAAGTATAACTTCAAAAAAATATTCAATATACGTACCATGTAATTAACTAAATTGGTTACGTCGTTATACTCTGATTTTTGATTCCGTAGAATTCTGACATTTGATACGTATTTCAAAAAGTTGGCCACCGAAAAAGGGATCTTATTTAAGGTCAATAAAAAATGCTACGTATTTTAATATGTTTTACCTACAAAAGGGTAAATCTTAATATTTACTTACTAAGTGACCTAATACAAAAACAACAAATATTTCATCTCGAACAATATATCGAATTAACTTTAATTACTTTTTTTATTCTTTAGCTGGCATCACTGCCTCTGAATTCCAGGTTTAGTAAACCTTTAAAAAAAAATCTTAACTTGTGCGTTTTTTACTGTTTGTGGTTACACTTTCAATGTGGAGCACCGCACTTAATAAAATGGATACATTAACTAACAATAAAATGACCGACTCGTATTGAAATTAAAAAATGTGCCAAAAAAAGGTTTGCCATCTCTGACATGTCGAAAAATGATAGCTGTCAGAATTCTACGGAGTTAAAAATCAGAGTATAGATGACGTCATTAAAGTTCTTTGTAAATTCTATCACTGTTACTAGACAGACTATACAAATACTAAAAGGCCACTGAAATGTATAGACTTAAATTCTCTCAGCACTGGTACTCTTCAAGCTTAATGGACGCCAACTCTTTTGGTTTTTAATAAATTCAAACAGAATACCAGTCCTGCTAAGAGGCAATAAGTGGGTACTAAATATATTTTAATTCTCATACAAAAATCTAATAAAACGTGCACGTTGGTGTACGTATTTACGTACACCAGCGTATACGTGGTGTTATAATGCTTCCAGTAGGGCGATTATTATAATTTAATCTAATATGATCAGAACTTAGTTTAATACGTAAAATCAAATGTAGGAGCAGTCCAAATTTCATCAAATTTTCTAAATTATTTTTCAACAAACATTCAGCTCATGGGCACAAATGGCTACGTGCGCACTATCATGAGAGCGCGTGCGCATGCCAAGAGGCCAGGGGCTAGGAGGGCGGAGGGGCAGATGGAGGAGGGGCATCTTGCGGAAGGTTGAAGTTGATGAGCAGGTCACGCACCACGGGCCATAGGATGCACTCGCCGTGTGGCTGGTGGAACTCGGCAAACCTAAAAAAGTATTTTTAATTTTAGATTATCGATTGCAATATCGGCTATATGTTGTATGCTTTTTTTTAGTTATAATAGGTTGAGGGTATCGAATAAAAGATTGGTACGGACGGTGTTTGCCGTTCTTGATAAATTAGATTTCTTGTGAAATTATATTAAATCTTTGAGTTTTTGTAGCTTTGGGAAACAACTTCAAATATGGTGTACATATTAATAGAAAACAATTTATTTATGTGTTTAAACAAACATGGCGATTAAAAAGAGTGGCGGAGAGTTTATTGCCAGTTCTTCTCTTCCGTTCTCCTTGATTTGAAAACTGGCACTAAATGTAAAGTTAGAAGTATTTCAAGATTAAATGATTTTTGACTTTTGAATCAAATTATAAGTCATATACCTATATACACTTATGATAAATAATGCTTCAAAATTAACATTCACTACCAGTTCATTCAAATAGAGCGGGCGAGAAGATTTCCTCCTACATTTCTGAATAAACATATTTTTCTATTTACCTTTTAATATGCATATTAACAGCGCTATGGTGCGGTTGCTGAGTGTCCCGTCTGTCTGCTATTTGCATTGCATTCGATTGCACATCGTATACTAGTGGAAGTACCAGCTGCGTCTCGCCACGAGTTAGACATATCTATAACAAAATATGTTTATATGTTCTGTGTATAACAAAAGTGATTTGATTATATGTGGATATATATAATGACCAATGAGGTCAATTACGTTAATATTAGAATGTAACTGGCTGGCGGGAGTGCCGGCAGAAGTGAAAACTTGAATATTAAACGTTGTGCATTTTTGATATTTTGGAATGGTTAGGGAATAATTTTGTACGAATTGCTTTAATTATCCGTATAAAAGTACTATAATACAATATTTATTTATTGCGCTATCATACACAAACATGACAATTTATATTTCATTAAATAAGCCGAGATTGTCAATAAAGGCTATATTTATTTATTTATCTTGCCCAAAAGCCCAATTTTCATGATTACTATCCAGACAATTAATTTATTTAAAAAGTATACATACAAAGAACAAAATCTTGTGCTTAGCCAGCAACACTGCAGGTTGACCCGTGGGTACAATCTGTGGGCCATGGGGCGGAATGCGTAACGCCCACTGCAACTGCCACAATGCCGGGGCAATGGGGGCCATGTCTGCCCTCATCAGGGCAACCAGGGAGGGCAACGCGGCTGCTGGGGCGCCCCACACACGACACCAGCCCTGAAGAGACGAAGCCCGGTATGGAGCAATCGCTACGCGTTGTTCGAAGAACTTCTCCATTATCTGTAAATAGGGAAGAATTTAGAGACGTTAGAAGAAAAGAAGAGAAAGAGTCTTTGCGGAAAGAGAACTGTCGTGAGATTTAAGTCAAAGTCAAAGTCAAATCATTTATTCCAATTAGACCATATAAAATGGCACTTTTGAATGTCAAAAAAAATACAAAGAAGATTCTAGTTGCCCCTTCCAAAAGGTTTTGTGTGGAGAAAAATGGGCAAGAAACTCCACATTTACTCTTTTAAAATAGGTTTACAATATTTTGTTACATTTGTTAAATAATTATATGTGAAGACAATGTAGTCTTTAAATAAACTACTACACTAAAAAAGTTAGTATGTACAATTGTACATGTTCCTCACATATTTACTCGTAAAATCACCGCACTAGCTTTATCATTTTGAAATTTTAAATAAAATACAGTCAAAATCTATTATAACTACATCGGAGAGACTACTCATATTTCGGTCACACGATACATTAACGGTGCGGTGCGGCGTCGGAGCGGTGCCGCAACGTCATCCTACATACAAATTACTATACCATGTCACACGCCGCGTTGCGCCGTCGCACCGCAAGCGCGCCGGACTTGTGTCCTGCGAGACGAGGCGGGGAGGGGTAAAATATAATGCCACACCGCAACGCCCGTGTGGCACCTTATAGCTTGAAATAATCGTGTGGCCGCGCTCTAAAAACTGATAGTCGTAACAGCCGATGACGTTGTTAAGAACCTAATACAATAGAATTCAGCCGGGACCTTTGATTTTTGTCAATATAACCGGTATGTTGTTCTAAACGATGTCGTCGTAAACGGTTTTGACTGTATTATTTTTATGTAAAATAAAATGCCGTGTAGCAAATATGAATTATATTACATCACATAACTATCACGCCGGTTCTTTTCACACACTCTGGAAGAAAAGAAGCCCCTAGCTGACCAAGATTCGACACATTGGTCTAGTGGTTAGTACCCCACACTGCGAATCCATGGGTCCCGGGTTCGATCCCCGGCTGAGACGAACATCGATGTGATGGGCATTTCGTGTTGTGCTTAGGTCTTGGGTGTTTAAATATCTATTTATATGTCTATCTATCTATAATATGTATGTATATCCGTTGCCTAGTACTCATAACGCAAGCTTCACCAGCTTAGCTTGGGACTAGGTCAATTGGTGTGAATTATCTTAAAAAAAAAGATTGCTGATAAGCACACGAAACTTTGAGTTATGTACGTATATATTATTACTTTAGGGGTCTGTTTCACAATGTACGGATAAGTTCTACATAAGTTCCAAATTAGCTATTTATTACTTATTGGTAGAATAAACACTATTGTTGCGTTTCACGACTGTCAGATAGCAGACCCTAAGTAAGTTATATAAATAGACCCTGTTTCACAAGGATGTATGGATGAAGTACCAAATAGCTATGCAACACATAAATTATTTGGAAGATAAATTGTGCTATTTGACATTCATCGGACTCATAACTTTTGAAGGACTTTATGTGACGAATAGCGCTATCTGACAGTCGTGAAACGAAACAACAGTTTATCCTACCAATAAGTAATAAATAGCTAATTTGGAACTTATGTAGAATTTATCCGTACATTGTGAAACAGACCCTTATACTTGCTTTAAACAAAGACCTACCAAAAAATTAATTTTACAAAAAGCATGAAAAACATGTTACAATGCTAGAATATTTATTATTATACTTAAGATAAATTTAATATATTTTTTTTCTATTCGCTGTTCAGTTAAAAATCTTTGCGTCTTTCGATTGTTGTGATGTCTCTGAGTTTATAGAGACTATATTCATTTTCTGCAGCAGTGTTACCCTAGTGGCTTCATCCCTTAGGTCGTAGGTTCGATCCCCGGCTGTGCACCAATGGACTTTCTATATACATAATTTAACATGTTCAAACGGTGAAGGAAACCGGCTTGCCTTAGGCCCAAACAGTCAACGGCGTCTGTCAGGCACAGGAGGCTGATTCCTAGTTTATACGGCTTTAGTTTGACAAATGATCATGAAACAGAAATCTGAGGAGCTTACAAGTAAACTCAAACTCAAACTCAAAATATCTTTATTCAAGTGGGTAACCAAGGACACTTTTGAATCATTAAGTTAAATTAATCGTAAATTTACATTTACTACCAGTTCGCAAGTCAAGGGCGTAGAGCGGGTAAGAAGAACTGGCAAGAAACTTTCCGCCACTATTTTTAATCGCCAAGTATTGTCATACAAATTGTTTAAACTGGAGCAAATCAATCCCAAGGATTAGGATCATTTAAGTAGTCCTCAAATTTATAAAAAGCTTTGTTGATTAGCGTAGTAGCGCCACACATTTTCTTTTTATATTCATTTCTTAATATTAATAAATATATACCTGTAAATCTTCAGCTGTCCAATTATCCTTGTGATCCGGCTGCGGTGTGAGCTGAAGATGCAACGACTGCAAATGCTGGGGGTGCAAGGCGACCCTCGCAACCATACCAGCTGCCTCACAGCAGAATGTCACGCTCGTCGCTTCCACGGAGACCAGGGACAGCTGAATGGGAATAACGTGTCACGGTAGCCATAGACAATAGTTCTATAGACTAATTTGAACAAGGAGACCAAACTCTTTGGTAATGCACGCATGTGCATGTGTGTGTTATATGTGTAAATCATGAAAGTAGGTGTACAAATTTTATACTAAAGTGTTTCAACTCGAACCAAAAACTTCAGGAAATTTTTATTTGATAAAGATTTTTCTATCCGAGATTTGAACCGATTACCGCATCAGCTGTTTACGCTGAGGACTAGACCAATGAGGAAATTAAATTTATTAAATCTGTCGACGAGATTTTAATTTCTAAATCAATAAAAAAATCTATTCAACTAGCGAGGCCGAAAATCCTTGTTCTGTACACACGTTTACACGTTAAACACTCAAAAAATTCATCGAAACCTGTCCAGCCGATTAGGAATTTGATTACACAGACGATATATAGACTGGTGAGTACTGTGTCGTGTCGTTCCGTGATAGGTTGTTTTTGTTCATGGTGCCGAAACCAGTGATTGAAGTAGGTATGAGTTATATAATCTTAATATATATAAATTACGTGTCACGTTGTTTGTCCGCGATGGACTCAACTACCGAACCGATATCAATCAAATTTGCACACCGTGTGTAGTTTGATCCAACTTAAAAGAAAGGATAACTTACATCTCAATTTATACCCGCAATATTATTTTATTGCAAATATTTGTTTATTATTTGATAGTCACAATTCTAACAGATGGCGCTGTGTTGAAAGTACCAACGTTTCACATAAGCTACAATTAAATGGCATAACCAGCAAAAAGCATGGTGGTCCCCATGACTGGTGATCTCCTACCGTTTCCCTTGAATAGTTTGCTATTATGTAATATAACAAAAACCTTAGCCACAGCAACGCTTGGCCGGTCTGCTTGTTATATATATATATTATTTAATACTATTTCCAAGTAAATAGCAACACAAAGAAAGGTGGAAAAACAAATTTAACAAAAGGTCCGAACGCAGTCCAAAAATCTCTTAAACACGAAACTTGACGTGAAACAATAAAAGCTGTTTTATATTAATCTTTAACCAAATAAACCATATTTAATTTTAAAGAAATTAGTCATTCATTTAATTTATTAACAGCCTTGCGATTCTGTAACTCACTTACAGAGTTACAGAATCGCAGGGCTGCACAACAAAAATCAAACCCCTCAGTTTAACACGAACCTTTTAAAGTTATACTTCTTTAGGCGCGTTATGAAAAATTTATGAGAGTGAAATTTCACGATGCGCGCGCACCGTGACACAAAATTAACAGAATGAAGTTGCCCACGGAAGATGCTACGGCAATGGACATTTAAAAAACAACATTCGAATAATAATAGAATTTATGTTACACTTAATGTAAGAGAATATTAATAAATATTTATTTATATAATTTTTCAAATGTAAACTGAACTTTATTGACTATAATGACTCCTTTTCCAGTCTTTCATTATTAAATTGTAATTAATTATTTGCATGCAATCAAAACCTATTTTTAATAATGCCAAAGAAGTAAAACTACTTACGCGCGTACACAAGTACACGTACCCTTTTATTTATTTATTACAGAAATACATACATTATCCTTACATTAACAGCTATTGAATACTCTACTATACTCACATATTCCTCTTGCTGTACCACCCTTTGCAGCGCTCTTTTCAAATAAACACAAGCCAGGAATCGTTGCAATGGCGCCAAAGCTGGTCCTGCCGGAGCTCCAGCAGGTGGTTCGCTGGGAGTGCAAAGTGCTTCCAGTTTGCTAAATGCCATGGGCGTGGCTGTAGACCCCGCCCATTGGCGACTGCGACTTGCCGTATTCGAAGTGGGTTGGGGCCCTATATTCACAATTATTTAAGATTACCTATAATAATAATTTTATTTCCCCCATATAACATTTGCAAAAAACAATAAGATTACAGTTGAGAAGGTATTGGGAGACTGGTTTCCAAACTAGGTAAGAACCTGTGATATGTGATAAAAGTAAAAAATCATTTAATCATATAGATAACACAATGTACACTTATGATCGTCAAAAAAACTGCTTCTAACTTTACATTTAGTGCCAGTATAAAGTAAAGTAAAAGTAAAAAATCATTTAATCATATAGATAACACAATGTACACTTATGATCGTCAAAAAAACTGCTTCTAACTTTACATTTAGTGCCAGTATAAAGTAAAGTAAAAGTAAAAAATCATTTAATCATATAGATAACACAATGTACACTTATGATCGTCAAAAAAACTGCTTCTAACTTTACATTTAGTGCCAGTATAATGTAAAGTAAAAGTAAAAAATCATTTAATCATATAGATAACACAATGTACACTTATGATCGTCAAAAAAACTGCTTCTAACTTTACATTTAGTGCCAGTATAAAGTAAAGTAAAAGTAAAAAATCATTTAATCATATAGATAACACAATGTACACTTATGATCGTCAAAAAAACTGCTTCTAACTTGACATTTAGTGCCAGTATAAAGTAAAGTAAAAGTAAAAAATCATTTAATCATATAGGTAACATTTATTACACTTATGATTCGTCAGTAAAGAAATACATATTAATGCTTCAAATCAAGGGCGTAGAACGGGAGAGAAGAACTGGCAATAAACTCTCCGCCACTCTTTTTAATCGCCATTTTTTTTTTGTTTTACACAATGTTTGAAAGCTGCAACCATTACACCATGTTCCACATGACATCTTAAGTAATCTACTATATAAAAATAAGTCGGGTTTTCCTTCCTGACGCTATAACTCCAGAACGCACGAACCGATTTCCACGGTTTTGCATTCGTTGGAAAGGTCTCGGGCTCCGTGAGGTTTATAGCAAACAAAATTCAGGAAAAATTTCAACAGAAAAACGGGATCACCAAACGAAATGTTACATAAAACGAAGCCATATGGTGGCGAAACGGAGTTCGCCGTGTTTGCTAGTTAATAATAATAACATAAATTAAAAACAAAGACTTGTCCCCTATCAGCAGGAGGCATGGTGAAATAGGAGCACGCACTTACATTCTCGTGGGAACAACACGAAAACACGTAGGTGATCAGCCTCCAGTGCCTGACACACGTCATCGACTTTTTGACTCTAAGGCAAGCCGGTTTCCTCACGATGTTTTCCTTCACCGTCCGAGCGAATGTTAAATGCGCACATAGAAAGAAAGTCCATTGGTGCACAGCCGGGAATCGAACCTACGACCTCAGGGATGAGAGTTGCACGCGGAAACCACCAGGCCAACACTGCTCAAACACGCAACAGTTAATTACAAATATAATTATCACTAGTTACCTTTATGTTCCATGTGTCTCGGCGATGGATGATGTCCAGGCGAAGGGCGTGGCAATGAGGGCGAGGCTGGCCACGCCGTGAAGGGGGAAGTCGGGTTGTGGGGAGACGCAGCAGGGGCGAGGGGTGAGGGGGCTAAGGGGGATGCAGGGGACGCTACCACTGCTCCCCCTGGGGGTGAAGTGAGGTTGAACGACGAACCCGCCATCTAATAGACAAGTAATAATTTAAAAAAAAATCCTACACAATTAAATAGCTAGGGAGCTGGCGAGCAAAATATCTATATAATAACTAGCTGACCCGGCATTACAGGAAACATTTTTTAGTTCAATAAAAAAAACTATCTACTACGTTTAATACAAAATAGCGGGTTATAAATAAGGGTTATAATATGTATTTTTGTATATTGTAGCATAAAAAAATAAAAATTTTCTCCCAAAAAAAAAAAGTTTTTTGGGCTGGACACCCCTTATCACTTAGGGGCTTAAAAATAGATACTAGCCGATACTCAGACTTACTGAATATGCAAAAAAAAAATCATAAGAATCGGTCGAGCCGTTACGGACAAGTATGGGAACGAAAATTGTGACACGAGAATTTTATATATTAGATAATCTTTATTCATTTTTCTTACAAAAACTTAGTATATAAACAATTGGCAATTATATATTATTATAAATGATTAATTGTCTTTTATCTATTTAGGGAAAATGCTGGTTTGTATGAGACTGATGCCTGCTAAAGGTAAGAAGAGTACCAGGTCATCAGGCCTCCACCACTTCGGATCGACCGGTCTTAAAAAGTAGAGAAAAATTTAGTGAGAATAAACAATCATTATTACATAGACTGCAACGTTAACAAAATAAATATTTACAAGGATATACATATAAGTAAATTGCTGAGCATAGAAAGTATAATAACATTGATACCAGAAATTTGTAACAAAACTTAAACTTAAGGATAAAGTAAATATTGTACCTGATGCTGCGCAGGCGACGCGGGGTGAGGCGTGACAGGCGCCGAATGTGACTGCGGTGGCGTTAATGGCGCTTGGAAGCGTAAACCACCTCATAATAATAATAATTTATTTATTGCAATGTGTAAGGTATAAAATAAAATAAGTTTATTATGGAGCAAATCATCAAACAACACTTATTTTAAAACAAATATCGCAAATTAATTAGAGGTAGCCTGTCTAGCACTAGTTCCAGGCCCTTTTATCAACTAGATAATCGTTGACTTTATAGTAAGCCTTTTTACACAGCTTTTCATTTCTTAAATTTATTAAAAGGCAGAGATAAAAGAGCCTCTGGGATTTTATTAAAGAAGAGTATCCCTTTTCCCAAAAAAGAATTTTAAACTTTAGATAGTCTAGTACGGAGATATATAATCGTTAATTCGCATATTCTGCCACAACTCTTTGAGGGGATTTTTAAAATAATCTTATGAGATTGAAACGAATTTGGTGGGACATAAATAAATCTCCCAAAATTATTACCTGGCGGCATCGGTGACATTGGTGATAGAGGATTATCCTCTTCAGCAAGTAATCTTGCACTGATGTTATCTTCAACGTATCGCGATAAGAAGGCCTGCAATCAAAATTGTGATTGAAAATATTAACTAACAATTATTAAGATTTATTTATATTTATTTATTATATACATGATCTTAAATAGAAAGAAGTTGGTGTAGTGGAAACACAAACTGGACACAGTTTTTCTGTCATGTAACGCGCGTGATCATAATAAATTTGAAGAGCGTTCAGATGATGAGCGCTAACGCGCGTTGCGAGAGTACTCGTCAGTCTAGTTCGGTAGAAAGTAGAAAATGGACGTGGAAGAGGCTATTATTTTGTGGTTATATTATAAAGAAATAACGTCTTATTGGTGATATAAGTTTTTGGGAAGTAAGGAATTAATGAAGATAACAATTTTTTCAAATTTTAAATTACATCTATCGTTTTATTCACACTTTTGATGATAAATTTCGGGTGTAAAATGACAAGTTTACTTATTCGACTATGATATACATTTTTCTTACAAAACTTAACCGCACGAGAAAATCTCCATTCGTTTGTATGCCGCTAGAGTGAGATGAGACGGGAGATCGGTCCGTCTCTCTCTCGTTATACCTGCGATCGCGCTCGTGAGGTTTTGGTGTGACCCAAGTTTCTGAACATGTCACCCGACTAAAACGATTTTAAAGACGTTATCACGTCAATTAACCGCACGAGAAAATCTCCATTCGTTTGTATGCCGCTAGAGTGAGATGAGACGGGAGATCGGTCCGTCTCTCTCTCGTTATAACTGCGATCGCGCTCGTGAGGTTTTGGTGTGACACAAGTTTCTGAACATGTCACCCGACTAAAACGATTTTAAAGACGTTATCACGTCAAAATATAGTAAAAGAAAACGTACACGTTGGGTTCATCCAATTTTGAAAAATATACAAATTCTATTATATTTTTATACAAATTTGCTATATTCCAACTTGCTGACCTTTTTTCTACTTCATCGATTAGTAAGTCGATGTCAATATCTTGAATTTCACTCATTTTAAATGCGAGAACAAAATATAATTACGAAAATTAACAAAATTACATGCGATCGCGAACTGAACAGCAAACGGACATTACATTAATATCAAAGCGCGCGTCAACGCGCGATCACCTGCGTCTAGAGACTTTTTTAACGCGCGCTCATGTGAACAGTTGTATGAAAATACCATAATCTCTAGTCGCGCGATTTGAAAACGCGCGTCAAGTTTTTGCCATCTGAACATAGCCTTACATACTTAGGCCAGTGACATACTATACAATATAACATTTTTACCAATAAATCATCAAAATCGCACGAACAACGTAATAAACCAATTGAAACATTGACGCTCCACAGTTAGCCGATGCAAAAACTTTACACAAAAAAGTTCAAAAGTACATAAATTTATTTATAAAAAAAAAAACACAAATAAATAACATCGACTCCACTTATTAGACGCGAGACTATTTGAAATAAGAGCACAATTTAGAATGTTGCGCTCATTTTTTGGGAGTTTTTTAGACGTTGATTGTGCATCTTGGGTTTTTATATATCAATGCTTCTACCCTACCTAAACATAATGTGACAGTTTAGATATCCATTAGTATTTTTTATTAAACATACCTTAAGACCTTGAGCGGGAGCAAACTCATCCACAGCGGGACTGCGATCGAATTTTGAGTAAGCGCCATCTCTTATCGTAACCATGTTACCGCCACGAATTCCAATTTCTAACGAATACGCACCAGCGTATATCACACGAATCTGAAATATACCGTGTAGACTTTATAACGTCATTCGTTATAAGAAAATCTCTATATAACGTAATAATAGTTACATAAATCACTCTTTATAACGCAACAGCCACTCTCTATTACGAACAAATATTTTCATATGTAGACATCAACAACATAAGTGTAATTGTTTTTTTAAATCAGCTTACAAAACTAAACTTTCGAGGTGCATAGATTTCTAAGAAAGACACCTGAGAGAGAGTACCGCTTCTTAAGAGGCCGGCAACGCAGTTGCGAGCCTTCTGGTAGTATGAAAAAAATTTCATAGATTTGTGGGTCTAACCTTCAGTTTCAGAGTTATGATTCTGTGTGTCAAAAACAAATAGCATTTGACATACACAAGTCGTGCTTAACCCTAAGCATCAACTTTTAATAACATGCCAGTTTTCTCACGGTTGTTAAAAAAAAGGCCAAAACAAGGGGTCGCTTTTTTTTTCGAAAAAAAAATTTGTCAGTAAATTTTTTTTTATTTTCATTCTTTATACCTTTCTCCAAGAATGTGCGATCAAAGTAAACGTTGGTGTTGGCATCAGTGTCCGCACGTGATGCAATCCCACTTGAGGCAACGTCGGGAGACGGCTGAGTGACAGCAGAGGGGCGTATGTCTCACGAAGGACCACGCCCAATGAGAGAAGATCTTTACTCCTGTAAAAACATTAAATTTTCTTACTATCCACGCCTCGTAGTTTTCCCCATTTATTGGGTTGTAGCTTTCTTAATTAAATTGACTATTTCAACAGCTTTTGTGATTAAGAAATAGATATACAGTACTTACAATTTTCTGAACCAACAAAGAAATAATAAAAATAATTAAAAATTAATAAAAAAGGAAATTAAAACAAATTTAAAGAGTTTGGTCCCTGTGGCAATGTACCTTTAACGCTGGCAGCATTTCCTCGCTGTATTGCGATACTTATTGGTTGAGCGAGGAAAGCACCAGCCATGCGATACTGTAACTCACTTTTCGAACTCACACAGCGGTTTTCACAGCGGCGGTCGCGCTCAAATCAGTCGTAAAGCAGTCATTTTACGATTTGGCATTCTGATAAACAAACCGCTGTGTGAGTTCGAAAAGTGAGTTACAGAATCGCAAGGCAGCTCTGGGGTCACCGGTACTATCTACTAGGCGCCATCTTATATCTTTAATAAGCGCCAGTGCACTTGAACCCCACGGCCCAAGAGTCTCTTCTACAAAGGGAACTAAATCGAAGTTGGAGGAAAGACTAATATATTTTCTGCCTACGGCCCGCCCCGGCTTCTGTGCTTGTTCGAGGAAGGTGAGTCGGGGCAAACGTGTCCACTGTCCACACAAGTATAAATTAGTTTTAAAACACATTCACATATATACAGTATATTTTTTTAAATGTTAATAAACAGCTATCATTTTCAAGAGATCACATTACGAACTCTGTAACAATCAAACAACAACAAACGCTAATACGTAAGCGTACACATACGCAAAGTCAAATGGCACTTTTGAACGTCAAAAAATATACAAAGAAGATTCTAGTTGCCCCTTCCAAAAGGTAGTTTCGTGTGGACAATGGGCAAGAAACTCCACACTTACTCTTTTAAAATAGGTTAACAATATTTTGTTTCATTTGTTAAATAATTATATGTGAAGACAATGTACTCTTAGAATAAACTACTATACTAAAAAAGTTAGTATATGTGTTCCTCACATATTTAAAAATATCGAAACCGTAGAATATTAACACCACACCACCACACAAACACCAAAACATTGTGTGAGATAAAATAAAATAATTACATTTGTAGCATTATAAATTAAAAAAAAAAATGTTAAAGCAAAAAATCAGCAACCAATTTGATTTTGTTTTGTTACGCGTTCATACCTACCAGTTAACATAATGTTCCAAATGATGATGTAACAGATGATGGGCGTTTGCTGCAGGTTGATGAGCTGGTGTTGCCACAGTATATCTCTGTGTTGGCGCATTCCACTGCAAAACTGCTGTTGCACGTTGACCCGGGCCAAAACCGAGTACGAGCGAACGGTACGTATATGAACGTATACATATGCCCTGCCATAGAGATTCGCGTTCTGGAATATAAGTTGACTTGTTGACGACGTGTTCTCTAAGCATATAGTGCTCTCGTTCACATATATTATTAAATTTCTCACGTAAAAAAAAAATGTAATGTTCTTTAAACATTAAACATTAGATTTGTTTAAGATGGTTCGTACTTGTCAATATCACACACATACATACACGCACACGCACCCAAACACATACTCCTACACACTAGGATATCACTGGCGGCAGATGTCCTAAACCCTCGTATTTAATTTAAAAAAATTTTTTTTTAACCATTTTCGAATACATTTGCACAACCAAATTCATCAAAATCGGTTTAGCTGTTTAGAAGTTTAATTACAAAAACACGCATAGAAGACTTATATATATAGAGGTACAACAAGAAAAAACAATAGGTGACTTTGAGACGTGAAACAAATTAAAATCTAAGTTTAATAGTAGATCCTCTACTATTATTAAACGTACAACTTAGTGGTAGGTTTGTCAACCTAGTGTCTATGGTTTCTTTAATAATTACCTTGTACAGGTCTAAGCATATAGTCGTGTAGTAGTGTATGGAGATGAACAATGGCGGCCCAATCAGCTAAAAATGCCTCCGCTGTGCGGCCAGCATTAGTCCCAAGCTCGTACTGAAGATATACGCAACGACGTTCACCTACAAAATGTAAATTTATTTATTTATTTTCCTTATTTCATATTTTTACAATAACTTAATACTAATAAAATAGAAAAAAAATATGTCTTTATTCATTTTAAGTACATATGCATTACAATGTGTAAGATTTGGGAAGTAAGAAATACCTGTGTCAGGGTTCCCAGCTCTTCCATAACAAATTTAAGTATAAATTCCTTAAAATATATTTATATATAATCACTAGCTGACCCGGCAAACGTCGCTTTGCCATGTATATCATTTATAATAAAAATTAGGGGTTGATCGTAGAGGGGTGAAAATTAGGGGTTGTATGTATTTTTTAATGCTGTATCATAAAAAAATAAAAACAAAAAAATATATCTAAAAATTAAAAAAAAATTTAGGGGTGGACTACCTAACCTAACATTGAGAATTTTTTGTGATTGGATAAGCACAAAAAATTTCATCAAAATCGGTCAAGCCGTTTCGGAGGAGTATGGCAACGAAAACTGTGACACGAGAATTTTATATATTAGAAATTAAAGGTTTACTAAACCTGGAATTAATAGGCAGTGATGCCAGCTAATGAATAAAATAAAGTAATGAAAGTTAATTCGATATATTGTTCGTGATATTGAAATATTTGTGTATTAGGTCACTTGAGTAAGTAAACTTAGATTAACCTTTTTGTAGATAAAACATAAAAAATATGTAGCATTTTTTATTGCCCTCAAATAAGTCAAGTTTGTCCCTTTTTAGATGAACTTTTTTGTTTGCAACACTTATGAAATGACAGAATTCTACGGAATGAAAAATCTGAGTATAGACAAGGTTTTTTTTAATTATACATACAAAAAATACTGGTATTATTGTGAAAAAACGTGGGTTGCTCTATATACGGGCACAGAGCGCCCCACGCTTTTTCACAATAATACCAGTATTTTTTGTTCATTACCATTTTCAGCCTAAATTAGGAATTATTTTCCACTTTTTAGTTTGATGTGCTTTAAAAGCGTGTTTTTTCAAACTATTATTTTATTTTTATTTTCGGATTATTGCATTGTCATCGATCTTTGACAGGTGCGCAAAATTGGAATAAAACATGTCCGTTTAAAGTGGGTCAAAATCGAGTTCGAAGGAGTAGGTTACTTACATACATACAGGTGAAGCTAATTTAAACCGTGTAAAATTTAACAAGGTTCTGAATTTTCCAGTTTTTTATAATCTTTTTATACACAAGGAACGAGTACAGGCGAGTACACTAACTCTTATTAGTGATACCATCACTCGACTGATAACAACTCACCTTGTTCCTTAGCACTCGGCGTCCGTACGGGGGATCCATGGAACACGATTTCTGCAGTCCAAACTCTAGCTTGGTTCTTCGTCGTCAGTCGTATAGTGGCCGCGAGCAGACGTGCACGTAACGCAGCGACCGCGTGCACGGGCGCGCTATCCGGTTTAGGTAGATCAACTATACGCATCGCGAGGGCAGAACCACTCCATTCTGGTTGTACCCCACCGTGGGTTACGCCGCGATTTGCCAGCTAAAGGATTTTTCAGAAAATTTATATATATTTTTATAATTTATATAATAAAATTATAAAAAATAAAAATTTATATCATTTATACATAAATCTATATAAACTAATATTTAGACAACTTATAGTTTAGTCTTTAATGTAATTAACTAGAATCAACTCACCATAATGAGGTAAAAATCATTATTTAAAAACTATTAGTAATAGGAAAATAAAGCAATTTTCATATTGATTTAAGATCTGGTATTACGTTTAATATTTTTTCTTCAATAGAAATGAGTTATTTTGATTATATCGAGCAAGAAACCTTTGGAATTCGTCAACATGTTAATTGTGAAGCGAAACCAAAATCAAAGACAAAAATGGAATGACGGTTTTTTTATATAACAGGGGGCAAACGGGCATGAGACTCATCTGATGTTAAGTGATACCGCCCATGGACATTTGACACACTCATTGCCAAAGGGCTCGCGAGTGTGGTGCCGGCCTTTTAAGAAGTCGCTCTTTTCTTGAAGGAACCAATTGTTTATTGGGATACGAACAGGCGTGAATTATCTGAAGTATAAGGTTCCAAACCCGGAAAAGGCATTTCAAACAGAAAACTGGACACCTATTTTTAATAATCACGTCATTCATCTAAATAAATCCAAAAAATGGTCTTACTTTAATATTACAGTTTTTAAAAGCATTCAGTCAAAGCAATTTAGTGCCAGTTCCAAACAAAGCGCGTTTACCTCTCTAGCGAGATTGACGAACGGCACGCGTTCGTCCGCCGCTGCGACAACGTGCGCGAGTTCGGGAAGGAAGTACGCCGGTTGACGTGCACGCACTGATCGCGTTGCTGCAATGGCTAATTTTCGCTTGCCTGGCTGCATACCTTTAATTACCTTATTTTAATTATCTTTTATTACCTTTACCTACATTTAAAATCTTATCTTAGACAATATTAAATTTTACTGGAGCAAAGAAAAAAAGAAGGGTGCGTGTACTTACGTACCGTGACACAAAATTAACAGAATGAAGTTGCCCACGGAAGATGCTACGGCATTGGACATAATTTAAAAACAACATTCGAATAATAATAGAATGACTATAATGACTCCTTCAGTCTTCGCTCGCGAGTGTGTTGTCCGCCTTTTAAAAATTGGTACGCTCTCTTCTTGAAGGACCCTAAGTCGAATTAGTTCCGGTATTTAGAAGAAAGTAAAAAACCTTTATAAAATATAAATATGTTTTACCTGGCGTATCTAGCGGTGTGAATGGGCCGTGTGTTAGCGTAAACGTATCAAGTTCAACCAAGGCTTGTATCTTCAAATAGGACCTTGCAACTGTTGGCGACGCATTACTGACACCAGACTGGAATAGATGGAAATAATTGTAACAAAATCCGACTTCAAACACCTGTCGACATAATAGACCAGGGTCGATAATTGGCAAATTCAGGCACTGGAGGGTTATCACCTACTTGCCAAGATTTAAAAATGATCATGAAACAGATTCAGAAACTGAGGCCAAGACCTAAAGAGGTTGTAGCGCCACTGATTTATTTATTTTACGATGATAAAACGATGCAGGAGGGATCCATACCTCAAAATAAACTTAATTTGATGAAACTTGGACAATTCCCAAAAGTATCTGATGAAAACCAAGAAAAATGCTCTTGATATGGCTATTAGTTTTCAAGAAATTTTTGTTACATTCTCACGAAATTTAGCACATGCTTAAAACAAATAGATACTTAAGGCAATTGTTATCTATTTATATTATAACATACAGGTATATTTATTAATACATAATAAAAGTGCATAGAAAGAAGTACAATAGATGTCAAAAGAAAAGACAGAGAAAAATTAATAGACATCAAAAGTAAAACCAAGTTTAAGAATGCATACACAACAAACAAACAGCTGAAGTGGAGGTGAACAGGGCATAAGATGAGAGAAAATCAAGAAAAATGGACAAAACTTATACTACTTATCACATAATGGTACCCTTTAGACTGAAAGAGACATAGAGGAAGACAGGCTAAGAGATGGGAGGATGACGTTAAGAAAATAGCGGGTCCAACATGGACTCGCACTGCAAAAATGAGAAAAGACTGGAGAGCTTTAGAGGAGGCCTTTGTCGAAGGACAAATTGTAACCGAACTACCGTTTGCCGATAATTAATCAATAGATAGTAAAATTGTTAGTATATTAGTGAAACTCTACTTAATACTCAAAATGTGTTTTTTAGTCATAAGTAAATTAATTTTAGGCACACTAAACTACTCTGTGTAAAACTTGTTAACAACAATAAAGGCTTTATTTATTTATTATATAAAATATATGTATGAAACAAATTAATGTGACAGTTAATATGTTTAAAACACAAAATGTTTGTACAAATATTGCTTTTAGTATAAACATAAAGATAGCTTGTAACACATACAGTATATATAGCTTTATATAGGACCTGGAGAAAATAAATAAGTATTTTTTGGCGGTGTATTTAAGTAATAAAAGATATTTGACATAATTAAATACCTCGTCTTCACATTCATCGGGCGTACATCGCCTCGCTCCAGCAAGATGAAACGATAACGACACGCTACACGCGCTCCCACTATTCGTACTGGAGCTGGTAGTCGCTGTACTGCCGGCTGCCACTTCCTTCATTTCTACAATCTAAAAATAGAAATATACACGTTTAATTATAACAATCTAAGGGAGCGTAACGAATTTTGAGGGGGAGGGGGGTCCTTTTATAAAACGTAACAATGCGGGGCGGGGATTAAATTACGCGTTATTGTTAACATTATTCTCTCTCGACTTTCCAGTACTTTACACCACACAATGGTAACTTTTAGGTATAAAGAGTCACTGGGTGTTCAGAAAAACGTTACGGCGCGTTACATGGGGGGGAAGTGGTCAAGAATCTCCAAAAATAGCGTGACGTAATACTTGGACGCTCCCTTACCTAAATCGTCATACGCTCCGAGAGTAAAGCCACGATAAATCCTTTATCATGCTTATATTATTTTTAAGCATCCCCATGAACCGTACAAATTAGTCCTTCGAGCCGGAATTTGAAAGTGATTGTTTTTTTATTGCCAGCTCAGACTTTTGACATTGACTTTTAATAGTTTTGCTTGTTACAACAGTTACAATCTTTTGTCCTTGTTTTATAGAACCAACAACAAAGTCACAGTACTAATTACTATAAAGTTCAAATAAATATCACATTTCTATTACATATTTTCCTTACCAATATATGGTCTGTATGCCGATGCAATATCACGTAAAGACGATCAGATGACAGCTTGTTCAACGGATGTTCCGGGCCATGCATGAATGGCAAGTGTTCGCAAACACTTGCCGGTAAATGTTGAAGGGTTTTCTCACAACGTCGTGCAACCAACCAAAACCTGTGATAAAAGATTGAACATTATTTAAAAGTCTCTTTCTATCACAGGGCAATAACAATTGGAAAGAAAAAGACGAAACTATTTAGACGAGATTATACGTCGGTTGTCGAAAGCTGGCTCGTTCACAGTACTCACACTAATGCAATTTCACTATAAAGTATGTTTAAAAATATGACTTTTTTGCCAAGCTATATTTAGTCTACTCTGGTTTTAGTAAGGTTGGGTTGGTTGTAAATAAATAAAAATGTGTCAAATACATATAAATATTATGTGCATACGAGGGTGGATCCAAAAGTTTTAAGCCCGACCAAGAACGTGAAAGAGTAGTTTGTGTAAATAATTTTTAATTTTTCGACCTAAGCTCCATCGAGCTCAACAACAAACTTCCTTCAAATTGAACTGCAACTTGTTTATTCCCTGAAAAAGGTTATCAAAACAGTCGTTTACTTCGACACTATTTCACGAGATTGTCCTGTTAATGTTTTGCCGGAACCAATTGTTTCATAAGACATTTTTTTCTAAGTATTCTAACCTCCAACCAAATAAGTAAACAATCACAGACGAAATAATAATGAGAAAAAAGATCAACATGTATTTTATAAACAGTAACAAAAGCAAAACAATAACTGTCTCTTTTATACTCATAAGCTTGACCGAGCGCGAGAGAGACGGACAGTCTTTTCATGATGCATACGTCACGCCTCGCGCTTATTCACTGACACTATACAAGCACAAAGTGTAAATGTGTTGAAGCCGCCAGCTTTAGATAACATACCTATACTTTAGTTCAAAGAGCGCAATTACTGATTAATAAAAATAAATTAAGGATTAGTTTCTAGATTCAATAACTTCAATGTAAACATATATGCAAACATTATTGATAACATTACTGATATCAAATGTCGACTTGAATACAATATTTTTGTTGGTATTTTATTAGTGTAATTTTATACATTTAGTTAAACTCTTAGTATAAAATGAATCACTTTCAGTTAATACTATGTTTTTCACGGTTGCATGTTAGATAAATCCAATACTTGGTCGCGTCACCGAGAACTTGTTGCTCGCGTTACTCGTCAAAGCTACTCGGTTCAGTTTATAAAAAAAATTAGGTCTGGGCTTCAGATTTCTGAATCTGTTTCATGATCATTTTTAAATCTAATATGCAAGTAGGTGATCAGCCTTTAGTGCCTGACACACGCCGTCGACTTTTTGTGTCTAAGGCAAGCTCACGATGTTTTCTTTCGACCGTTCTAGCGAATATTAAATGCGCACAGAAAAAAAGTCCATTTGTGAACAGCCGGGGATCGAACCAACGACCTCGGGGATGAGAGTCGCACGCTGAAACCACTAGGCCAACATTGCTAAATCAAATAAGAAAAAAAAATACAAAATATCGTTGTATGTTCACTATTATATTATATGGCCTCAAATATTAATCATACCTTAGCTGTGTAAGCAACGGCCTCAACGCTTTAAGATCAGCTGCACCCAAAGCGTTAGCCAATTCATTCATCTTGGGCGTGGCTGGATAAGCCGGAACCCGTGCTCGTAGTTTACCACCATGAGCCCCGACTGATACCAGTAATTGCTCTGCACGGAGACACGGCGACACCACTGAACACGCTAACACACATGGCCAGCCTCCCACTGTACACTCCACCTATGTATTTTATACTTTAAAAATCTTTAACTTATATATAAAGCATAACCAATAAACATTACTATAATTATAGCAACACTGATGGTCCATGAAAATTAGCATGACATTTGATACACTATCGAGGTAGACCTATTTCTTTGTACGCTGAGTTCACAAGAGTTGCTTGTTATATTAATAGTTATAAGATCGAGGTATATATCTCGCAGCCAACTAGCTTAATAAGCCGTTCAATCAACAAGCTAGCCTTTAACTAAACAGCGCCGTTTAACTTACGGCCTGAAAGATCAGCTAGTTGATCAAACAGCTAGGCAGATGAATTGGATCGATGACGTTTCATTGCGTAGCCTGTTGACTGTTCAATTTAGTTCCACTTTCTGCCACTCTCAAACTAGAAACGAAACTCTTCAAACTGTCAATATGGCGTCGGCAAACCATAACTTTGATTAAAAATTCCAAAAGTCCAAAATTTATTTAGTGACAATATTTATGTGAATTTAGCTGTGCCTGACTTAAGTAGTTAAAGAAAGATGTCAGATATCTCATCTCTTTTATTTCTGCCACATGATCACTCTATCGTACGAATGGCCTAAGCATTAGCTAGCCAGTTTATTAAATGTTGTTACAAACGCTACGACTGAATATCTTTCAGGCCGCTAGTTAAACGGCGCTGTTTAGTTAAAAGGCTAGGCTGTTAATTGAACGGCTTATTAGTAAATATATATACACCCACTTGCTATTGTATTGTAGGATTATGGTTGTAGGTATTTGTGTAGTTCTATCGCATTAGTAGCAACTGTTAAGATAGAAAAATTATATAGAAATAAATAAACTATTATTCCGACTTTCCGAAATACTATGTTACATTCTAAATAACTTGACTGGCTTGACACAAAATCCAATCAATAATACGCTTTACCACAACGACATCGATGATTGTTGCCATTTTAAGAAATTAGATTTAATATACTAAATTAGGAAATTATTAATAAAAATGTAATTATCTCTATAAAAATAATTTAAAAATACCTATATTTATAACATAATCAACGTCTGAAATGGAATATTATTAATAAAACCATTATTAATTCAGCGCAAAATTCAATCCTGGCCAGCAAAGGAAACTCACCCCCAAATCATTAAGAAGTACTTTTAAGTCGTTTAGGCGTTGTCGTGAACGAACATGCACCGTGTGGGCTAACAGTCGTTCCATTGACGGCGCGTGGGGTGTCAACGCAGTCGCGACCCTCTCACCACCGGCCAAAGCCGGGACGTGGCATACGCACAGGTTCTCCCCTTCAGCCCCAATTATTAAACGATATCCCAACTCACAACCCAGTTCTCTGTAACAAATATTTTTGAAGTGAAACTTCTTTATCGGGGTTGGAAAAAAATTTAGTGTAACATTTTTTCGTTACGCGTCACATTTTTTCCGTTTTTTTTTTTATATAAAATAGGGGGGCAAACGAGCTGCGGGACGACCAAAAAGGGCAGTCTACGCAGCCCATAGACACCCATTTTTAGTGGGTGCGTTGCCGGCCTTTGAGGGAGGAGTAGGCTCTCTTTTTAAACATTTGGAGGTCGTATCTCTGAGGAAAGACCCCCCCCGGGAGCCGATTCCACAGTTCGCTAGTTCGCAAAAGAAAATGCCTTGTGAAGCGGACCGTGGAAGACCTCCAACCATCAAGATGATGCTGGTGAAATTTAGAGGTCGTTCGGCTCGTACGGTGTTGGAAAGAGGCAGGAGGGTACAACCCAAACAATTCTTCCGAACACTCTCCGTAATAAATTTTGTAAAAAACGCAAAGAGACGCAATGTCTTTGCGTAGCGATAGAGAATCAAGCCGATCCGTTACGCGCCATGTTGCTTTTTGAAGTCAAACTTCTTTATCGGCGTTGGAATGAAAGTTCTTTATCGACGTATGGGAGGAATTTTGTAGCAAATCGTCAAGTTTTTCGGTTACGCGCCATGTTGCTTTTTGAAGTCAAACTTCTTTATCGGCGTTAGAATGAATTTTTTATCGACGTATGGGAGAAATTTTGTAGCAAATCGTCACGTTTTTCGGTTACGCGCCATCTTTTTCTTGTCCCTACCACGGTTGATCCGAAGAGATTCGAAGCCATTAATAACAAAAATATATAATAACGATAACAATGATAGTAATAATTCTATTACAATTAATGAAATTCTGTAATAATCTTAGTAGTAATAAGGTAAAATGAAATAATTGTATTTGTATTCATGTCTATGATAATAAAAGCCTTTTGTTAAACTTTATTTAACCAATTTCGTTAAGTTAGATAATTTTTCGAAAAATTAGGTCATAAAGAAGTTTCACTTCTTACGTGTGTACACTAGTACACGCACACATATTTTTTTTGATTAAACCGACTTCCACGAAGATAGCCTATAGGTAAGATTCAGTAATAATGGCTAAGTTTGACTTATTTACATCAATTTTGATGTGAAACATCTATAGCCGCACGTAAAACCGATTTCTGGCGTAGCGACGTATGCCGTGGCGACGCATCGCCACGCTATATGATTGTATATATATACAGTCCACATGCAGTAGTGTGTACGGTGTGTGTATTTCGAAGTCACCGATTAAACGAATTAAGTAGTCACGATTTGAAAAAAAATCGTAAATTTTTGTATAATTAAAACAAATGTTTATTTAATAAATAGTCATCGTTATGAGGAATTAATCGTAATATTTTATTTTATCATTATGACATATTTAGTTCCTATCACAATCTGTTCTTTTCTGCATATTACTTTTACAATTTTTTTTTTTTATAAAACGTGGGGCAAACGGGCAGGAGGCTCACCTGATGTTAAGTGATACCGCCGCCCATGGACACTCTCAATGCCAGAGGGCTCGCGAGTGCGTTGCCGGCCTTTTAAGAATTGGTACGCTCTTTTCTTGAAGGACCCTAAGTCGAATTGGTTTGGAAATACTTCAGTGGGCAGCTGGTTCCACATAGTGGTGGTGCGCGGCAAAAACTGCCTTGAAAAACGCTCAGTTGTGGAACGGCGAACGTCGAGGTGATACGGGTGGAATTTCGTATTCTGTCTAGACGTCCGATGATGAAATTCAGCTGCAGGTATTAATCCGAACAACTTCTCTGAACACTCCCCATGGTAAATGCTGTAGAAGATGCAGAGTGACCCCACATCTCTACGCAACGCCAAGGGATCAAGCCGCTCGGAGAGGGATTGGTCTAATAATGTCGATGTTCCACTCTGCCAGGCGTCCCATGACGGCGCACATTTTTTTTTTTTATTTTAAGGCCCTATCCCAGCACGAATTGCTGTGTCAGTGTCTCGGGGTGGACTGCGGGGCGCAGTGGAGAGCTGGAGCACTGAGGCGCGACGGCCCGTAATAACTATTAGTTATGTATAACATTAAATCAATGTAATTTTATAACAAAAAATTCTGAATTCCGAAATTGATGAAGTAACAAGATGGGGAGAAATTAGCTGTGCCAAAATCAATCTGGAACTGTTTAGGAAAAACACCTTTTGTATGGCAATTAAAGTTTACAATAAATTACCAAAAGAATTAAAAGATCTTCCGACTAGAGTCTTTAAAAAGCGACTTGGTGTATTACTTTTGGAAAAATTTACTATTCATTAAATGATTATTTGCGTGAGACACTGTAGTTGATATAAATTTAATAAAGTATGATATGTACGATACAAATAATATAAGAACTGACCAATTCATATGACTAATAATGTAAAATTCCTTTAAAAACAAATTTGCGCGCCATTGTGTGTGGCAGAATATGCGAACTTACGATTGTACCTTACACATTTTTGTACCATATTCTTGCCATAAATAAATTATTATTATAAGGCCGGTTACGCACTCGCGAACATTCTTGCAGTGTGAGTGTCCATGGGCGATGCCCGTTTGACTTCTGTTACATAAAAGCTAATTAAAGAAAATTCCATACCTCCAATAGGAAACCTGTAACTTCTGCCCCGGTATATATTTATCCACTTGGAGGTGCTTTGTTAGCCGGTCTCTACATAATCTCAATGTCTGAGTGTACAGCAATTCCAGAGACAGTGATCGGCAGAAGAATCTCAAAGCTGTAAGGGCTCCATTGAGACCAGCTGCAGCTAATCGAGCTTGAGCAACACCACGGAGCCATGTAAGTTGAGATGTGTGTACCAACGGTTTGCCTTCTGGAAATTTGATTTAAAAAAAAAATCAGTAATGCTACAACCTTTAGGTCAGATTTGTGTATATGTTTCATGATCATTTGTCAATCTAATAGGCAAGTATGTGACGAGCCATCTGTGCCTGACGCACGCCGTCGACTTTATGGGTCTAAGGAAAGGCGGTTTTCTCACGATGTTTACCTTTACAATGTTAAATAATCTAGATACCACCAGCAGCGCCATCTGCTGGGCTGATTTGTGAATCTAAACCATCGAGGGCGCCACCCAAACGCATAGAAAAAATTCATTCAAATCGGTCCAGCCGTTTAAGAGAAGTTCAGTTACACACACAAGTACAGAAGAATTATATAAAGATTTTGGTGCATCTTTAAAATATATGTACATTTATTCAGTGTTTTAGACAAAGAGAGTAAATAAATTCATTATATGAAGTAATGCTTTATAAACAATTAACAGTATAATAGTTAGAAATTATTATTATAAACACACATGTACCCACCACCACACACTCACACACACCTATATGTTAACTTTCTACTTGCACAATATTAAAATTACACTGCACAATTCATCTAAAGTAAAAAACAAATAAAACTTACCACCAGTTTCATTGTCTTGAATAAGAATAGCAATATCCAATAATCTCCAAGGTACATTAGGCCCGTCGCCCATTACTGTGAGAGATACACTAAACTCTTGACCTACTGAAAATGTTGCTCTGCCATTTTCAACCTACAAGTCAATAATATTATATTAATTACACTTAAAACCAGGTGTGAACATTATGTTAAAAATTTCTGTTAAAATTTATTTAAATGTGTGGTAATAGAGTAAAGAAACAATATTAATATTGTTAATTATTGCTAGAAATAAAACCTCCTTTGGCATTGCATCTACTTTATGTGTATATTAATTATTTAAACAGTGAATAACTAGCCATCAGCTATATATATTCCAATGATTTTTGACAATGAAAAATACCTTTAAATTTCTAACATCATTAGGTAAAGAAGCTGTGGTAAGCCTCTGTCGAACAATGTGTGCTAGTGATCTCAATGTTGATCTTTTTTCTCCAGCTGTTAGACAAGGTGGCGGTACCAGCCGCTCACGAATTACAGCTGGTAAACGACTGTAGGTTCCTAATGTAAGGACTTCTACTGCTGCTGCCATGTGGAATGTTGGTAACCTAATTATAAAGTTAATCAATATGACATAGAACATTAAATCATATATATGAAATATATTATATTATAATAAATATTTTAAATAACACAGGTAAAGCTTAAAATTTGAAGTCCTATTAATAAATTTAAACACATACCTTGCATGTACTAAAGTTTCCCTAGCTACACGGGCCAATACATCAGCAGTTTCAACAAAGAGTAAAGCTTGCTTGTCCAAGAATGCCATGATATGAGCAGACCGATCAACTTTAGTAGCACTACTAGCCCATTTTACTAAGGCCAGTAATCGAACAAAAAGTTGGCGTGTGCGAGCACTAAATTTGTATATCTCTATCTTTCTCTCCATATCCGTTTTTCGTGGCAATCTAAACACAATAAAATCATTAGGATGGTATGGAGGTAGATTAAACCTGAATATATATTTAAATAATCAAAATAGTACATACTACGTACTGTATTATGCACTGTATTACGAAATATAAAATTACTTACAACTCTGCTAGCACTGACAATTCATCGTACGTTCTTTGAACTATAAAATCTATAAGTAAACCAAGTGAAATAGAGCCGCCTCGGGGACCTCCACCCTCTGTTCCTTGAGTGCATCCTTCTATTGATACAGGCACCATGATTGCTTAGTAGTCCACGCTTTTATGAACCAGATATCAAAATTTAACGCTTAATTGTAGTTTTCTCAAAAGATATTCATTTTCGCGCTGTACACTAAGCTGCAATTTGTACGAAACTAACAACCTTTCATTAATTGGTGTCCATAATATAAATTCAGTTTTATACGTGTATTAGAAACACCAGAGATTTTATTAATTGGTTTAATGTTTAGATCAACATTTACTAATTTACAAAATATCAATGTAATATTAAGATAACAATTAACCGTTCCATTCGCATTTCGCAAGTCTCAACAATTGAGAATTGAGATGTCAAATGAATCAAGTTATGACAGTGGACAACATCACCAGCATTCGCAGTATAAGATAGATAACCACAATTATAATTTACGAGTCACCTTTAATTAAATTAAAAAATATTAATCTTGAAAAATAAATATAATTTTGTAAGACTGCACTAAAAAATAAAAACTTTTAAAATTTGTATCTTAATTTTTAATGCAAAAAATATATAAATAAAAAGCTGCAATAGAGTTGTCAGTAGTCAGAAGACAGAAACTAAAAAAAAACCATGACAAGTTTGAAGTTTGCCGAATTAATCAGTTTTCAAGTTGTAAGACATGCATGGCCTTGTAATATAAAAAATACTTAGATACTTGCGTCTTGCGCTTACTTATTTTTTGTTGGACCAAGTAGTACGTAATAATTTTCCGTGTCACAACAAATCAGCATAAATTTTTCGTTGTCATGAAGTTTGCATTTGTTTGAATCATATAAAGGTGTTCGTCGAAAAGTTTCCTTAACATTCAAGTGCGGCTTTTCTATACGGTGAATGAATATTTATTTCATTTTAAAGAGGTTTTGTTTTTATCGTAAAGTAAAATATCTATGTGTTTCGCAACTCAACATTTATAAAATCTTTTTCGTGAGAATGGGTTTACTTACTGAGGGAAGTCCATTGACTTGGGAAGAAACCAAAGCCTTAGCAGAACATGTCCGGCAACACGGCGTAGAACAATTTATAAATTTGTATAAAAAGCTAAGGGACCGAACCGGTGATGTGCTTAAATGGGGTGATGAAGTAAGTAAATCTTAATGTACTTATTTTTTATAGTATTTGCCAGTAACTTATCATCAAATTTAATTGTAGGTTGAATACATTATAGTGAAATTTGATGATGAAAATAAACGAGCTACAGTCAGTCTAAGAGCTGCTGAATTACTTCCTGAACTACAAAAGAAAGAACTTGAAGATCCTGAAAGTAATTATGATAATTCCTTATTATATACATTCTTAATTTTAATTTAATCTATTCTTTAATCACCTAAAGTTATAATATGAGGTTATTTTTTTAAATTTGAGGCAATTGCAATTTATATATTATGTACTGCTTATAATTACTCTAGCTATGCAATGCCCTTCATACTTAAATGGATATAATCCATAACTTACATTTATAACCATAACAATTATTACATAATGCACACACACATTCATTTTATGGCTATGGTGATTTAAACTTCAAACACATTAATGTAAAATGCATATAATAACTTTGCCTCTATTTAAAACTACTGTAATAATTTAAGCAATCCTTAATTTTGTAAAACATAAAGGAATGTGTGTAATAATTGATTAATTGGTTTAAATTTATAAGAAATTAACACATTTATATATTTTTACCATTTTGATATTTCTGTAATATTATTTTTAATGGATACTTTTTTATAATCACTATTATAGTAAATAGTGCAAGTCATTTCTAGTATCTACAAGGTCATCAAAGAGTTGGCAATATTAATACATATAATGGTTAACCACAATGTAACAATTTTAAAGATAGATGGAATATTTTAGGTTAATTATATAGTATTATAAAACTCTTACAACAGTATGTGTTCTCTATTAAGACAACCTATGTCTAACCTTTAGTTTAAAAGGTTACTAAAGTTTTACTACCTACTAGAATCTTACCTGTATATATTTTAGGAATAATAAGTAGTTACATTAAAAAATAAATTAACTTCTCTGTTATTCCATTACCACATAATTAAACAAAAAGAGCTGGATCTATGTCTACTAAAAGTTGGTTATTAACCTTAAGACATTCTCAGACTAGTATTAAAATGTGGATTAAAGTATGCACTATGTTTGTTACCATGATCACTTATCTCTTATAACCCTCAAATTCAATACATTTTCAACATCCCATAAGCAAAAAAAACATTTAGTGCTACCTCTATTTAACTGGGATTTTACCCTAACCTTCTAATTTTATAGTAAAGCTGTCTGCATTTCATTAGTGAGACAAGCTTTACATTAAGCATTTTTTATATTGTTTATAAACATGATAACATTTTTATTTATGCAGATGCCAAGTCTCTTTGGCGTCCAGAATATGGAGCGTATATGATAGAAGGAACTCCAGGGAAACCATATGGAGGACTTCTAG
Organism: Pieris melete; assembly: GCA_963693345.1. Taxonomy (NCBI): domain Eukaryota; kingdom Metazoa; phylum Arthropoda; class Insecta; order Lepidoptera; family Pieridae; genus Pieris; species Pieris melete. The sequence continues at coordinate 150,229 of CAVNZK010000153.1, forward strand.
CACATTTCAACATAGTGGAGGCAAATATGAAGTTTCGCAGAGCTGAAGCAAGTACTTTATTGAAAGACGGAGAAGTTATTATGAGTATTACTAATTTTCCAAGGTATGATAATAGTTTTGATCTATAGTAGAGAGAAGTCAACCTATAATTTGTGTAACACTCGAAACTATTAGGACAAATTCCAATTCACATACCTTTATAAATAGTTGGAATCAATTGAGGATGGTTAGAAATGTTTTACATTTTCTACAATTTGATGAATGCAAAAAATGAAGGCTCTTTATCATTGAAGTCATATTTTACAGTCTACAGCCATCACTGTCTTGTTGTAGTCACAGTGCAGTAAAGGGCTGTCCATTAATGATGAATGATGATGTTTTTTTTAACGTTTTTAACCCCTTCCTCCCCCATGGTGATACGTGGTGAGGTTTGAGACTACCCCCCACCAAAAATGTCGTGTATTTTTTGAAGTTATACTTCTTTAGGCGCGTTATGAAAAATTTATGAGAGTGAAATTTTATGAGAGTGAAATTTTACGATGCGCGCGTACCGTGACACAAAATTCAGTATGGACGCCGATCGTGCGCGAGCGAGATGGGAACTAGACAATCTACTTGTAGTACCTTTTAAACAAATAAAGCAGTTTTAATTATTTTTTCAAAGATTTAGCAATGCTTTTTCACAAAGACCTATTTATACCTAGTTAAAAGGTTATGAAACATACCTAGTTATTAAATTGAATTAATAATATAATATAATAATAATGATTATTAATTAATTAATTGAATAATATACTAAATATTAAATATTGTTAAATTATTAACGCTTAATCTTGATTATTAATTATTTAATATTTAAAAAAAAATAAAGAAAGCCAAAGAAGTATAACTTCTTATGCGCGTACATAAGTACACGCACCATTTTTTTAGTATCTACTAAGAATCTTACATTTCTTATAATATTATATTTTTAAGTACCGGTATAAAGTATAATCTAATCCTAATCTAGAAAATTAAGGACCATGAATGTCAAGACAGAATGGTTGCAGGTTGTTTTTGAATGGCATAAAAATAATATTAAACGAATGGTGTAATCGTGCGACAAATATATTGTAAAAGTAGATGAACATATTAAATGTACATTGCCATAGATTAGCAAGACTTTCTTCAATACTAACAACTGGATAAGCATCTTGCAAGTCAGTTGTTGGCACTGTACTTTGTTGAAGATCAACGTCGGTTTCATCAAGCCACTCTCGGCGTCATCACGCACTACGCAGAGAATCTCTCGCGATCTACTGATGGATCGTTTTTCTAAGCCGCTTTTCGGTTTGACGAAAAAATAAGTACACGTGATATCTTACTATAAAACCTTCTTCCCCCCCCCTCGAACCTCACGTGATTAATGGACAGCCCCTAAGATTAAAATTTATTTTTAGATTAGGCTGTCCGGGGTTCACAAGTCCACCATACACACCAACACCAAACAGTGGTGTATCTATGTCTCGCTTCTTCCCTGACGAAGCAATATTTCCTGGTCATCCTCGTTTTAAGACATTGACTTCGAACATAAGGGAGAGACGGGGCGAAAAGATGGAAATCAATTTACCTAGTAAGTACATTGTTTTTGTATTAAAATATTCTCTCCAACAAGTCGTTCAAAGCTAGATTAATCAATCTTATCTTTTTATTTTTTAATTAATTATGTCGGAACATTAAAATACATTTAGAAAATATTGACCATTTTACATGAATTCTACACATTTATTTTCTTCATATTAATTATAATTGCACCGAGTCATGTAATTTAATTTAGATTACGTAACATATGTATATATATTTTAGTTAATAATTAGAAGCTTAAACACAATTTGATAGAGATATTAGAGAACTTTAGCTTAAGCAATGAAACTGATAAGTGTTTATGGTTTTAAATTCGTCACTTGAGATTATATTTTTATATTTCTTTAAAAAAAAATAGTATTTTTTAATGCATAGGTACATGATTTTTTTTTAAACATTTCGAGAGCTTTAGAAAGAAAAAATATAACTATATCGTACAGTCGCAAAAGTGAGGGAATCATTATATTATCAGATTTATTAAATACAAAATTAAAAGACCCAAAGTCTATACTAGCTTATGTATTCAAGCTAACAAATTCAGGACAGATAGAAAAAGATTATAAATTCAAACATTGATAGTGTACACAATCTGGACTTCCCATTACTATGAAAATTACAATGTTAGGTTACAGTGAAATCTCTATAACTCGAATGTCAAGGGAAATGCAAAAAAAATCGAGTTAACTCGTTTTCGACTTAACAAGAACTTCGAGATACATATGATTTGACTGCTGAAATTTCGACTTACAGAGGCGCTTTTTCTAAGTGTATATTTCGATTTGTAGAGTCGAATTTGAATAACAATTGAACTTTAGTTTTCTATACTTATAGTATAAAGATTTTTTGTTTGTTTGAAATGAATAGGCTCTGAAACTACTGGACCGATTTCAAAAATTCTTTCACCGTTGGCTAGCTATACTATTCCCTAGACTATGTTTCTTAGGGATGTCTCTAGACTAGGGATGCTTACTAAAACTTAAATAATCTAACCCGAGGTGTAAAAAAATAAACAAAAAACTTCCTTCAATCGTGTGCGCTGTGAAAAATATTAATGATAGAACAAAATGATGTATTTCAATTTTTCAGGACACATCACTATCTATAAAAAATGTCGGGACAGCATGTCTCTATCTTTTATAGTTACGTCACAATAAGGGTCCTTTTGTTAAATTTTTTTTTTCTTTTATTAAACGACCACCGCTAGAAAAAGCTCTTTATGCCTACGCATTGATCCTTATCAAAATAATTACCAACGTTTCACATAAGCTACAATTTAATGGCATAACCAGCAAAAAAGCATGGTGGATTAGTGTTCTCCTGCCTTTTCTCTTTAATAAAACTATTACATAGTAGTAAACACTACTATGTAATATAACAAAAATATTAGCCACAGCAACGCTTGGCCGAGTCTACTAGTAGAGTATAAATATTATGTATTATGATTACTTCGTTGGGAAATAACATTTTGTTCGAGTTACAAAGTATAAATAATTCGAGATTTCGAGTTATAGAGATTCCACTGTATAATGTTTAAACGAGGCCCTTTCAGTAAAATTAAGTGAGTTAGAAGTGTAATTTGTCTTCGCGATTGAGTTTTCAGCGCGTTAGATATTATAAAACTTGAAATCACGTTTTTACGGAATGTATATCAAAAGATTTTTTTTTCTTCTAGTATACCGCGATGTTAATACCAAGATACCTGTAGATGATTGCCACGAGCTTGATAAGGGACTTGCGAAGCCTGACTGCATCTATATGGATGCGATGGGCATGGGAATGGGTTGCTGTTGTCTTCAGTTGACGTTTCAGGCGTGTTGTATTACTGAAGCGAGGACGTTATATGATCAGCTGGCACCACTGTGTCCAATAATGGTATGTCAATTATTAGTTTTTTTTAATAATGGGAGCGTTCAAGTATTACGTAATGAATTTTGTAGGAGTGGGGGTCCTTTTGTAAAACGTTACGATGCGGGGCGGGGATAGAATTACGCGTTATTGGAACGAAGTTCCTTATCGCGCGTTGTGAAAGGGGGCTAGACGGAAAAAATCTTACCAAAAGTTGTCACGACACTTTTTTGCTATTTGCTATTGAAATACATCGGTTCTCGTCCGATCACCGAAGTCAAGCAACATCGGGTGAGGTCAGTACTTGGATGGGTGACCGCCTGGGAACACCTCGTAATGTTGTTTTTTTTTTCGCTCCCAATAAAAATAATCATAATTTATTGGAAGAATTTTGAAGAAAAAGTGTAAGGTGCTACAATTGTAAGTTCGCATATTCTGCCACACAATGGCGCGCAAATTTGTCTTTTAATTTTACATTATTATTCAAATGGTCAGTTCTTATATTATTTGTATCGTACATATCATATTTTATTAAATTTATATCAACTACAGTGTCTCACGCAATCATTTATTGAATAATACATTTTTTCCAAAAGTAATACACCCAAGTCGATTTTTAGAGACGGTAGATCTTTTAATTATTTTGGTAAATTATTGTTAATTGGCAATACAAAAATAGAAACGAGCGATCGATTCATATCATATTAAATGGGGAGCCCATAGACTTACACTTCTATAAGACAAAAATAGATTTATCGTTAATAAAGAGTTTAGTTATTTTAACAGGTACTGCACTCTCTGAACAATGTTTAAAATTTTCTTACCGATAAAATCGTGAGATTCTCATTTTTTTTTATATAAACAGGGACCCCTACCAGCCTATCAGGCATATATGTGACCGAGTAGCTAAGCAAAAGGGGAGTGTCGAAATCTCCCCTTTCTTAAAAGGGACATTATTAACTTAAAGCTTAAAAAGTTCAGGGTTGATTATCGCTTAGATACATTTTCATATTGTAAAATTGCTAAATGTATTCATCAAATCAGCAGTAAAAACCATACCAAATATTGGCCAATTATTCTAATATGACCCAATGTTTAAATAACAGTATAACAAGTCGAAGTTTAATAACTAAATATTATGACTTTCATTTGAAACGGTACAGCCGTCATGTTACACTAACCAAGTTCGATTAATATTATCAGGGAAGCACCAATATTGTCATTGGTTATCCATAGACGTAAGAGTAAACTTCCAGCATCTTTTAAAAGAAAAGAGATTAAAAAGACTTCAGAAAGAGTTTCAAGCACAAAGATTTGTGGATTAGAGAGACTTTCGGTGGCGCGTACATTATTATTATGTATGTATATAAACACACTAGCAGCTTAATAAGCTGATGCGCGCGTATTTTGAGATTTGGAGAAATACCCCTTTAATTTGTAGTTTCACTTAACATAAAGAGCTTCTCAATTCCTGGAACATTATAGTGGCTAATGGGGATTTTATAGGTTTCAATGAGATTTCCTCTTAATCTCCTACTTCCTAAATCAGTAAGGTCAAGTGCTTTCAGACGCTCATTATAAGATTTCTTCCTGAGTGACCTGATCATTTTCGTGGCTTTTCTTTGAACCCTTTCAAGCATACCAATATCCTTTATGAAATAAGGATCCCAAATGCTGTAGGCATACTCTAATAGTGGTCTAATGTAATATTTATATATCTTCTAGAGTGTTCTTGGTGAAAGGCATTTGTATGGTTGATGTTTATTAAATAAAACTCTTTGTTTGAAGCTGTCTTTAATAGTTTAAAATATGAGCTTATCACTAACTAGTAGACTCGGCCAAGTGTTGCTGTGGCTTTTTGTTATATTACATAGTAGTAAACTATTCAAGAGAAACGGCAGGAGAACACCAATCCACCATGCTTTTGGTGGTTATGCCATTAAATTGTAGCTTATGTGAAACGTTGGTAATTATTTTGATAAGGATCAATACCTAGGTACGAATAAAGAGCCTTTTCTAGCGGTGGTATTTTAATAAAAAAAAATAATAAAAGGTCGCTTATTGTGACGTAACAATAAAAGATACAGACATGCTGTCGCGACATTTTTTATAGATAGTGATGTGTGCTAAAAAATTGTAATACATCATTTTGTTCTATCATTAATAGTTTTCGCAGCGCACACGATTGAAGGAAGTTTTTTGTTTAATTTTTTACACCTTGGGTTAGATTATTTAAGTTTTAGTAAGCATCCCTATTTTTTTTTTAATGAAACATAGCCTATGTCACTCGGGAATAGTGTAGCATGCCAACGGTGAAAGAATTGAAATCGGTCCAGTAGTTTTGGAACCTATTCATTTCAAACAAACAAAAAATCAAACCTTTCCTCTTTATAACATTAGTATAGACATAAAATAAGGGGTAGTGGGGTTGCGACGCTAACAAATCAAACTTTGCTTATCTAAGAGTTAATAAATCTAAATGACACTTATGTATTGGACATTATCGGAAACTAGAATTTTAAAACACAATTGATATGTGTGGTAAAAACTAAACCGCTCATCCACCATTCAACCACTCACCTAAAATGCTATGCTGTTTTAGTGTGCTGAGTTTGATTTATTTATTCAGAATATTGTCTATGGAATAGGTCACATTGCTGTGTGAAAGATAATATGAGGAAAACTCAGACGAGATTAAATTCCATTCCCAAATTTTATATGTTATTAAAATGTTTACTTTCCTTGTCGAGTATTTAATTAACGACTGAAGATAAACTGTGATTCATATAAATCCTTATACTTTAGATTACATTATCAAACGTTATCAATATATATTACTTTTGATTTATACTTCCTACTATTGAAATTATCAAGGATAGATAACTTCACGGAAGGATAGAGAAACCGCAAGCGTGCCGCAATCATATTACAAAATTGGCAGTATCCCGTGGTTTGTGCCAAATGTAAATTAAAGGGTAAACGTAATAGAATTTAAAAAAATCACTGATTTTTTTAAATTCTATTCGCTACAACCTTTTCAGGTCTAGTACTCAGATATCTCAATCTGTTTCATGATCAATTTTTGACCACCACCATCTGCCATATATAGGCATGCAAATGTCATATTAATTACCATGATGTCATAATAACAATTAACAGTAACTAATTGTGTTTCAAACTTATGATATAAATACATTCCAAAGCTGCTCTTAAAAATTTAATCACCTTCATAAAGGAAACTATTTTGCTATTTCAGTGGCACTCAAATACCTGGAACTGGATTTGTTTCTTTGATTTATATGTGTCAGCCTTCTGTGCCTGACACATTTTTGTGTTTAAGACATTTGCTCTACGATGTTTTCCGTCATTAAAATCCAAAAACCTCAAGTTTAGCACATGATTAAGCCACAAGGTCATAATTGGTCACATGTTTCTCGAGACTAATCTAATATATAAAATTCTCGTGTCACAATGCTCGTTCCCCTACTCCCCCGAAACGGCTGGACCGATTCTTATGAAAATTTTTATTCATATTCAGTAAGTCTGAGAATCGGACGACATCTATTTTTCATCCCCCTAAATGATAAGGCGTGTCCACCCCAATTTTTTTATTTTTAGACAAAACTTTTTGTTTTTATTTTTTTATGATACAGCAAAAAATACATACAATCCTTAATTGTCACCCCGCTACGGTCAAACCCTAATGTTTATTATAGTAGATAGTTATTTTTATTGAACTAAAAAAAAAATTCCTAGAAATAATATACATGGCAAAACGACGTTTGCCGGGTCAGCTAGTATTCTATAAAATCGTATATCTAATATATATTTGCGTTATCAATATGTTCTGTAATAAGTGACGTAATCTGTGAGATACCTATAAATTAAATTTAACGATGATTTAAAATTATATTATCTATTAAATAATTGAGCTAGTATTCTGTAAAATCTTATATCTAATATATATTTGCGTTATCAATATGTTCTGTAATAAGTGACGTAATCTGTGATATACCTATAAATTAAATTAAACGATGATTTAAAATAATATTATCTATTAAATAATTGAGCTAGTATTCTATAAAATCTTAGATCTAATATATATTTGCGTTATCAATATGTTCTGTAATAAGTGACGTAATCTGTGAGATACCTATAAATTAAATTTAACGATGATTTAAAATTATATTATCTATTAAATAATTGAGCTAGTATTCTGTAAAATCGTATATCTAATACATATATATTTGCGTTATCAATATGTTCTGTAATAAGTGACGTAATCTGTGAGATACCTATAAATTAAATTTAACGATGATTTAAAATTATATTATCTATTAAATAATTGATCCGGCCAATTTAAAGATTGCCAACGTGACAGGACTCTTTTTAATTTAATGAACATATATTGTTACTATGACTTTATTTGTAGATATGACTAGACAATGATTGTGCACATTTTTCGCCTCATCATCGCATTAATATGTTTCGCCACTATACTGTACATATTGTTATTTACACCATATTTTAGTTGAAGTTTCGTATAATGTGTACGACCTCCGAAGGTGTGAACTTATTTATTTTCAAGTTACTGCACTGATACACCCAGATCGTAGATTCGAACCTATTCGATAGGAGAACTAGCGATATATGAATTTTTGAAGTTATACTTCTTTAGGCGCGTTATGAAAAATTGATGAGAGTGAAATTTTACGATGCGCGCGCACCTTAGACACAAAGTTGTCAGTGTGATTATAGCGTGGGCGAGCGAGATGGGAATAAGAAAATCTACAAGTGAAAAGAAATAGAATATGCGTGAAGTTAGCAGCTATGCCAAGAATTTTGAATGAACATAATGACATTTACCTTTTCAACAAATAAAGGAGTTTTAATTATTTTTTAAAAGAAATTTAACAATGCTCTTTCACAAAGACCTATTGTTACTTAGTTAAAAGGTTATGAAACATACGTAGTTATTAAATTGAATGAATTATATAATAAATAATAATAATTATTAATATTAATTAATACTAAATATTATTAAATTATTAACGTTAAATATTTGTTATTAATTATTTAATATTTAAAAAAAATAAAGAAAGCCAAAGAAGTATAACATCTTACTCGCGTACATAAGTACACGCACCCTTTTTTTTTATCTATACTAATATTATAAAGAGGAAAGGTTTGATTTTTGTTTTTTTGAAATGAATAGGCTCCGAAACTACTGGACCGATTACAAAAATTATTTCACCGTTGGCAAGCTACACTATTCCCGAGTGACATTTGCTTCATTTTCAACTAAAACTAAAACAAATTAATGATGCTTACTAAAACTTGAATAATCTAACCCAAGGTGTAAAAAAATAAACAAAAAACTTCCTTCAATCGCGTGAGCTGCGAAAACTATTAATGATAGAACAAAATGATGTATTACAATTTTTCAGGACACATCACTATCTATAAAAAATGTCGCGACAGCATGTCTCTATCTTTTATAGTTACGTCACAATAAGCGTCCTTTTATTAAATTTTTTTTAAATTAAAATACCACCGCTAGAAAAGGCTCTTTATTCGTACCTAGGTATTGATATTTATCAAAATAATTACCAACGTTTCACATAAGCTACAATTTAATGGCATAACCACCAAAAAAGCATGGTGGAGTAGTTCTCCTGCCGTTTCTATTCATAACAAAAATCTTAGCCACAGCAACGCTTGGCCGAGTCTACTAGTTATTATTATTTATTTAACAGAAAGCCATCACCCACTTGTTTATAATAAAATAAAATAAATAGCCTTTATTCGAGTACACTATAACAACAAGTCCATATCATTCATGTTTTACACTAGTACTCGACCTCATTCCTTGAGACAATTTTCCAATTTTTCCTCACTATCCCTTTTATTTCATCTTCCCAAGTTTTTGGTGGGCATCCCCTCTTTCTTTATCCCACTAGGCCCATTCAAGTAAGGGTCTTTTTGACCCATCTGCCATCACAAATGCGGCCAATGTGACCAGCCCATTTCAATTTTAGCCTTTTTGTATATGTTATGCGTCTTTTTTTTTGTTCGTCATCGTATCACCTCGTTTATTACTTTGTATATTATAATAAATAATAATTATAAAAGCCCTTTAAATGTACATGCTACTTTTATTTAACAGTAGTATCTTAAATCTAATTTACATAGTGAAAATAATAATTAATTATCAGCCACTTTGGTCAGGTTTTCTGTCGACATAGGCCTCCCCCAATCGTTTCCACATCTCTCTATCCTTGGCAGACCTCCATCCTTTTGGTAGATCGTCCTCCCATCTTTATTCTTAGCGTTAAAATCTAACTAACTTTGTCTTTTAGGGAGCGTTTAAGTATTACGTAACGCCATTTTTGGAGATCGTTGACCCCCCCTCCCCCGTGAACTTTTTAGTTAGAACCGTAACGTTTTCAGTACCCAAGTACAGTACTGTATCCAAGTCTAGCAAAAACGTTTCGTGACCACCTAGTGACTCTTTAGTTACTATTATGTGGTGTAAGTAAAAAAAATTATAAAAAATAATGCGTAATTCAATCCCCGCCCCGCATCGTAACGTTTTACAAAAGAACCCCCCCTCCCAAAATTCGTTACGTAATACTTGAACGCTTCCTTAGTTCCAATTGAAGAATGGAGCGCTCCATAGCCCTTGTTCATTAATAAATACAAATCACGAAACAGATACAGAAATCTGATTAGCGTTCCTGTTTTCTCACTAATACACTAATTTGACTATTGCTTAATAGTTTAAAATGATATAGGAAACAAACAAAACATTTATTCCTCAGGGTCAGTGAACGTAAATCTTAATATGTATATATAAATTAAGCGTCACGTTTCTCCGCTATGGACTCCTAAACTACTTAACCGATTTCCATCAAATTTGCACACCGTGTGCAGTTTAATCTAACTTAAAAGATAGGATAGCTTACATTTTAATTTATACCCGCAATATTATTCTATTGCAAATTATTTGTTTATTATTTGACAGTCAAAATTCTAACATAATATGGCGCATCGTTGAAAGTACCAACGTTTCACATAAGCTACAATTTAATGGCATAACCACCAAAAAAGCATGGTGATCCCCATGACTGGTGTTCTCCTGCCGTTTCCCTTGAATAGTTTACTACTATCTAATTTAACAAAAACCTTAGAATCTGCTAGTAAAAGTATATAATATCTACTAAAGTTTTTTATTCAATTATTTATTTCAAACTAACCTAAAACTTTGTACTATCCATTAATCATTTGTAAGTACATGTTTAAATCACAGTATATAATCCCCGTACGCTTCAAATGTTACTTCAAGAGATCAGCTGATTGCCAGCATTGATTTGATGATGGACATCAAATCAATGCTGGCATTTGCATCAATGATACCTGAATGCCATTACCTAGAGACTTCGAGGTCTCTCACAAAGAGTATCCTCCCAGTTTAAAAAAAAAAGACGTGGATAGTTTATTGCCAGTTCTTCTCGTCCGTTCTACGCGCTTGATAACTGGCAGTAATTGTAACTTTATATATTTACTAGCTGACCTGGCGAACATCGTACCGCCTAACAGTCGATTCTTTATTTTTTTTTAATACTTATTCTGCTATTCGGGTCGGACACCGGTCTAGCTAGTAAGATAAAAAAAAGAAAGTTGATAAGACAACAAATACATTATGTCAAAAAATAAAAATTTACCTTCCCGGAACCCCTCCACTAACACTTGAACTTTATGATATGGTTTTAAATTTATTATTACGAATATTTTGTATGGGTATATAGAAAAGTGTTGCTTTTAGACTTTTTCCTCTCAATTTTTTTAATTTTTCTCTCCGTAAGAACCATCCTCGTACTTCAAGGAATATTATATAAAAAAAATTAGACAAATCGGTCAAGCCGTTTCATGTTATGTCGTGACAACGGAAAACGGGTTTCATTTTTATATATATAGATTTGTATATTTATTTGTTCGTAAGTGTACATTTGGTATATGAATAAATGATTTTTGAATTTTAAATTTTGTTCAGATATTATAGTTTAGATTTTCTTTATAGTTGGCCTTATCAGCGGCCTCGCCGGTCTACCGCGGATTCCTCACAGATGTCGATTGTCGTTGGAACGTGATTTCTGGGTCAGTGGACTGTCGCACGCGGGAAGAGCGTGGCCTCGAACCGTTGAAGAACAACAAATTTCGCATACAGAAATCAAGATATGATTCAATCGATTCCTATCTATCGGCTGAGCATGAAAAGTGAGTTTGAAGTACAGGGTAATTCGATGTATTTCTGTTAGGAGGTGATAAGGGTGTCTTACGATAACTTTAAGTGAATCATTTTTTGAAAATTCTAATAAGTCATGCAATAGGAAAAAGTTATTGAAACGATTTAACAGTTGGTAGTTATTTATAATTACATATAACAACAATTATCCAAATTTAAAAAAGCGAGACGAAAAATGTTTCAATATTTTTTTAGATTTTTTCTAAAAAAAATAAAAGCGTTATGAATCTTGGCTTGTAGTTGATTTTACTATCTCAATTATGCAACAGGAAAAATCTATTGAAAAGAAAGTATAATTTTTTTTTTTCGGATTTATTGAAATGATTTAAGAGTAGTTATTTATAAATAAATATAACATCAATTATCCAAATTTAAAAAAGCGAGACGGAAAATGTTGTTTTAATATTTTTTTGACCATTTTTCCACTAAAACACCTTAAAAAATAAAAGCGTTATGAATCATGGCTTATAGTTGAGTTTACAAACAATTTGAAATTGGTATTTTTTATTAAAGTAAAAAATATTGTTGTGATAACTATTCCAGTTAATTTAAGAACTTTTTTTATTATTATTATTATTATTTAAGAACTACATCGTAAACTCTTTATAACGAATTTCAGGGAACCGAGCAATTTGTCTCGTTATAGGGACGGAAGAGAAAACAATCCAAATTAAAACAATTACAATAATCTAATATATAAAATTCTCGTGTCGTGGTGTTTGTAGTTAAACTCCCCCGAAACGACTTGAACGATTCTTATGAAATTTTGTGTGCATATTGGGTATGTCTGAGAATCGGACAACATCTATTTTTCATCCCCCTAAATGTTAAATTTTTAATTTGTAGATATTTTTTTTTAAATTTTTTTTTTTATAATACAGCATTAAAAAATACATACAACCCCTAATTTTCACCCCTCTACGATCAACCCCTATTTTTTATTATAAATGATATACGAAACGACGTTTGCTGGTCAGCTAGTAATGATATAAAGAGTTTACGTTGTATTTTTTTTTTTCAGATACAATGATATACAATTAGTTCACGATCCGAAGATTTACCGTCGTCTCCGTGAGGGTGGGATTGATCATCCATTAGCAATGCACGTGGCGCATCTCTTCATACGAGATTCGGTTTCATTATTCACCGAAAAGGTTAATCAGGATGATGAAAATGACACTGATCACTTTGAGGTTAGTATTTATGTTTAACATTCTTGACGACGCCAACATCCCATTCGTCAAATGCAACAGGTTCAAGTGGTTGGGGAGCGTTCAAGTATTACGTAACGTATTTGGGGGGGGGGGGGGTCCTTTTGTAAAACGTTACGGGGCGGGGATTAAATTACGCGTTATTGTTAATATTTTTTCGACTTAAACCACATAATAGTAACTAAAGAGTTACTAGGTGGTCACAAAACGTATTACTATACTATACGGCGAGTTACATGGGGGGGGGGGGTCAATAATCTCCAAAATTGCGCTACGTAATACTTGAACGCTCCCTTGGGAAGTTGGGAGTTAGGCGCAAGAAGCACTATACTCGTGATTTTTAATTCCGTAGAATTCTGACAGCTATCGGTTTTTGACATACCAGAGATTACAGACCTTTTTGGCCGGATACATTTTTTAATTTCAATACGAGTCAATATTTTATTTGTTAGTGAACGTAACCATTTTATTAAGTGCGGTGGTCCACATTAAAAGTGATTTTACGGCGAATGGTAATAAGGTCCCTTTTCATCACAAATAGTACAAAACGCACAAGTAAAGATAACATTTTACTTTTATTAAAAGGTTTACTAAACCTGCAATTAGTAGGCAGTGATGCCAGCTAAAGAATAAAATATTGTAATAAAAGTTAATTCGATATATTGTTCGTGATATTGAAATATTGGTTATTTATGGATTAGGTCACTTCAGTAAGTAAATATTAAGATTTACCTCTTTGTTGGTAAAATAAAAAATACGTAGCATTTTTTTGCCTTCAAATCAAAAATTTTGTTTTTACTAGCATCACTTATGAAATGTCAGAATTCTACGGAATGAAAAATCAGAGTATAAATAGATTGCGATGGCGAATTAAATCTTATTCTTTATGTGCGTGACTATTCTCTTGAAACTCTTCTCAAATCTGTGCGTACGTACGTTCATTTACGTGCGAATTTTGTGAGGCGCATAAGGGTAAATTTTTTACGGAACGTCACGAAGATGTGCCGCTTTTTTTTTTAATAAAGATGTGATAGTATAATATTGTGGTGCAATACTTGAACACCGATGGTGTTATGTATTTAACATATCAAAATCATTATTATTTTATTAAGAAACGAAATTATCATTTATTTTGTATTTTTATAAGGGCACAGAACCAAGACCTTTTTTGCTAAGACCTAGTTGTCTATTTTAGAAAATGTGGACAGAATTTGTTATATTATTATTCTTATTTCTATATACATAACAACAACTTTTTTTAGTTCTAGTTTTTAATTAGGCTTATTCATTAATATAGAAAGACCGGCAAAATTTAATTATGGGATTTAGGCAGCTTAATAACTCAATAGTTTTTTCAAAGAAGTTTCATTTCTGACACGTGTACTTTGTACGCACGCACTTTTCTACAAGAGTAAATAATATTACAGAACATCCAATCAACCAATTGGCAGACCATGCGATTTAAGCCACCACCACCGAACTCCCGTATCGGATGGAGAGTGGAATTCCGTCCTTGCGAAGCTCAGCTGACAGATTTTGAGAATGCGGCGTACGTTTGCTTTGTAGTACTGTTGACAAGGGTCATACTGTCATATAGACTCAACTTTGTGATGCCTATTAGTAAGGTATGGGTTCAAAAGTTTATTATCAAATTTAATCTTAATATATATAAATTACGTGTCACGTTGTTTGTCCGCTATGGACTCCTAAACTACCGAACCGATATCAATCAAATTTGCACACTCTGTGCAGTTTGATCCAACTTAAAAGATACGATAGCTTACATCTCAATTTATACCCGCAATATTATTTTATTGCAAATATTTGTTTATTATTTGATACAATTCTAACAGATGGCGCTGTGTTGAAAGTACCAACGTTTCAAATAAGCTACAATTAAATGGCATAACCACCAAAAAAGCATGGTGGTCTCCATGACTGGTGTTCTCCTACCATTTCCCTTGAATAGTTTGCTATTATGTAATATAACAAAAACTTTAGCCACAGAAACGCTTGGCTGGTCTGCTAGTAAATAAAATAAAATATGTTTTATGGAACATAAGATACATGTATCACTTATTCCACGTCATTAAATTAGTAGACCTATATATTTTTAAACTATTGGCCTACGAGCTTCATGTGTACCGACGGACTTTTATGTGAGCTTTTACTACTCGCGTGTACAAGGAAAACATCGTGAGGAAAGTGTGATCGACTAAAAGTGGATGGCGTATAACGGACACAGAAGTACGATCTCTTATTTGCCTCTAAAAAAAGGCACGCACAGAGGCACTATAGTATCTGAGGCACACACTTATAAAAGCTTGTAGAACCATTTGTTTTTATTATATGCATTTATAATTTTAGCGTATATATAAACTTAAACAAATACACAATAAAATTTCTAATGTTCTGTTATAATTTTACTTGTTTCAAAAACAGTTTAATACGTATATATAGATAGATAGATGTACCACGAATGAAGAATTCAGAGCACAGGACCTATCTCTGTACAACAAAATGATTTTCTATATTATTATAGCATAGTTTGTGTCAATATCATAAGTTACATTCTCTATCACTATGTTGAGTGAATTAATGTATATTCCATTATTAGTAGATTTATAATATTTTTAGGTGGATGAGAACATGCAACGCGCGCAACGACGTGGCGCGTGTACACAACAGAAGTTTTGGTTTCGTCGGGACGTGCGCTCGCCCGACGTGGACGCGTACGCTGAGATGACAATCGATGAGATTGTTAATGGAAAGGTAATTTTATATTTACAAAACTGTACGTTTTTTTTTTAATTGACATCCTTGCACAAAATAATTCAGATTAATTCAAGCCTAGCACAAGAATATTTAAGATAAGACTTAGGGTCCTTCAAGAAAAGAGCGTACCAATTCTTAAAAGGCCGGCAACGCACTCGCGAGCCCTCTGGCATTGAGAGTGTCCATGGGCGGCGGTATCACTTAACATCAGGTGAGCCTCCTGCCCGTTTGCCCCCCGTTCTATAAAAAAAAATAGATAAGAAAGACACTTCCAAATGTTACGTGTCTAATTAAATAAATAATTATAATTTTAGTCTAAACCAACATATAGTTCCCAAGTTTAAATCCAAACTTTGTGTAATGTATACAAATATGTGTAATAAATACGGAAATATTCCATTTCCGCAACGTCACTATTTAGTAGATACTTGTCGTTGCAACACTGAAATTGTCAAATCTGGAATCGAATTAAAAGTTTTAGTATAGTAGTGGAACTTATGATAATGCAGCAAAAGACAGTTTATTGTTTGGTATAATCAGCAAAACTGGCTCTTTCCTCAAGGGCGAAGCTGTAGGCGGATGCCGGATTGCTCGGTTTGGTCACCTAGTTACACTGTACACAAAGAAAAAAATTTAAAAGATCCAAAAAAAAATTATCTCCTATAAGACCTACAATAAGTTTAATACATATAATGACGCGTGTGAACATTTTAAAATTAATACTTTAGACTCTCGACGAAAACAATATGATTTATTGCTACTACATGACATCATCTCAAATAAAATTAATTGTAGCTCCCTTCTAGAAAAATTGCCCTTCCTTGTTCCTGCCTACCAGACTCGTAATCGTGCTTTGTTTCATGTTCCTCACATTAACACTAACTATGCAAAGAACTCAGTTTTATATCGTGCAGCCCGGACATACAACGACCAATATTTAAGCCTTGACCTGTTTAAGCTGTCGCGGAATATGATTAAAAGGAGAATTAAGAATATCCATAGCGCAAAATCACCTGCATCATAAGCATACCCCACATACACACCTTCACGTACTTACTCTTACACCATCATACAACACAACCAAATTAGGTACCACTTAGATAAACGTATTGAATAGTTTTTATTTGTTTGTTTCCTTTTATAAATTCTTGAACCATTTTGTAGTAAACTGTTTGTTATTACATATGATTTATGTTAGCTGTAGGATTACGAAATAAATAAATAACTTAATTCTCTAGGATGGCGTATTCCCTGGTCTGATACCGTTAATCGAGTCATACCTATCTGGTATGGATGTGGACGCAGACACACACTGTTCAGTACAGCAATACCTGAAGCTCATACAACGGAGGGCGTCTGGGGAAATTTCAACAATGGCCACCTGGATCAGACAGTTTGTCACTTCACACCCGGAATACAAGTGAGTAGAAATCTTTGCAGACTTCTGTAATGAGGTAAAAAGCCCAGCAGAGCACATCCGGCTCGAAAGCGATAATTTGGTTGTCAGGGATTTTGTGGAGGAAATTGACGTGGATACCTTTTCCTCTGCTATCAGGCATTTTCCCATTGTATAGTTGAATTTTTAATTAGACGAAGTCAAGTGCCGTTTACGGTGTTGTCAGTTTTTAATGAAATAAAAATAGTGTTGTGACAAAGTAGAGACCCCTGAATTAATGATCGGTGATGGCACTAGTCGCCGCGCCGCGCTTTGTAATAAGCCGTCAAAAAACTGATTGTAGTTACATAGTACTAGTACCTAACTTATATCAGAGCACTTTAATACAATTTTGAAATAGAAATAATATTCTTTTATAGTTTGAAATGATTAACTATTCACACTCATTGTTCATTCATCTGATTGAACAAGATCTGAACGTATCACTATTACTTTAAATATGGCAACATTATTTTACAAAGTGACATTAGCTACTGTCAGTTGGCTTCGTCTAATTAAAAATACGACTATAGACTAACCATTAATGTCTAGGTTTTGAATGCAGGAAAATTACCTTAAGCAAGACGTAATCTAAATTTTATATAATAACTAAAGTATTATAATTTTAAAGAAGGAAACAGATGATGTGTGATGCCTTTTATGAGTAGGTTTTACAATCTTGCGTGACGACTCCTATTCGAACCCATACGATCACGAGTTAAAGCGGAAACACATTATTAAAACGCCACGTGACGCAGTGTCGACACCCGATGTGCATCGTGCATATTAAGTCGGAAACACACTTACGTGTCGTGGCGTGTCGTGACGCGCCAGAAGCGTATTTTAGTATGATTAGACAGAACGTGTTGCGACACAACACAACATGCAAATATGTTTCTAATCATATTAAATGTATGAAACCAATCTGCTTCTGGCGCGTCACGACACGCCACGACACGTAAGTGTGTTTCCGACTTTACCAACACGCGACACAACGACATGCTTCCAAATTCAGTATTCATTTAGCTAACAATAGTTAAGGTGTATAGTCGTGTGCTAATTGTACTATGGATTTAATAAATAACCAGTCTGAAGAAGAATTGAAAAAATTCTCTCGCAAATTTTGGGTACATATGACCAAAATTGTCATAAAATGCTTATAAACTGTACTTTTCATTCTGTGACTGTTCAGCTTCTACTTCTGTATTTTCTTATTCTGATGTCATGTGTGTGTCTGGTGTTGTCAAGAAGCACACTGCGCGCGATGCGTCGGTCGAGTCGGGTAGCGTGTTGCGACAACACATCGATCTTGAATGTCATGATCGGGTGGCGTGTGCGCTCATGGGGTCGCGTCGGATGTTCATAGTGTGATTCTAGTCATAGAAAATAGTACAATTTGATTCGACTCAACACGCGTCGCGTTTCATCGGGTCGCGTGGCGTTTTAATAATGTGTTTCCGCCTTCAATATTATAAGGCCAGGAGTAAATCAAATATTTTCTTTTTTAGAAAAGACTCGGTGGTGACGGAGAAAATAAATTATGACCTTTTAAAAACTGCCCACGGAATCCAAACTGGAACAATCCCGGCGCCATCATTACTCGGAGGAAGCAATGTTTCCAAAACTAATGACGACATTCCTACAGCATTCAAAGACTGTCCTTAGACACTCATAAAGTATTTGAGTGGATGTTCTCACGCGCAGTGTTTTCAGATTAGACAAAATTTTTAGATAAATTTATTAGATTTTGTGATAACAAGGAATATTTTATTTTTGTCAATTCTGAGGGTAGAAAGAAGTACCCTCTCATTTCATACAAAAAGTTGTTTGACGTTTATTTTCAATTACTTATATAATTTCTATAAAAACTGTATTGGTTTATTATTTAATGAACTTTAAAAAAATAAGTGGGTATTTTAGAAAAAATATTTGAAGTTGAATATTTAGGTACTGTTATTTATTATTAAAACACTGTAACTTTTATGGCAATATTAACCGATCTGGAAGCACTGCTACCAGTGCCTTCTTCAGTGATTTTTTTTTCTAAAAACTTTTGTCTATACTTTTTATACCCTTGTCAAGTCATTGGTGAATATTAAATTATTTTAATATATCTGACTATCCGAATTCTTATTTTCATAGAAACTAAATTAAATTGTTCTATTCGATTTAGATTTGGTGTCTAAATTAAATTTATTCGCTAAAACCACCAGATTAACCGATTTGGAAAAAGATTTACTTAACTTTTTTATGCTAAGTAAATTACATAAATTATTCGTATATTGAAGACGGTAGTTTGCCAGTGCGCTTATTAGATTAGGGAGCGTTCAAGTATTACGTAACGCAATTTTTGGAGATTGAACCCCCCCCCCCATGTAACTCGCCGTAACGTTTTTCAGTACCCAAGTAAAGTAAAACGTTTCGTGACCACCTAGTGACTCTTTAGTTACTATTATGTGGTGTAAGTCGGAAAAAATATTAATAACGCGTAATTTAATCCCCGCCCTGCATCGTAACGTTTTACAAAAGGACCCCCCCCTCCCAAAATTAGTTACGTAATACTTGAACGCTCCCTTATTTTATTTCCAGTTTTTGTTTTCAAACTTTGCTATAGAAAGCATTTACTTCCGTCGACTAATAAGTTATCTACAATTATGACATAAGCTACAGTGAGATTGACAAATTAAACGCGATTAGGCCTTTTTGTACCTACACCTAGGCGTTCGTATGCACCTGCGAATCTTTGTGAAATAATTTCGGTAGCAAAATATCTGCGGAACGTTAGTACACTGCAGGTTTTTCGCAAGGCTATGTCATTGTAGCTTTCGTGGGCTGTAGGTGCAGACGTCGTTTCAGAATGTCATCTGAGTCCTCCAAGTCGTCCCTTTCATATTCTGAAGAGGATTTTGTAAACAACATGCCCAACTAAATATAATTCGGGATAATTTCGAATCAAATTTAATAATAATTCAATATTTTCGGCTTCCATTGTGCGAAATTCTGTCCTCACTGACAGAACGCGTGGTGACGCCTTGCGATGCGAAACTTTACTAGCGAAACGTCTGCGTCTGTGTAACAGCCATTTCGCAGTTACTTGCGAAACAATACCGACAAGGGCGCAACTATTTCATCTAGCTATTTATTAGAGCGAGACAAAACACATGCGAAACGTTGCCATACAACTTTTTCGTCGTTTCGCTGCTGCATGCGATTGCGTAGGTGTACTAAAGGCGTAAAGGTCTGTGCGAAAACAGAAATACTTTGCAATATGTATGCGTAATATAAAATTGGCATTGTGTGGCCACGTGACTATTTTCATACAAATTCAACGTAACCACGCCGGGTAGAGCTCTTAATACGTAAAATCGATAATGTAGAACGAAAAACACGCTTGTATGGAAAAGTTAGTAGTACGAAATTAATGCGTAGTAGAAATTATCTTATACGAAAACTATTGTACTTAGTTTTATTGCAAACTCACTGTATTTTACTTATAGTTATTTAGGGTCTGTTTCACAATGTACGGATAAGTTCTACAAAGTTCCAAATTAGCTATTTATTGCTTATTGGTAGGATAATTGCGTTTCACGACTGTCAGATAGAGCTATTCGTCACATTAAGTCCATCATAAGTTATGAGTCCGATGAAGTGTCAAATAGCACAATAAAATTTATCTTCCAAATAATTTATTTGTTGCATAGCTATTTGGTACTTTATCCATACATTGTGAAACAGACCCTTAATATAATTGAATTAAAATTGGAAATTTTAATGAATTTAAATGTTACATTTTTATTCAATGCATTTTCATCCAATTCTTGAGATATTTTTAAAGCATTTAAAATATTGGTTCCGTGGTTGTGAGCAATTTAATTATGAATTTTATGACGTAATATTATTTTTATGAATATAATCTTAAAATTAGTTGTCATAGTTAAGATTTATTTAAATGTTTGGATATGATAAATTCATTCGTTTCATACCATGACCGTGTAAATAATGTTCTCCAGCGTGGATATTTGGTTTTTATATTTCCATTGCAATTTCAATTTATTGGATTAATTCAAGAAGAAATACACTATAGCACGGATTTCTGCCTGTGTTGGGTTTATTGTCCCTATATCGTAAGGGAGCGTTCAAGTATGACGTCACGCAATTTTTGGAGATTCTTCACCCCCCCTCTCTCCCAAAACGCGCCATAACGTTTTTCTGTACCCAATAGTAAAACGTTTCGTGACCACCTACACCACCATTATGTGGTGTAAAGTACTGTAAAGACGAAAATAATATTAACAATAACGCGTAATTCTATCCCCGCCCCGCACCGTAACGTTTTACAAAAGGACCCCCCCCCCCAAAATTCGTTACGTAATACTTGAACGCTCCCAAAGCTATATTTAGATTATGTGAGGAATTTATTTACTTAACAGCGATCATCAGAGTCGTGCATTAATTAAATAAAGATTATTAATTTACTTTGAATATGATTTAAAAAATATCAAACATTTTTTCACTGGTTCGATTTATTTTAATATTAAATTGTGTGTTACACATATGACATTTAAATGGCTTAATATTTAATGAACGACTCTGAGTACGTGTAAGACTGTGATAAATGTTATCTTTATGGCAATCTTTTGTCACAGACTGATGCAACTCTTACGAAATACCTTAACGTAACTTATCTAAATTTGATAAGACTTTCTTTGAAATTAAGTTAATGTTCAAAACGTACCATTTCTTTTTTTAAATATACTACAGAATATCGCAATTTAAGTTGATCAAAGTGAAAATGTTATAATATTCATTGAAAGAAATTCATTTCTTTGAAGTTGTCAGCAATGAGTTTCCATCATTATTTATTGCTAGATATCTCTATCGCTACTGATACTAATAAATTCAAGGCAGAACACTCGCCAATACGAAGCTCAAAATTTCTATAATCCATGGCAATATGGCCGCCCGCGTTTCATTTTACACGTTACATTGACCTTAATTAAAAATGTTGAGATTAGATAGTGTGAAAGAACATAAATAGATTAGAACAACTTTTATTGTTACAGTTACATTAACTTTTTTCCTTATTACATACACCCATTTTGTGGTTACAAAGAGTCGCTTCATGACAAATAAAATTGTTTTAATTAGAAGTCACCTTTTATATAGCTATTTTGTAACGTCTCTGATCAGTGATGCCAATGAGGGGTTTTCCGCCCAAATTTAGGGGTAATCAAGATGACCAAGGGGTTTTAATTAGGTTCGGCACGATTCTATACCATTTATAAGTCTAGAACCCAATCAGATATAAACTCTATAATTCTCCAAGAACGAAATAACAGCTTTTTTATACTTGAATGTATTTTTAATTGAAATCTAACAAATCTTGGGATAATCGTATCGCTGCCATAATCGTTGCCCATATCCAGGTTTGCGGTATATCTTAAGTGCGCACGCGACGGCGGAATATAGATATTTTAGATAGATATCCAATTTTGTTGCGTTAAGGTTTCGTTAGAGCTCTTGTACACTTGCAGCATTTAGATTCACACTGAGTTAAATTTATTACTCGTAATCATACGAAACAATGCTGTTTTCGTACTAATTGCACTGTATCAACGTACTTGTCTCTCGCGTTCGAGTATTACGTCACGAAATTTTTGGAGAGTATTGGAAACGTATTTCCCAAGTATAATAAAACGTTTCGTGACTTTATACCTAAAAGTTACCGTTATGTGGTGTAAAGTACTGGAAAGTCGAAAGTCAAAAGGGGAAACTCCCCCCCCCTTTTTGTTACGTAATACTTGAACGTTCCCCTATTAATCGTGAAGTAAATACAATTTGAGAGAAAGAGTGCATTGGCTGGCGTGCAATTAGACGATTTTTTTAAAGGGTTAACTACTAAATATTGTTACTGCTGTTACCATTTAACAATGTAAACGTTTATTAGAAATAAAACTATATTATTAAAATAATATTTTATTTAAAACTTATCAACTAATTGTAATATGTGCTGTTGTTCTTGCTGTCTCCATTCTTCGCTACCGGCGTCGCCAAGGTTGCCGGCGTATTCTAAAAAAATATAATTTATTTATTCCTACATTATACTGTTATTTTGTAAATTTTTCAAGGAATAAATGAGGCGTAATCTACTATATAAAAATAAGTCGGGTTTTCCTTTCAGACGCTATAACTCCAGAACGCACGAACCGATTTCCACGGTTTTGCATTCGTTGGAAAGGGCTCGGGCTCCGTGAGGTTTGTAGCAAAGAAAATTCAGGAAAAATTTCACCAGAAAAGCGGGATCACCAAACGAAATGTTACATAAAACGAAGCTATCTGGTGGCGAAACGGAGTTCGCCGAGTTTGCTAGTTATCATTAATTATTACATTATATTGTAACTGAAGTATTCATCTTTATATCTCAAATACAAAAGAGTTCAAAGAACAGCTACTCATTAGTATTTATGAAACCAATATAAATGTAAAAGCGGGAAGGTCAGATGCGTCATGGCAATGGACTGCATGTGCCAACACGGTATAAATAATAAAAAACTTGGTTAACTGGCCAAGTTTTTTGTGTCTTCCCACATTTTTGGTGCTTCTCTGTTTTCTTATTTTATATATGTACCTACATCTGTGCGCTCTAATTTTTAATCTTAGTTTTAGTTAAATATGTGTTTCTCAGTAAGTGAATTTAATTCTTATGAGAAATAAAGCTATTCTTAAACCAAAAAAAAAAAAACTTGTTTGTACTTATGTACACGCGTTAGAAGTTATACTTCTTTGGCTTAATAGGATAAAAATCTTTTAAAAAAATTTATTCTACGTAGAAAAACGACACTAACAATAGAAAAAATGTATTTGATACATTAAACTTTTCATAAGGCATTTAATCTAGTTAAATAAAGTTTATTTAAATATCACAAAAAACTAAAATGTTGACTATAGCTAACTTCAGGGTGTCGCTGTTTTGTGACGCATAAATCGCAGAACGCGCCAAAAGAAGTATAACTTCAAAAATAGTGTATGTGGCTCTGTGTTATGTGCGAAGGTAAATTTACTGTTACTAATCCTAACCTACTAATTATTTAGAATAATGTAACTAACCATACCAACTTGTATTTTGTCAAATAAATTATTTGACGTAAAAATTAGCAGAATTCCTTTTAGTCCATTGAAAAGTTACATTTGGGGTTGCGTTTTTTGGAGGACGCAATTTTATTTATGGAATATGTAGAGGGGGTCAATACAAGCTTAACTCCAAGTTTGTGGGGTTGGCGTGCTTGTCCCCCGGCCGCCATCTTGGATAAAGGGGTCCAAAAACCACGTAGTTGGCTATATCTCCTAAACTATCCAACGTACATAAAACTTGTAAAGACACATTTTGTAGCAAATAGCTGTTTCTACGATAATGTCTAAGTAACTTTTTATCATAAATCCAAAATTCAAAAAATGATAGCTAGCTACCATTATGTCGAAGATTACCATATCAGCAAGTTGTCTGTGGAATAGGCCTACTAGGAATACCAATAAGTAAAATTGTAGGAATAAAAAAAAAAAATATTTGGAAAATTTGTTTAAAATAAACGAGAGATCTTAAAAGTAAGGTAAAACTGCTGTTTTGATCGGCTTGTCATGAGCATTGACGCACCTAGTCAACTTTAGAAATAGGAAATATTTTCACTTATAAATTTTTGAATTTTGGATTTATGATAAAAAGTTACATAGACATAATTGACGACTCATTGGTCTAGTGGTTAGTACCCCTGACTGCGAATCCATGGGTCCCAGGTTCGATCCCCGGCTGAGACGAACATCGATGTGATGAGCATTTGGTGTTGTACTTAGGTCTTGGATGTTTAAATATGTATTTATATGTCTATCTATCTATCTATAATATGTATGTATATCCGTTGCTTAGTACCCATAACTCAAGCTTCACTAGCTTGGCATGGGACTAGGTCAATTGGTGTGATTGTCTTAAAAAAAAAATTGTAGGCACAGCGATTTGCTACAAAATGTGTCTTTACAAGTTTTATGTAAGATGGATAGTTTAGGAGATATAGCCAAAAACTTGATTTTTGGACCCCTTTTTCCAAGATGGCGGCCGGGGGACAAGCACGCCAACCCCACAAACTTGTTTTTAGCTTTACACTGACCCCCTCTACACAAAAAAAAAAAAAATTGCGTCCTCTAAAAACTCAAGGTAAGGCCTAAAAAATGTAACATTTCAATGGACTATTTGGCTTCAAAAAAATTGATAACACGCAGAGTAAAACCTAGTGATAAGTATATATACATGATCACAAAAGTTATCTCACCCCTCATAACATGTCTTATTATCTTCAAAGAGCCACCGCGTAATGATAACACGCGCTGCACACGCTGTTTTATTGACACCGGACCAGCTGTACACACCTGGAAAAAAAAATAATTGGTTAATTCAAATCATATACAAAAAGGATTGAATAGCCATTAAACGTAAATAATTTAAACCCTGTGTTTGGCCTCAGATGTCTATCTGTTTTGAGATGTTTTCTTAATATACAAGTAAGACGAAGTGACAATATAATATGTCTACTGGTCAAAAACTTGTTTCATTTCTGAATGGGGGCCTCATAGCCTAGCGGTCTTATTAAGTGGCAGCTAGGTGAGCGGTACCGGGTTCGATTCCCGGTTCGAGGGCAAGTTTTAATTTAATTTAAATTTGTGCTCGGCCATTGGGAGGGTTGTGCGGTACCGGGCGAGTGCCTAAACCGTACATGGAGGACATGGTCGAATTTCTAAGGCAAAAAGCACGAATGATAAAAATCTTATGGCCGCCATAGACGTTCAAGTAATTTAATCAAACTGGCTGGATCAAACCGTTTTATCAAATTGGCATGAGTGTCTGTGGTAAAATTTGATCAAATTTAATGAGATTTCAAACTGTTTGAAGAAATATGAATTTTCGTTTTTTTATTTGATCAGTCGGTTTGATCAAACGGTTTGATGAAAAATTTGAGCGTGTGTGTTGCGAGCGCTCAGTTGTTGCTGCGGAAGTGTTACCTAGCGGACGTGTTGCAGCTTGCAGTGCATAATGACGAAACGCGATGTATTAGAAGAATTTATACAAATATATCAAAATGAAACCTGTTTATGGAACGTCAAAAATAAAGATTACCATAATAGAGATAAACGGAATGCTGCTTATTGTAAACTAATAGAAAAATTTAAAGAAATAGAACCGAATGCAGACCGTGACCTGGTGACCAAAAAAATTAACAGCTTTCGGACAGCCTTCAAAAAGGAGGAACATAAAGTTGCGGAGTCTTTGAAGTCGGGGGCAGGCGTTGATGAAATATATAAGCCAAAGTTATGGTACTATGATCAGCTATCTTTTCTTAAAGATCAGTGCATTCCAAGAAGCTCACGTTCGAGCATGTCTGATCATGTTGAATATGAGGTTAGTACCTAAATAAAACAAATTTTATTTTCATGTTCATATTTTATTAAGTTTCATCATAATAAATAACAAGTCGATCATATTTATTTAATTAACTTATTTTTTGTTTATGACACAAAATCATTCTGCCATGGAATACTACCCTCATTATTAAAATAATTAATAAAGTCTTGTCTTACCATCTTGGCCGCATTTGTAATATTCCCATAATTTCTACGACATAAGTGATTCATATTTGACTGAACGGTATTAAGCCCGGGTGTAATAGTTCCGTTTTCTCTGTCTTCCTGATCGTAACATTCTGATGGGGCGTAAAAATTACGCGAAGATGACATCAGAAAATTATGTAAAACACAACACGCCATTACTATGGATTCTATTCTGTGAGGTTCTATGTTTATTTGCGTGTGAAAAATTCTAAACCTTGATGCCAATATGCCGAATGCATTTTCAACTATCCGCCTCGCTCGAGACACACGATAATTGTAAATCTTTCTTTCATGTGAATATAAGTCAATTTGTCGGAATGGTTTCATCATGTCACATCTTAAAGGAAATGCATCATCAGCCACGAATACGTATGGGAGTCTTCTGGAACTGTGTTCCACGCTTTCCGCGAGGGGTATTTTTAAATTATTATTTTGTAATTTTTCATAAAATTCTGTATTTTGAAGAACACCTCCATCCGAAACCCTGCCATTGGTACCGAAATCGCACAGCAAGAATTGATAATTCGCATCCACTATTGCCATAAGAACCATGCTATGTTTTCCTTTGTAATTAAAATAATATGATCCACTATTTTCTGGAGGCGTAATATCTACGTGCTTCCCATCAATCGCTCCAAGGCAATGAGGGAAATTCCATCTTTCTTCAAATTGTTTGGATATAAATTTCCATTCCTGTTCAGTTCGTGGAAACTGAAATATAAAAAAAACATAAGTATCATATTATTTTCATAAATGGCATTAAACTTAATTAACAACTGTTTCAGATGCCACCGACGCCTACGGAGCCCTCCGATGCTGAACCCACTGAACAAACAGAAACTGAGGCGGCTAAGCCCATCGAAGAGCCGATCGCGTCCACCAGTATTAGTGCCAACAATCGGCCCCAATCAAGACCATCAAAAATGAAAGCAGACTCTCTTGTCAATGATGTACTTATGTCGGTACAGAATCACTTTAAGCGACCCGCTATTAGAGAAGACCGATATGATGTATTCGCTAAAAGTGTTGCGATCAAAATGCGTGAATTATCAAAAAATCAGCGTATCATTGCAGAAAAAATCATCAATGATACCCTATTTGAAGGCGAGTTGGGTAACTTGACTTTGTCCCATAAGTTATGTAATGATAATCATACGCAACAGTTTACATTAGGTCAACAGCCACAATATTCAGATTCTCCAATTGCTTGGTCTACATCATCGAATTGTACATATTCATCATCATCTCCTATTCCTACTGTTCCTGCTACAAATTCAAGACAAGCCATTGTTATCACACAGCAGCCCTTGGAAGTAGAAGAACAACAGGGATCTAATTCTGTTAAACTTTCCATTCCAGATTTAAATGCAACTACTTATTTCACTAATTTCCAAAATATGTAAACAATTTGTATTGACTAGAACGTAAGAATTGAGTCTAATTTCTTTCATGCTTTAATTTGGATAAGTTTTCTCTTTAATTTCATAATAATAACTTATAATAAAAATAAATAATGAGTATTTTATTTACCTTTAACCAATCTCTCCTGAGCACCTTATATATAGCTTCGCATGTTTCAGGAATAATATGTCCCAAAGCCTGAGGTGATATTACTGTGGAAAATTTGAGGTCTTCATAGCTCCTTCCAGTCGCAAGAAACCTCAATGTTGCGCTTAATCTTTCATGTGGTGATATAGATTTTCGCATAATAGTGTCTTTTCTTTCAATTAATGGACTGACTAATGACAGAAGCTTTAAATATGTTTCTTCATTCATTCGCAAATAATTATGCCAATCTTTAGGAGCAAATTTCAATTCATTTAACAAGTTTATATGCGAATATTCGTCTCTTTTCATGAGCCACTTTTTACACCATACAGTACGTTTTTTTGTCCTTTTTTTGGCCTTCAAAGCAAACACTAAACCTACTATTGCTATAGCATCGTCTGTACATGACATTTTTACGGCCACATACACACAACAACTCTTCGTCCGGTTCGATACTGAACTGACGCTGCTTCAAGCCTGCGTGAAGGTGTGTGGTCGCTTTGCAGATCATGCCAGTTTGATAAAACGGTTTGATCCAACCAGTTTGATTAAATTACTTGAACGTCTATGGCGGCCATTATACTTGACGTTGGCTAATGCACCAACCGTGCCAGAGCCATAATTTTTTTTTTTTAAAGAATTTAAGGGTCATTTTCAGAAATGAAACTCGGAGCTAAACCTGACTATCGTACGTATATATTATTTTGACATAACAGGTAATGCTCCGATTATCAGGAAATCTGATCGAGTCAATTGTCCGTTGTATTTTATTCTTACTTTTGCTTATCATTGAGATTTTGTTTGTATTAAGATTCATAAATCTCAGATATGATATGTACGATACAGATAATATAAGAATTGACGAATTCATGTGACTAATAATGTAAAATTCCTTTAAAGACAAATTTGCGCGCCATTGTGTGGCAGAATATGCGAAATTACGATTGTACCACCTTAGGGGGCGTCCATAAATTACGTGAGGTGTTTTTTTTAAATTTTCTGTACCTCCCTCCAGCCCTGGTGAGATGTCGAAAGATTTTATTCAACTGGGGGTCCCCCCCCAGTCTCACGTGAGATTTTCCAAAATGAGGGTTTCTTACGTAAACGCGTTGGATTGTTATTGTAAAAAGAAGAAAAAAAAATGGTGCGTGTACTTATGTACGCGCGTAAGAAGTTATACTTCTTTGGCTTTCTTTATTTTTTTTAAATATTAAATAATTAATAATAGATATTTAGCGTTAATAATTTAACAATATTTAATATTTAGTATATTATTCAATTTTTAATTAATATAAATAACAATTATTATTTATTATATTATTAATTTAATTTAATAACTAGGTATGTTTCAAAACCTTTTAACTAAGTAACAATATGTCTTTCTGAAAAAGCATTGCTAAATTTCTTTGAAAAAATAATTAAAACTGCTTTATTTGTTTAAAAGGTACTTCAAGTAGATTGTCTTATTCCCATCTCGCCCACGCTCGGCGCCCATACTGAATTTTGTGTCACGGTTCGCGCGCATCGTAAAATTTCACTCTCATAAATTTTTCATAACGCGCCTAAAGAAGTATAACTTCAAAAATTTGCTTCGTGCTTTTATTTACGACTAAAACAAAATAAGTGAAATGTTGAGCGTTTAGGTATGGAGTTAGCGGGAAGTTTCAGAGATGGCCTTTAGGGTCAACCGTTTTCCTATTTTTTTTTCAATCAGAAAAAAATGCGTGATATTTGCCGAGACCCCCTCCTCTCTCTCTCCAACGTAAGAATTTATGAGATTTGACTCGACCTCCTCCCCCCTTAAGGACCTCACGTAATTTATGGACGCCCCCTTACACATTTTTGCACCATATTCAATTTGCAATAAATTATTATTATTAATTATTTAATTTGTTTTGTTATTATTGAATTGTTTTCTAGTTTACAATAATAACTTAACGAATAAAAGTATGACTATTGTTTGTACCAATCAGGGCACGCTCGAGTGGGATCGAGGCGCCATCTTGACTTTTGGACAGGACAGAGATCTTTTTTGAGGATTTCGTAAAGCATGGTGGTGGTGGTTAGACCGACTTGGGAAGAGATTTGTCCTCTTAAGTAAGGTCGGTGCTTTGAACCCGCTTCTCATTGTGATTTTGGCTTAAGTGCCGTTTGAAGTGTTA
Organism: Pieris melete; assembly: GCA_963693345.1. Lineage (NCBI taxonomy): Eukaryota > Metazoa > Arthropoda > Insecta > Lepidoptera > Pieridae > Pieris > Pieris melete. The sequence goes on from CAVNZK010000153.1 coordinate 180,787, forward strand.
AAAAAGACAACTTTATATTAAATATTGTACCATCTTTATACGTGTAATTTGTGTTCGCACTCTCCCGCCTCGCATCTCGACATTTGTTCAAGATGTTTGCCGGTATCTGTACCACCTCCTGACACACCATTCTTGTCTAACTTATTTTGCTCATACATTTATTTCCAACTTACCTCCAATATTATCCTATCGATAAGCTGCAGTGTGAATAATCCACCAGACAATCTTTTCAAATACTGTGCATCGTCATCCAGTTCTTCTGCTTCTTGCTAGAACGAAAACTGAGGCTGTAAAATTTATTGGCTAATCCAGTAGCTACAAGCCTCTTCCCACAACGTCATAGGCATTTTATCCATATAGAGGTAGATAAAAGAATTGTGGTATGCCTATCTCAAAAACTATTTTAAAAAAACCAGTGGCGCCACAACTTTTAGATCTGGTCCTCAGATTTCTGTATCCGTTTCATTATATATTTTTTTTTTTAATTTGCAAATAAGTGTACTCTCCACAGATTTTTAAAATTTTTGCTCACCTCAATTTCCTTTTCAACCCGATCAACTTTATCCATATATTTGAAGTGTAACTCCAAAAGTCTATCAACTTTCTCCAAATCGTTTTCAGTGAACTTCGCTAGCAATCTCTGCCGCTGACCGCCTTGACAATTTTGTAGCATTGACGATATTATTGATACAACGTGTTCTGTAAATTAATAATGTTATAGTTAAACTCTTCATAAAAAATAAATCAGTCAATGCTTTTGACAAAGGTAGCCATACTGTACTATGGAAAAAGATGGATGGCTGATATGATATTAGTGGAGAAATATCCATTTTATAGCTTGTGCCATATCCGATAGTGTTAGTTAGTTGCGTGTTGTGGTACAGAACCACGATTAGTACCTTGTGGAACACTTCTACCCCAAGTGTTCCACAAGGTACTCATCTTGGTCCTGTTTTATATACGCTGCTTAACACTCTTTTAAGTATTGTACCTAGTGCCTAGGCTATGATGAAAAGATATATTGGTTGGTTTAAATGGTGGGTATGTTTTAATATTTATACACTAATGAACACTTTTGAACATCAATTTTTTTTTTCCAAAAAAAACAGAAATTATTTGTACTTTACATTTGGTTATGGCCTATTAAGAGAAAATAAATAACTTCAAAAAGACTTCTGAATTTGCAACTACTGAACATAATACATTTTACATTTATAACAGAAACTCATTACTTCTGGTCGATTAAAATTACTACAAATTAACAATATTTAATCTTAACAGTTTGGTTCAAAAACAATAAAAATTCAAGTTGTTTTGTTATTATAGTTGATAGAATGATGAAACAAACAGCCATATTCAACGAGTAACTGGCAATAAATTATCTGCCACTGGACGGAATGGAGCCGATCACTTTGATCAAAAAGACTGAATCATCATAATAATAAAATAAACATTACCTTAAAAAAAGGCGTTCTATTTTTAAATGTCAGCACTGTGTTCATTTAACGCCAAGCTAAAGCCTTTCGACATGTGTTTATACCTTTTTTTTTAAATTTTAAATTCAATTCTAAATTCAAACTTTACCATTTTCAAAGTTGGATCTCACTGTAGGCTGAATGATACTAATAAAATAAACATTACCTTAAAAAAAGGCGTTCTATTTTTAAATGTCAGCACTGTGTTCATTTAACGCCAAGCTAAAGCCTTTCGACATGTGTTTATACCTTTTTTTTTAAATTTTAAATTCAATTCTAAATTCAAACTTTACCATTTTCAAAGTTGGATCTCACTGTAGGCTGAATGATACTAATAAAATAAACATTACCTTAAAAATAAGTGTTCTATTTACAAATATCAGCACTGTTTATTTTAATCACGCCTAGCGCTAAGCTAAAGCCTTTCGACATGACGTGTTTATACGTTTTTTTTTTAATTTAAAATTGAATTCTAAATTCAAACATTACAATTTCTAAGTTGGATCTCACTATACACTTAACATATTCGATATTTAAAAATCAATTTACCTTCATGTTGATCAACCGTTAGCAGTCTCTTCCTCTTAGGAGTTTTCATGAATAATGGGAATACTGTGCGTAAACCCAAAATGTCAACAAATTTATTACAGTTGTCCTTTCCATCTGGACCAGCTAAAGCATGATCTAAGACTTTTAATGATCCATTCCTTGACATTTTCTTTTCTCTAGAAAAAATATAATTTACAATTTAATTTAATTTAAATTTCAGCGGCCGATAATCAAGATATTTTTGTTTTACAAAAAAGAGCAATACGCGCGACTCGCTAAGATAATTATTTAAAGAGATTGGTATTTTAACAGTTGCCTCCCAATATGTGTGTGAAAATATTATGTACGTTTATAAAAACATTAATAAATTTATGAAGCGCAGTGACTGTCACAATTTAAACACAAGAAGTAGGAATAGACTTGATTTTCCAACTTTCAGAATACATAAAACTGCTCACTAATTTATGGGGAAATGTATACAGATATTTAACAAGATTCCGGACCGTGTAACCAAACTTCCGATACATGAGTTTAAGCTTTGTATCAAGAAAACCCTAACAAAGGGAGGATATTACACTGTTCGGGAATTTATAGACGATGACAGTGTGTGGGCACTAGTGCCGCTGTAAGATGGGGAGTTGACATGCATAAGAGTACAAATTGTACCTAAATGATTAAATGACTTTATTATTATTATTATTTATTTAGCAAATTGTTATGAGAAATCTATTGCACAAGCCAAGGCTGTACATTTTGCTCACTCAGGTTTTCTTTTATAAGCGTGGCGATTTCCTAAACATTCGGAGATACGCCCCGAGAGTAAAACCAGACGTAGGCACTCTGTTCGACTGTTACATAGCAATTAACATTTCATTATTTCGCCTATATTCTATTGTTGTATTATATGTATTTGATGCACAAAAAACACATTACAATCTTTACAAAAATAAACTTAAAATTAAGGGTTTTGAACTGGATTCTAACGTAAAACTATGTGCACACTGCAAAATTAATGTTACAATAATGAAAAAGCTCATGACTATTAAAGGTAACATAGTAAAAAAATAAGAAGTTACTCAACACCAGTTTAACAATGAGGGTGGGTCATTTAGGTATAGCAACCAGGGCTACAAGGGTCAGCACTTAACCTACGATGGAGGATGTCTTTAATGACACTCATCAATTTCATCAATTTATTAATATTGTGACAGAATATGTCCACAAGTAAGTGATTGCTGTGGACTTGTGGGTTAATATAGAGTAAAAATAAAATCCAAGAGTAAAAATTTTAAGACCAAGGAACCGTACATACATATATACTAAGCTAGAATTTGTTCGTTACACTACATACTACTCTCAGAAACTATTATTTAAACTAACAATCATTCCAAAATAATAGGCGAGTATAGTAGTATAAATATATAACAATACTAGCTGACCGGGCAAACGTCGTTTTGCCATTTATATCATTTATAATAAAAAATAGGGGTTGATCGTAGATGGGTGAAAATTAGGGGTTGTATGTATTTTTCAAAGCTGTATCATAAAAAAATAGAAATTAAAAATTTTGTATAAAAAATAAAATAAAAAATGTTAGGGGTAGTCCACCCCTAACATTTAGGGGGATGAAAAAGATGTTGGCCGATTTTCAGTTATACCCAATATGCACACAAAATTTCATCAAAATCGGTCAAGCCGTTTCGCAGGAGTATGGCAACGAAAACTGTGACACGAGAATTTTATATATTAGATATACTATTGTACTAGACTAAGAAATGAAATAAGATATGCAAAAAGCAAAGGCCATCAAATAGTAGCTATTGGATCTTTAATAAAAATATCAAAATGTTACCGTAACATCAAGTTCATAAGCTGGAGTCCCTCGCCTCGTAGGAAACGATCCCTATTGGCCGGCTCCATGAGCGCACAGCACAAGGAGTCAAACATATTCTCCATAGCCTCTTGTTCCTCAGGACCGCTTGGATCATGTCTCTTGTAAAACTGTAAGATTTATTGATAGAAATTATAGGTATCTATGTATCCTACAAATGGTTGCGGAATAGACCGGTCTATAATGTTAAAGGGTACTGAGAAAGAAAACTTCATAGATATATATAGATAGCTTACATAAACACTTTTATAGTAAGACTAGCTGGCCTGGCGAACATCGTACCGCCTAACAGTCGATTCTTTATTTGTTTAAAATACTTAGTCTGCTATTCGGGACACCGGTCTAGCTAAGAAAATTGATAAGACAACAAATACATTATGTCAAAAAATAAAAATTTACCTTTACGAATATTTTGTATGGGAATATAGAAAAGTGTTGTTTTCTCCGTAAGAACCATCCTCGTACTTCAAGGTATATTATAATAAAAAATCAGACAAATCGGTCAAGCCGTTTTCTTGTTATGTCGTGACAACGGAAAACGGGTTTCATTTTTATATATATATAGACTAGGTGATCCGGCAAACGCCGTTTTGCCATGTCATTATATCATTTATGGTTATTGTGCCTCACTCGACATAGATAGGTATAGTGTATTTCGGACTTTTTTGTAGATATTTATAAGATCTACAATTACTTAGAATATTTTATGGTTCTATCTTTAATAGTTTAGGCAGGGTACGCAAAATAAGTAACTTTTTTGGTTGATTTTTTACACCTTGTGTCCGAAAAACCCTAATATCTTACGGAACCCTATTTTGGTTCAAAATTAAATATAGCCTATATTACTCGTGGATAATGTAGCTTTCGAATGGTGCAAGAATATTTAAAATCGGTCCAGTAGTTTATGAGCCTATTCATTACAATCAAACAAACAAACAAACAAAGTTTTCCTCTTTAAAATATTAGTGTAGATAAGTAATTATATTAATAATGCCACTTTAATTCCATACTATAAAAACATTACATATCAAATGGGTGTTAGTTTTCAAAGTCAAAACATTTATTTCAATTATGCCTATTAAAAAGGCACATTTGAAAGTCAAAATTACATGTTAAAATTGTATTTTAAACAATTACTCTTGTTTCCCCTTAAAAAAGGTAGATTCATATGGAGAAGAATGGGCAAGAAACTCCATACTTACTCTTTTTCTTTTTGTTATTATAGTTATTCTTAGTGTACAGTAGTTATTGTTGGAACGAAGTTCCTTATCGCGCGTTGTGAAGGGGGGCTAGACGGAAAAAATTCTTAGGAAAAGTTGTCACGACACTTTTTTGCTATTTGCTATTGTAATACACCGATTCTCGTCCGATCACCGAAGTTAAGCAACGTCGGGCGAGGTCAGTACTTGGATGGGTGACCGCCTGGGAACACATCGTGATGTTGGCTTTTTTTTCGTCGTAAGATTGGTGTCGAGAAAATCTATCATACTGTTATGATACCAATTAACATATAAATGAATCGAAAGGAATTTCGTTCCATCCGGGTGTCCCTTGACACCTCTAAAGTTTTTTATTTCTATTTCCTACTTTAGGCCCCATGGTAAGATAATATTGTAAATCTTAATATATCATAACAAATATTTTTAACTTGAGAAAAAAATACTCACAGCTAACTGTTGTAATAGTACATCAATGCCATCAAGTTCTCCTAACAATTTTCTGTTCTCGGGTGTATTTTGCAGAAGAATTGACAAAATCTCTGTTGCATATAATTTATTGGCATCAAATGGTATTTTCATCTGAGAATATTATTATATATTATAAAACAAAGTAAAAATTTTTTTGTGAACACATAATTTTTTTTTAATAATCATTTTTATACCTTCAATCTCTTAAGAATCCACTGAATGAAACCTTGTTTTGCAACTTCAACACATAATTCAGGACGAAACTCAGTTATATTTTCAACGATTCCTGCAATTAACACAATACATAATATTATATATTTACAGTATATTTTTAAGTGTTTAGGGAACCATTGCATTAAAAGTATCACATATTAAAAAAAAAACGCATAAATAAAATGCTATAAATTATGTCAATGTTTGAAACAGAAGCTGTTTCCTCAAAATTAATATAATAAATAATGATGTACATTTAATTCTTGTATACACACCTAAAGTATTATGTACAGCATCTCTCTCATCCGGCACTTGTTCATCAAGACGGGACAAATTATGTAAGAGTAGAGATGGAAACTCTGCATCAGCTAAAGCATTGATTAACTCCTCTGCGCCTTCCTCACTCTCATGCAATATATCAACATCGGTTAATTCCTAGAATAGTAATTTTATAAAAACATATAATAGCTATTGAAAACGAATAGTGTCAAACATTAAATGTAATTAATTCTAAAATTAATAGTAGTTATATTTACTATTATAACTAGCTATTACCACACTAATAGTTATTAGTAGTTATTGACCATTTGGCAATGAATAGAAGCATGATGGGGAAAAAAACTTTCTGACAGAATAAACATATTATCAACAATAAAAAATTTATGGTAATTTATGGTTGCATTTGGAGGAGGCCTTTGCCAACAAAAGGCAAACAGACAAGGTTGTCGAGGGAATGTAAATATTCAACTATATTTAAGTTAATTTTTTCAATACTAAACATTTATATTCTAGCTTAAGTAAAATTGTATCTTGTCTGAATAAAGGCTTATATTATATTATTATTATAATTCTAAATAAATGCACAAAATGGCAGATATACCTGTAACAAATTCACAACTTTTGTTGAAACATCGGTGTTATCATGGGATAGGAGTTCTAAGAGAGAATTTATGCATTTCAAGTCTACGAGTAGTGGATACTGGTCCGGTACTGTTGCAACTGCACTTAATTCTTGCAATGCATCATATAAATCCAATTCACTGTCCATAAACTTCTCAGGCTGATCAGGAAATTTAATTCTCATTTCTCGGTTCCTTAAGGCTTTCTTTTCGAAATTTAGAACAAGTTTTTTCACTGCTGTCTCATCCAAGACTTCTCCCTAGAAAACAAAATAATTATTTAAAAAAAAAATGATTTCTTATGTCTATAGGCTTTTGCTTAGCTTACCTCTGTTACAACATTTTCTACAAATTTTAGAATATCTTCGCGTTCTTTGTCAGTTATAGTAGGTTCTTTTGGCAGAGACTTTGCAGATCTTTCGAATTCCGCACCGACTGCTCGTCGACGTACTTTTTTCGAACGTACACTTTCTTCATCTGAATCTTCGAGTTCTTCTTCATTAGGACGCTTAGGTGTTGGGGTAGGCTAAGGGATAATTGAATGTAGTAACGAATTGATAAGACATCAACACACAAATAAATAAACTAACCTTAAATGATAATAGTTCGCCGACATCCATTTTAATCGTTATTTATATTAAGTTGTAAAAAACATATAATTCCCAATGTAATGCATGAATTATCAAAAATATTTTACAATATATCCAATAGCTAGTTAGACACAGGGGAATGTTTTCAGGTTTACAGTTTACTGAAAATACATACTAGAAAAACTTTGCAATAATTAGAATTTAGAATAGCAATTGGCAATTGTTTGGTAATTGGTATGGAATGATCTGTCAATATGTCACAACTGACAACAATAGTCAGCACAGATTAATAATAGCTAATGTTACAACAAAATAGTTACACCTTCTTGATATTATCACATTAAAAAAAAAAAGTTTTTCAAGTCAATAAATTTTAACATTATTAATGTTATAAATTAATGCTATCAATAATTAACCTACGTGTATATATAATTTAACTTGGTAATTTTAATAAACCATGTAGGAATAAACAACCGTGATGCAATATATTTTGGAAAGATTATTGATACACACAGACTACATTATATTTGGTGAATTTTTATTTATTTATTATATTCTGTGAGCGTGGTAAAGAGTTTCAAATATTTCCCGCGCAAAAACAATAAAGTTTAAAACAATGAAGTATAATATAAGAGAAGACTTGTCAATGTTTATATAATGGAAAGATCACTTAGTAAAAATTTGACTTATTACAGTAAAACTAAAAAGGTTCTTTTTACTTTTAATGCTTTTAATTCTTCCAGTGATACAAATAATTTCTACCTAAAACTTTGTTGTAGAAAACACAAAATCAAGATGTTACTGAAAAAGAAATATATAAACTTTTGCTGTTATTAAGAGACTGCGATACCAATTTGCAAACACGAATTATCTTGGCGTTGGGATCTGTTTTATTGAGGAATGTAAGAATTTTTAGTACTCATTAAGTAGATAGAATATACAAAAACTAAATCAAATGTAGGCGACTAAGTATTAAGTATGTACTTACTACTAGTACTTTGAATTAATCGCATTTCAAGAATGAGATTCCTTGTCTCAGTTTTTCTTAAGATATGTTGAGAAGTACCTAGTATTGCTAGTCGCGACTCTCAACCCTAAGCTCGACTTAGAGGTGTGGGTATGTACCAGCGTTGCCAGACGTCCCGATTTTGGCGGGACGTCCCGATTTTTGAATCAAAATGAATTGTCCCGCGCGGGACAGGCTTAGTTCCGCTTTTCGGGAATAAGAAATGTGTACCACCACCATCGCACAATAATGGTACCAACTCTTTCAACAGCATCCAAAAAAAATACCAGGATTATCTTCAAACTTTATATTAAGTATCCTACCATCAAACTGCTTTCCAAAACGCCTTCTTTTTGAAATGCTTCGTAAATTTTATGAAATCAGAGTTACTCATCAAGTTTAATCTGCAGCTATCCTGTAAAGAGTTCTTCGTCTTTTTTAAAGAGAAAAATGAAAACTTTAAAGCTAAAATCTTTTTATATCTTCATAGAAATATTATGAATAAGTAATTCTTATAGATAATTACTGTCTTATTGTAAGTTGCAATTTGCAACACTCACTCTTCAGAGTATTGTTTGAAACGCTGTATTTTTATTTTTTTATTTTTAATCAGAAGATGAATAAGAACTATTAACCGATAGGTTTCATCTGATTTAAATAAATTTTCTGTAACTATTTTCGCTGTCTATTGTCAGGCAAACGTGCTTTGAACTCAATTTAAAACATATTAATTATTTAAAAACTTCTGATTATTTACTTTTTTTTACTATGTCCCGCTTTTTTCACTTTAAAAGTGCCAAAATCCCGACTTGACTAAAAATAAATCTGGCAACGCTGGTATGTACCGATAGACTTTGCTTTCTCTGCGCAATTGGTGGATGGAAAATCGTAAGAATACCGACGTGCCTAAGAACGAGATCACACACAAGCCGGAACCTACTTATGAATTAAGAAAAAAATCAAGGAATAGATGGATTTTTCCCTTCCTTTCCTTTCACCGGAGTATTTATTTTTTATAGAACAGTGGGCAAACGGGCAGGAGGCTCATCTGATCTTAATCATCATCAATCATGGTACCACCATGGACACTCTTAATGTCAGAGGGCTCTCGAGTGCGTCGCCTTTTAGTAATTGGATTAAAGGACCCTAAGTCGAATAGGTTCGGAAATACTTCAGCGGGTAGCTGGTTCCACAGAGTTCCATATAATTGTGCATAGCAATAAAAATCCACTATAGTCGAATTTTTAATTAGACGAAGTCAACTGACGTTTACGGTGTTGTCAGTTTTTAATGAAATAAAAATAGTGTTGTGACAAAGTAAAAACCCCTGATTTAATGATCGGTGATGGCACTAGTCGCCACGCCGCGCTTTATAATAAGCCGTCAAAAAACTGATTGTAGTTACATAGTACTAGTACCTAACTTATATCAGAGCACTTTAATACAATTTTGAAATAGAAATAATATTCTTTTATAGTTTGAAATGATTAACTATTCACACTCATTGTTCATTCATCTGATTGAACAAGAACTGAACGTATCACTATTACTTTAAATATGGCAACATTATTTTACAAAGTGACATTAGCTACTGTCAGTTGGCTTCGTCTAATTAAAAATACATACTATAGTTTCGGGTTCAGATGCATCTTATAATCGAAAGTCAAAAAAAGAAAAAAAAACATCAGCGCTACAACCTTTAAAGGTCTGGTCCTCATATTTCTATATGTTTCGTGATCATTTATTTTTCTTATAGGCGTATATTCTGCGACTGACACACGCCGTCGACCTATTAGGTCTAAGGCAAGTCGGTTTCCTCACGATATTTTCCTTCACCGTACGAGCGAGTGTTAAATGCGCATATAGAAGATCAATCGATGCGCGGAATTCGAACCTATTCCCTGCTCTTTGGTTATAGTTTGATTATTGTTTTAGAATAAACGAAGCGAAATAATTATAAAACATGATCCATTATATGAAACATTATTAAAATGTTTAAACAAAAGACAGCAAATCGGACTGACGCTTCAGTTCATATCAGCATTGCTATACATAGATATAAAGGAAGGACCGTCAAGGCGAAAATCTTTATATAGATATGCCCAGAACATGATAAGGATTACTGGTTGTCTTTCTGCTCTGCGCATTCTATTTGTGTCTATGATGGTACAGTTATTCAATTACTAGATTTATTTTGATGAGTTACGGTAGATATTTATTTATCATTAAGAACACATTCTCACATGAGAAAATATACTTATACATATATATACAGACGAAAGTACAACAGCAGGGAAGAAACAGAACACCTTTTAAATTAGAAAACAGCAATTCATTTTTTTTTGTTAGAGAAATTATTACGCCTATAACTCCATATGGACCCCTTTGGGATCCCTCTTCAGGGGGCCAGAGGAGACTCGACGAAAATAAGCGAATTTTGATATGAAAAAAATAGTTGTTTGTAAAGTAGGTTTACGATCGAGATGTTTACGTGATAACGTCTTATTGGTGATATAAGTTTTTGGGAAGTAAGGAATTAATGAAGATAACAATTTTTTCAAATTTTAAATTACATCTATCGTTTTATTCACACTTTTGATGATAAATTTCGGGTGTAAAATGACAAGTTTACTTATTCGACTATGATATACATTTTTCTTCATACATACATTCATACAAATCTCCATTCGTTTGTATGCCGCTAGAGTGAGAGAGACGGGAGATCGGTCCGTCTCTCTCTCGTTATACCTGCGATCGCGCTCGTGAGGTTTTGGTCTGACACAAGTTTCTGAACATGTCACCCGACTAAAACGATTTTAAAGACGTTATCACGTAACTGAATTATTATGTACATACATGGTGCTCGCGTATTTACAAATATAGATTTTACAAATCTAAACATATATTAAGCTAAGATATATTAGATACGATTTTTAAATTATATATAGCTTTTGAATATCTTTAGCAAAAAGACATGTGGATTGCAATGTGCCGTTGTCTCGCTGATGTCTGTCGTGGTTGTGCCTTGAACCAGACCTTTTGTTCGGATCTTATCCCTATGGTATGACTTTTCTATATATGTACTTATATAACAAAATTTAAGAAATAATAACTCAAATGGAAATGACAATATTTCCTATTACGAAGTTTTGTGACAAACGCACATAGATTTAACGAGGATTCTTTAGTAGGTCTATACTGATGTATATAAAATATGCCAGTTTCTATAAATAATAAAGAAGAAAGTCGGTAGTAGAAAGCCAGTTTCTAGAAAATAAAAAAGTGCGTGCGTACAAAGTAGACAGGTCAGAAGTGAAACTCCTTTGTCAATCTAATTTTTAACTCTTGTTCATACCTATACAAATATAAAACTTTAGATTTCCGAGACTTAGAGGGAGGGAAAAAGGGAGGAAATTTAATTGTTATTAAAATATTAAGTGTCGAAAATTAATACAAATAATAAATTTAAATTTTTTTTTTTAAAGACAATTCACACCAATTGACCTAGCTAAGCTGGTGAAGCTTGTGTTATGGGTACTAGGCAACGGATATACATACATATTATTATAGATAGATAGATATAAATACATATTTAAACACCCAAGACCTAAGCACAACACCAAATCCTCATCACATTGATGTTCGTCTCAGCCGGGGATCGAACCCGGGACCCATGGATCCGCAGTCAGGAGTGCTAACCACTAGACCAATGAGTCGATTTATTTCTTCGATAGTAAAAACACATGGCATTTTAATTTATCAGGCGTAATTTGTGATTTTAATAAATCATTTTACATAAAATACTAATATTTCATAAATTCTCTTTACGAAATTTTATTTTGAAAAATATAATTTCTATAAGGTAATTCGTCCTTCTTACTCTCTCTCAATCGGTCTCAAAACGCTGCACATCTTCGTGACGTTTTTTTTTTTTAAATTTACCCTCAGGCGCCTAAAGAAGTTTCACTTCAAAAATGCCTTGCCCAATTTGAACGCATGGCCTCAGGACATCTCTTAAGTCTCAAGGTAATCAGTGGCTGAATCTTATCGCTTTTTTTAGTGCATATCGTTTTGTCGCCGTGATACGTTCGTGATTGTCTTCTTACAAAGCTTGCTAGAGGTACATGAAAAAAACAATCGCTTGTTCCATCTAAATGATGGGATGTCGATCTTTACAAGGTAATATTTTCAAATAGTGCTATACCCACCTTTTACCTATCTTGATCTTAACATTTCTTTTTTCCAAATAGATTTTTCTAGAAATCGAACACAGGATATTTAGGTTAAACATCTTTTTTAGCTTTTTTCCCTGACTAGTGTAACATTAGTACTCTTCCATCAGTCACAGAAGAGTTCTTCCATCACTCAGAAACTATAATTGTAGCATATTTAAAATAAAACATCATTTAAATTTTCCCAGTATACCTATCTAATATATAAAATTCTCGTGTCACAATGTTCGTTCCCATACTCCTCCGAAACGGCTCTACCGATTATATGAAAAATTTTCATTTTCTATCTATCTTTCAAACCCCTAAGTGATAAGGGGTGTCCACTGTCCACCCCAAAATTTTATTTTTTTAGATATTTTTTTTTATTTTTGTACAAAAATACATACAGCCCCTAATTTTCACCCCTCTACGATCAACCCCTATTTTTTATTATTATAGATAGATTTCTATTGAACTAAAGAAATGTTTCCTAGAAATACATGGCAAAATAACGTTTGCGTTGTTGACAACCGTTGTCCTGTACAAAATAAACAAATCAAAACCATTTGAACACACTAAAAAAAATTATCAAAATCGGTCGGTTATCGCTTTAGGAGTCAACAAACACCTGAGATACATGTATAGTAGATTTGTATGTATTTCTGTGTTAAGTTGAATAAATTCATCCACTCAACCTAACTTCATTATAAATTTTAGGGAATCGATTTGCAACACGCAGTATTTACAATTATTGAACATAGTAACTGAAAATGTAACGGAAGAGTTTGTTATGATATTAAAAAATAAAGTGTTCTCGGAATTGTATCAGCTACGTTTGAAAACACACTCCGAGGTTTGTTTATTTGTATAAGGATTTATAACAATTGATTATACATTATACAGTATATGTTACTTAAGGGAGCGTTCAAGTATTACGTAACGTATTTTGGGAGGGGGGGTCCTTTTGTAAAACGTTACGATGCGGGGATTCAATTACGCGTTATTGTTATTATTTTTTTTGACTTATACCACATAATAGTAACTAAAGAGTCACTGGGTGGTCACGAAACGTTTTACTATTGGGTACAGAAAAACGTTACGGCGCGTTACAGGGGGGGGGGGGGTCAAAAATTGCGTTACGTAATACTTGAACGCTCCCTAAAACATTTCAATTTGAAATTTTTATTCCACAATATATAAAGTGTTATTGTGTCACACAAAACGGTAACGTTCTTATAAATAATTAGTAATATCCTAGAGTTTTAGTAGAGAAATATAATATGTGTATTCGAACATATGAAACAGTCTAAGATACATTTGAATCGCCTCTGTATTTTTGAATTTTTGAGATTCACCTCACATTTCAGCATACATAATAAATAATTATATAGTTAGTTAATATTTTTTTGTTTGTTGTATGACAATTTTTTTTATTGTTTTTTTTCCTGTTTATGAAAGAGGTTCATGTAAAACCCTATTGTATATAAGAAGTAGTAACTTCTGGCTATTCAGAGATAATTAAGTTTGTCATCAAAATTTGAACTTTGTGCCACCGTAAAATTATAAACACCGTTAGACTGTAATCTATCTAGCGAGATTGTCAACTGTCGAAAGATTGTGAACCTCAACATACTGCTTACAATTTAACGTATTATTATGTGTTCCGTTTGACGTCCGAGGTCCATTATGAGAGTACATCGTTTCCTTTTCCGCCCAAATCGCTAGTATCCGACCTTTTCCCACCACGTGACACCGCCGCCAGCGCCCAGCGTTTGAAACTGGAACGAACTTTTTATCGCGCTAAAGCAAGCCGCCAGAGTTCTTGTTTATTGTTGCGTCGTTTTTCGTCTTGCACAGTCGCTAGTGCACACTTAAAAACGAATCAGTATATTCAAAGTTATATCGACCTAAAATTTATTTTCAAAGTGGAAATAATTATTTCGTAAAATGGTTAACTCGGTTTTCACGTTAAAAATATAAAATGGCTAATGAAAGTGCTAAAATCGGTGTAAATGTGTTGGCCACGCGGTCAAACGTGCCTCACCCGCGCTTAACAAAGCCGTCTCATATCACGGGAGATATTGTCTCTGCAAGTTCTGACAAGCCGAGTTCTTCGCAAAGTTCGAGTACGAGTGAAGAGGATGAAGAACCGCCGCCACAACAAAGAAGAAATAACCACGTGCGCAGTAATTCACGTGATTATTCTCAGGTTTGAGCAATTGTCGCAGTAATTGGTGAGTCAACTTAATAATACTTTTTTACAATTATGCTGCGTCGTCTAGCATGTTACATAAAGTGACCGAATCTAATAATGCAAACCTACACGAGCCTTTTTTGAACCATGCGGCTGTAGTTAATGATATTGCTCAGTTAGACGTGTCGGTTCAAGAACCTCCCAGTTATAAATTATAATATTAATTTCAATGCAGAGGTTTTTACATTTCTGATTTGAACTGTGTACGTTATATTGATATACAAAAGAAATACGTTGCTTTTCCTGCTTTTACCGATTTAAAAATGAGTTTATCAATAAAGCGTTACGTAGCGTTTTAGTGGTCTTCAGTCGAACGCGGTTCTTAATTTAAATTCTATACATAATAAATTGCAAGAATGTTTTGGTCAAACTTTAAAAACATGTTATAGAAGATTTAGATAAAATTTCCACCCCTCTTCGGAGTAGGTACATGTTTAATCCTGAAAAATTATCTAAATATTTACAAAATGTTGGTAGTATTGTCAAAATTGACAGAATTTGCGGGTACCAATCTAAAACAATACGCGTTAAATCACGCATACGTTTTAAATCGCCTATAGCTTCAACGTCTCAGGTTAGTCAAAAGCCCTTTCTTGGTAACAGATACAACTCAAAACAAGGACAACAGATTCACAACTTCGATGATCACTAAAATAAAAAATGTGAGCCGTCCCGGGACGCCTGGCAGATGTGAAACATCGACATTATTTTGTTAAAATAATGATGACTATTTATTGAATAAACATTTATTTTCATTTGAATACAAAAATTTACGAATTTATTTCAAAACGTGACTACTTAATTCGTTTAATCAGTGACTTCGAAATACACCGTACACACTACTGCATATAGACTGTATATATTATACCATCATATAGCGTGGCATCGCCACGGCACGTGTCGCCACACCAGAAATCGGTTTGACGTACGGTTATAGATGTTTTACATCAAAAGGGGGACGCAAATATAACAATCCAAATAAATACCAACATAAGTGACTCGATGGGCTTTTCAAACTCAAACTCAAACTCAAAATATCTTTATTCAAGTAGGTAACCAAGTAGACTTTTGAATCGTCAAGTTAAATTAATCGTAAATTTACATTTACTACCAGTTCGCAAGTCAAGGGCGTAGAGCGCGTAAGAAGAACTGGCAAGAAACTTTCCGCCACTCTTTTTAATCGCCAAGTATTGTCATACAAATTGTTTGAACTGGAGCAATTCAATCCCAAGGATTAGGATCATTTAAGTAGTCCTCAAATTTATAAAAAGCTTTGTTGATTAATTTTCGTTTAACGAGGGCTTTGAATTTATTTAGTGATAATTCTCTAATTTCGCTTGGGAGCTTGTTGTAAAAACGAATACAATTTCCATATAAGGAGTGGTTTATCTTTTGGAGCCTGGTTGGTCGTACACTCAAATTAGTTCTATTTCGCGTATTATACTGGTGAAAGTCACCATTTGTTTTAAAATCGTTTATATTTTTTTGGACATACAACAAGGCTTCAAGAATATATTGACCAGATAGTGTCATAATATTTAATTCCTTAAACTTATTCCGTACCGACTCCCTCGGAGAAACACAACAAATACCCCGAACAGCCCGCTTCTGTAGCACAAATATGGATTGAACCTCTGTAGCAGCACCCCACAGTAAAATGCCGTACGACATAACGCTATGAAAGTAGCTATGGTACACAATTTTAGCCGTGTCGGGCGGATGTTTAAGGAACTATCACAAAAATTGGGTGAAATTAAAACCTCCTTTTTCCATTCTAAAGTTAATAACCTCCGCTCGAATAACTTTCAATCGAAAACCGCTATTAGTACTGTTCTAAATCCTAAAAAAGTTGCAAACACCTGTTTCAACTTCGATTTCCTTGGAAATACATACCATGATTCGAGACCATATACTGGAGCCAGCACCGCGGACTCCGTCGTTCATATCTATCATATCATATCGTTTATATTTCATAATAACGAAGAACGGAAAAATCGAGTCATTTTCAGCCTAAAATCTTTAAATCGGTTCATGAAACCAGAACCTTTTCATCTGTTTCATCACCACCAAATGTCAAATTTCCTATAAAAAGGCGATTGGATGGTGAAGCTGGATCACAGGCAATCCTACTATCATGTACCGATTTCCCTCGAACATCGTTGCTTTCTGCGTATCAGTTATGAGGGAAGGCTCCTTCAAATGATTTGTCTACATATTGGGTTGGCCATAGCTCCGAAAATGTTTGCTTCGGTGACAAATTGGACAGCCGAGCTATAACGCCGTCAGGGCTTAAGAGTGATCGTTTTCTTGAACGATTACTTACTGGTCCACCAGGACAGAACAATTCTTAACTCCCAGGTTCTCGTAGCCATGACCTTTTTGAAGAACCTGGGCTGGACCATAAATCGAGAGAAGTCGATATGCACTCCAACGAGGTCGATCGATTTTCTGGGTATCACGTGGGACACACTATCAAATGCAAAGTCCTCAAAAAGTTATCAAAATTCGTCAGTGCCTAATAACACGCTTGTCAGCCGGCAAATTGGACCCTCAAGCAGGCCCAACGCCTCTTAGGGTATCTCAATTTTGCGACCTTCATCACCCACCGGGGAAGGTTGCGTTGCCGAACGCTGCAGCGACACAGCAATGCATTTAGGAGCGCTCCTCTTTGCTCGAGTTCTCTTGCAGAGGTGAATCAGGACATGGTATGGTGTTTGCACAACCTCAGTCACAAAACACCGATTCACTTCAAAACAAGGCATGTGAATTACATTGTCACCGATGCCTCGGATCTACAATGGGGAGCGCTAATCAACAACAAACCCCTGAATGGTTCTTGGACTCAGTCAGATTGAGTGGCATTGCAATTTAAAGAAGATGCACGCTGTGGTAGCAGCAATCTCTTTGACATCCGAAGTCCTAAACTAACTCGATGGTAATCCTGCAAAGCGACAGCAAAACTGTTGTATCGTACATAAAAAACGAAGGAGGAACAAGGTCCCAAATGCTGTTAAAATTGACAAAAGATCTTCTGGCACTGACGGACAGTTTGAATATTGTACTTATCCCTCACTCCCTTGCCGGGAATGTACAACGTGGAAGCCGATTACCTCTCGCGCAATCGCAGGGGCACCGAATGGCATCTCTTGAAAGAGGCATCCACGGACAAATTCGGACGATGGGGAACCCCCGAAAAAGATATTTTCGCGTCACGAGAGGCTCTTGTCGTGGCAAGTTATGTGTCGCTAGACTTATTAGACTCCAACACTTGCTTCACCACGCCTTCAGTAAATGCTGGCGATACGATCTAGCGTGGATATTTCCACCGCCAGTGCCTCTACCTCGAGTGCTGCACCATCTCAACTTATCCCAAGGGAAGTTCATAATAATAGCACCCAGGTGGTGGAAGCCTTTTTGGCGCCCGGATTTGAAAGGCCGAGCACTTGCACCCTCGCTACCAATACGGAATCTAAACAAAACCCTGATAAATACCGTAACGGGTCAACCTCCTCCTCAAGGGCAGAAATTACAGTTGGAAGCGTGGCTGATTTTGGCTGGAAAACACGAGACGAAAAACAACTTATTTCGTCGTGTTTGAGAGCTTCAAGGAAAACATATGCCCCTATTTGGTATAAATCGGTAAATTAGTGTCAACATAGTAATATAAACTGTCGATTCCCGGCTCCTCCTGATGTAGCTAGATTCTTAGCAAACCTATTTATAAAGTTTTTCTATTAAAATATTATCTAATAAATTAGTAAAACATATCCTTAAAGCGCTAGCTCAATCCTATCTATAGCTAGACTAATCGCGCAGTAATTGCCAGTATGGGAAGCGGGGACAATTATAAATTATTTGAAAAGCCTAAAACTAGATGAGCAAAATTTATTTCATAGCTTGAAACACACAGCCACAATAATTTTATTGGCTTCTGGGCATAGAGTTCATGATTTGACTCTCTTGCTTTTTCGAGCCTCAGCATTTTATTGATAACGGTGATCATCACTTTGCATCCGGGTTTCGGTTTTAAAACAGATACAGGAACGTATAGACAGTCATGTTGGACGTTTTTATCGTGCCCGGAGAAGCATCTAAATCCCTTATTTTGGCTTAGGACACTCATAACTGTCTCTAATAATGGATGAGGCTCCTTGACAAATTTTGTTTATTACCTACAACCAGATATCCTGTAAGACCAGCTACGCCCACAATTTTTGGGGGCTGGGTCAAGAAACCCCTTTTGGAATCAGGTCAACGGCGGATCCAGGGGGGTCATGGGGGTCATGACCCCCCCCTGAGCAGGACTTAGGTGGACCACTAATTGAACATAATGATTTTATATATAAATTTGTCACCATACAGATTATATGTAACTACCTTAATATTAACCTTCAATATTTAATTAATTTAATATAATATAATAACTTTGTATGATGGCAAACGTTTGGGAATGAACGCATCGAAAATTTGAATTTTCCGCGCCACACTTGCGCGCGCTTGTCGCTATGAATCGTCTGGCTAGACCTTACCTCAATCGGAATCGAAACGACTAAACTTCAACATATCATAACATAGTCTTATTTTAAATTGTAACATCAATATGTATCCTAATATATTTGATAATGAAAATTGGATAGGTACACTACCCTGTCAGCGAAGCGACAGCAGAAAGGTCTTTCTCTACGTTGCGCAGAATTAAATCGTCGCTAAGATCTTCAATGGTTGAAGATCGCCTAACCGGACTGGCACTTCTCCACGTTCATGAAAACGTAACCGTTGACGTAAATGACGTAATAACGCGTTTCGGGAAAACACGTTAAAGAAAAATTGATTTAGTTATTAAAATATACGTATTTTGTCTGTTTCCATTTTGTTTGATGGAATCCCTTGTCGTACCATCTCTTCACTTTTGCGAAGTTTAGCGTAATACCCCTCGACATACCTCTAGCTGTTATGACAAATCATTCACCACGGTTATGTAATATAAATAGGCTGCCTCATTCCGTACGTGATAGTCAGGCCGAGCTAAGCTCGCCAAAACAGCCCGAGCTGAGCTGTAAAGGCCCTAAGGGCCAACAGCGAGATTCCACTTTTAAAAAAAAAGGTGAATAGTGTGTCTCTGGATGTCTTCAAGAGAATGTGTATACAGGGTGGTCCAACTAGTGACGTCAATCATTTTTTTTAGATTCCTCACATCTGGGGGTATACGAAAATACCCCATGTATGTTCCGCGATTTTTTGTAGTTTTCGAGTTATACATTTTTTTGTGTTTTTTGAATGTTTTCTGCCAGCGAGGTTTCAAAAACTCATATCTTTTTATGTTGTAGGTATTTTGCAGTTTTTTTTCTGTTAAATTATTGCCTTAAATGATGTTCAAGTAAAAAAATCCCAGCTTCTTAAAATTAGTTAAAGCTACTCAAACCAAAAAACAACAAAAAAATACCAATTAAGTACCATTTTTTTCTATGGTTTTGGTAGCTTAGAACCCTGCGGAGTTTCTAAATTTAGCCAGAAGCTATGGAAACTTCTTTTTGTATTTTTAAATTGAAGTCGAATGTTTGGACAAATCCAGCTAAAAACTAAACTTCTAACTTTAAAACCTTTTTTGAGTAGCTTTAACTAATTTTAGAAAGCTGATATATATTTTTATTTAAACAACATTTAAGAAAATCATTCCAAAGGAAAAAAATTGCAAATTACCTACAACAAAAAAAGATAGGAATTTTTGAATCCTCGCTGGCAGAAAACATAAAAAAACACAAAAAACAATATAACTCGAAAACTACAAAAAATCGCGGAACATTCATGGGGTATTTTCGTATGCCCCTAGGTGTGAGGAATCTAAAAAAAATTATTGACGTCACTAGTTGGACCAACCTGTATGTACAGTGTACACAATATTATGTGTTAAGTTTTTCAAGTGTACAATAAAGAATAAATATTTTTAAGTGCAATACTTACGTACATTAACAAAATATCTACTTTTTACTTCTATCTATTGTTATCAAAATTAAATTATAAGTTCTTGACTTGACCACGACTATGTGACCCCCTCCTGGCACCAAAGCTGGATCCGCCCTTGAATCAGGTATCGAAGCATCTCGGCCGGGGTACTTGATCAGCTGTTGCTTCGCTAAATTGTTTTAGAAACATAAATGATATTCTTGGTTAAGCAAATTGGCGTCATGAGAGTACATTAAAGATATATTATTGTCGAAATCTAGATAATAATAGTCAGAATGCTGAGACTCGATCAGAAGTCTCTTTCTTAGTACTTTCGGCCGCTTAATGATTAGCCAAGTATTCTACTTTATTATAAACAATAATTTTTTTTTATTATGTTTATTAAATGATGCTAAAGCTTAGGCTTCAATTAGCTTGTATTGTTTATTTCATCATGATTCTATCGGATATAAATAATTCAAATCACATTGTTGCGTTTTTTAGTTATTAATATATAACTTTACAAGCCACCAGGAGATAACAAACACGTCTCTCATAATGGACCTCGGACGTCAAACGGAACACATAATATAGAAATTTTACCTAAAAATAAAATTTGTATTATGTTTCCTAAGACGTCCGAGGTCCAAACAAGCTCTTCCTGGTTTCTCTTATTATGAGACAAACAATGAACAAGAACTCTGGCGGCTTGCTTTAGCGCGATAAAAAGTTAGTTCCAGTTTCAAACGCTGGGCGCTGGCGGCGGTGTCACGTGGTGGGAAAAGGTCGGATACTAGCGATTTGGGCGGAAAAGGAAACGATGTACTCTCATAATGGACCTCGGACGTCTTAGGAAACATAATACAAATTTTATTTTTAGGTAAAATTTCTATATTATTCGGTAGATTATAACTATCGAAGTGAAACCGGACAGTTAAAAATTTTACAATTTTAAGATTGTAATTTACAATCTCGCGAGATAGATTACAATCTAACGCTGTTTAAAATTTTACGGTGACACATAAACGAAAGCCTAAGGGTACGTACAGACTATGTAACATATTATATAACTTGTGTTTTATAACACGTCCACATTATGTAACCTTGTCATTCAACATTATAACATAAAACAATACTGTACACATTATAATAACAATGCAATATGACAATGTTATATAACCATTTTAAATAACAAAAGAAAAACAAAAAAACGTAGATGCTGGGTTCGTCCTAGCATACATATCAATAACATGTTATTATAACATGTTTTATAACATTCAGTGTCCACATTATCTGAAACATGTTGTATAGCAATGTTGTATAACATGTTATGTTATATAGTCTGTACGCACCTTTACAATGACTTGTATTGCGAAATGGCTGCTTAGAGATAGATGAGAGGTTTGAAGTAGCTGAAACACTTTTTAATGTCTTGGACAGAGGTTTTTATATCACTGAAATTTGTAATTTATAAGTAGATCGTAATTCTACTTAGGGAGCGTTCAAGTATTACGTAACGCAATTTGGGGGGAGGGGGAGTCTTTTGAAATGTTATAGTGCGTTACGTGAGCGGGAGGGGGGTTATTTAAACAACGCGTTACGTAACATTTTTTATTTTAATTAAAAAACTCGACTTTGACTGTGTGATTGTTATTTTATTATGGTTTACACAGAAGCACATTGCTGTTGTCAGTTTTGTTAAAGATTGAGGAATTACCGTAATGTCCTCGAAAGCGGGAGATTTGCATCATCGGCTGTTCATGGCATATAAAAGCTGTCATATTAACTTGCCAGCATAATTGTGCCAAAAAAATGCCAACGAAATTTGGAAAACGGCTAAAGAAAAGTTTTTAGAACATATAACGGATGTTATACATGATTTTGTCTTTAATGGTCACTTAAATGTTAGGTAACGTTAAGGGAGGGGAGGGGGTACAGATAAACGTTATGATGCGTTACATGGGGGGAGGGAGCTTCAAAAATCTTTAAAAATTGCGTTACGTAATACTTGAACGCTCCCTTACCGTAGAAGAAAATATTTATGCCTCTAATAAACAATTACCATTTAAAGAAATATGTATTCTTTAAATTTTACAGATATCACAATGGGCGTCCGTAATATTATATTCATACGAAAAAGGTATTTTTCCTTATTTAAACTAATTATATATACAAATTTTTATTTTATTTTATCATACACGAATAAAATAGTAAGAACTCGAACAGCCTAAATTGCTTTTAATCAAACATATTTGGTTTAACTATTGTTAGGGTTTTTCCAGAAAAGAGCGTACTAATTCTTAAAAAGCCGACGACGCACACGTGAGCCTTCATTGACAGTGTCCATGGTCGACTGTATCACTTTTCATCAGATGAACCTCCTGCACCTTTGTCACATAAAAAACTTCAATGTCGTAGAAAAAAAAAAAGAAAAAAAAAAAAAATTTTACCATAAACCAAGTCGGCCATAGCCTACGTTTTTTTTTTTTAATTATAGATGTATATAGATTATACTTTAAAATACTAACAAGAAATTTAGCTTTAGGTAAATACAAGTATAAACTTAAATGGGAGAATGAATCAACACGGAATGAAACAAAGAATAACTGTACATACATTCATACTTTAAATGATGGACAAGAAAGCGATGACACTGATGAACTGTTAAAAAATGTGTTCAGAGAAGTTGCAAATTATAATTATTATGAGAGACGAAATAAAAATATAAGAAATTCCAATAAGATAAAAGGCCCTCAAGCAGTTTCCTCAAACGCAGGTAGAATAATGAAACCGAAAACCAGAACTATAGATCTTTCATTTTCATCTCTTGTAAAATCACCTGTGCTCGAAAATTCATTTTTTCCTTATAAAAACCACGATAGTCTAATAAATAATTCGTCACCTACCGACAATACTTATGAACACACTGATTCAATAATGAATATAGGTAATAATTTTCATCCCATATCCTCTTCAACGCCCAAAAAAGATCCAAAAACATTAACAAAATATGAAAATAGAAAAATTACTAAGCGTCCTAAAAAATATATAATTCCAAAGAAAATCGATCGTTCGCTTGGCACAAAACTTCTGGACGTTGTCAATAATTCCTGTACAACAATTATAAAAAGCATTAAAAGCGTGTTCACACGAAACACCTCAGTGAAGGAAAATGCAAATGAAAAATGCGGGAGTTTCACGGAATATATGAGAGTTAGGGACCAATATTTGAGCGATATAAATAAAAGTTCGCCAGGAGTAAAATCTTGTATAACGTGCAATGATACTCTACTACTCCAAGAAAAATTTCAATCTGATGATTGCTTGAAAGTAACCGTGAAGAAGCTCAAACATGGCATTAATATGTTCGGCTGCGACTTTAAGGTATACTATATTACGTGTATTATTGGCAAGCGACTGTTTGTAATATTATATTATTATTTTGTTGGTATTAAAGAATGAATGAACATACTATGGTAACCATTGGTACTATTATTGGGAAATTCAAAATAATTTATTCATTTAGGTAATGTACACTCATGAACGTCAATAAAAAAATACAAATTTAATGCCAAATGCTTCTAATTTTACATTTACTGCCAGTTCCAAAATCAAGGGCGTAGAAAGGACGAGAAGAACTGGCAATAAACTCTCCGTCGCTTTTAATCGCCAAGTTTTTTTGTTTTTCACAACGTTTGTCTGCAACCATTACACCATGTTCCACATGACATCTTTAAGTAATTAATAGTTAATAATTACAAATTTTTAACTTTAAGTAATTAACAGTTAATAGTTAAAAAAGTCATTTTTAATAAAAACCATTTTATTTACGACTACCCTCTAATTTACAGAAAATATCAAAAACATTTTGGCCACACGAACAATGGATGACGCCGGCTGTACTTTATAATTTATACCGGAAGCTAATTGTTAAATAAATAATTAAAGAATCTGTTTTTTTCTACTACCCTCAGTCCCTTATATCACAGTCTGCTATAAGCTGATTCATGTCGAACCATATCTCGAGTTATATCACCTACGGTGGGTGTTCCTGAAAAATAGCAATATTTAGGTAAAATAACAACCCAATATTCATTAATATAGTTAAAAACATAGGCGGTGGTCAGACGGTCAATATATATCGTGATCATTGTCGAGATTTCGTCAATATTTTTTGATGTGTGGCAGAAATAAATATTGAGCAATGAGCATATTGACATAAAGTCTAGATTTTTGTGATCCATCAATATCTATAGAAGTAACTAGACTTAATATTGTGCGAGTAATTTCGCAATAAACAGTTTTATGTTGAATTGTTTGATAAATTATTTGTTTGAAATTATTTCTACCTCGCTAATTTGGATCTTGATCTTTCTGTATAAGAAAACATTAAAGCTAATTAAACATTATTATTACCCGCTATTTGTAATGTATATTCCAACTCCTTTCTTAAAATACCGAGCATTTTTCTAACACCCGCCTCTCCTCCGACTGTTAGACCCCACAGTGCAGGTCGTCCTACAAACACCTACAAAGACAAATAACTATTATTTTCGTGAAAACCTAACTCAATTGATATTTTTATAACAATTTTTTGACGCATATAAAACCCAAAAATCTCTAGCAGTAGCGGATTTACCAGCAGGCTTAGGACGGCAAATTTGGTGAGCAAATTAGCGAAATTGCAGAAAATGTATTTCCCAATTTCCTCTACCCCTGTCAGCTTACACATGTTAGTCCTACTACTAGTTGTAGGCTGCAAACTGGATGTTGGATTGTAAAAATAATCTAGGACATGACATGGCGAGGGCGAAAAATGAAAAAAATTTGTTTGTGAAATGCACAAACTTCACAGTCTTGAATTTTTTTAAATCCGCCACTGATCTCTAGACTTCAGCGCCATCATGCTACTATCTTTATTCAATACCACGCCATTGTAAAAAAACACCTATTAAGTATAAATTATTTATTACAGTAGGTACTGGCTTAGCACGCCAGCTGTTATAACTTTCATTAGTAACTTAACGGCAGCATGTACGCAAATATAAGGTAAAAAATCGTGTCGTCAAAAATGTATGTTTTTTTTTTTAATTTTAACCATCTGCAATCATCCTCTTGGGTTTTATCAGATTTTATGACATGATTTTGAAGCAATTCGGGAGTGCAAATCCAATATCAAACTAAAAAATTCCTAGGGGGTTGACGTGGTGCTGAAGTCTCCTTTTGTATTGTTCGGTTGATCTTTATATGTAATGAAGGACATGTAAAATATCACCTAAGCTTTCTTTTTCGTAAGTATGATAAATTTATCTCATGACTAAATGTTCAGGCCAAAGACACAGTAAGACACTGATCACCAAACTTGCTGATATGCATTTTGATTTACTATTAAAAAACTAATTCTGCGCATTTAGTAGGCCAACAATATAGGAAAAACAAAATGAATTACCATTTTAGCACCGAGAGCCAGCGCTTTATATATATCTGTGCCACTCGATACACCTCCATCAAGGTATACTTCGACGTTATAATTCTTTACTGCTTCTATCACTTCAGGAAGCGCCTCAATCTAAAAATACTTTAATTTTTAAATAATTGTCGTATCTAGTATAACTCAGTGGCGTAACAATAGGGTGGCAGGGCTGGCAAAATTCCACGGGCCCCCGACCCAAGAGGGCCCCTGACCAAGAGATATTATGTTCTCTGGATGAATGTGAAGGCTCCAATACGCATTGGGCTAGCGTGGGGACTACAGACCATAACCTTCCGCCTAAGAGAGGAGGCCTATTGCCATTAGTGGGACATATACAACGTGTAATTGAGTACGCTGAAAAACTCGAAGTGTATTAAAATTAAACTGAGTGACGATTTTTACTGATAGGGCCCCATCAAAAGAATTTGCCACGGGCCCCAGATGGTATAGTTACGCCACTGGTATAACTCGTTATTCATTTTAATTTAATCGTTAATTTGTTGAATCCTGTGTATTTCTTTAAAAAAATATTTGAATTATTCTTGTATGATGTAATATTTTCATGTGGTGTGGCCTCCGGTCTAAATGAAAAAGTCATAAATTGAAAACTGTTTAGAAAAATGATTTAACTACATGTTTATATGACAACAGCGCATACCCAAAACTTAGTTATAATGATAATAACACGTTAGACAGAAGAAAAATAAAGTAAAAAAAACAAGACAAATGGGCGACTCACTGCTAAAAGCAGATTCATCGAGACTTCGCTATATAGTTTTTATCGTAACTTGATTTTGGGTTTAACAATAGAAGCCTAATTATATAATTTACATGTCTGTCCCGTGCTCCATGCTACAGGATTTAAGACACCATCGGAATACCATACCGTAGCTGGTACTCCATCGAGCTGCCTCGCGCCATGATTAGAGACCAGAATTCCAGAGCAACCAGCCTCAACCGCTTTAACCGCGTCATCCCCACGTAATATTCCTTTAGCAATGGTCGGCAATTTTGTAATGCTGCAGCAAATATATAAAAATATTTAAGAAAATAAGTCTCAAACAACCAAAGGAAATGAAGAGATTTGTGCTGTTGACAGTTTTTTGCTCTAAACAAGCTAAAGCTTGAAAACTTAGATTTAGCTCAGACTGCTAACAGCAAACTTGTCAAAGTTCTTGATTAGTCAGGCTTCCAATAAAGAGAGCTTCTGGGCTTAGAGAGCTTATCATAAGTAAGAGCTGAGTCAAATTGTTACTATTATTTGATTCATTTAATTTGATTCAGAACACTCACTCTCCCGACCTCCCGCTGCAACTAACTCCCTCCTTCCCCGGGCAACCGTGCCGCGGAAGGATATACGTAACGCATTTCCCCACGAAAATAAAACAGTGTGTTTTTTTTTCTCGTAAGATAAGTATTAATACAATTTTTTTTTGACAATTCACACCTATTGACCTAGTCCCATGCTAAGCTGGTGAAGCTTGTGTTATGGGAACTAGGCAACGGATATACATACATATTATAGATAGATAGACCTAACACATATAAATACATATTTAAACACCCAAGATCTTAGCACAACACCAAATGCTCATCACGTCGATGTTTGTCTCAGCCGGGGATCGAACCCGGGACCCATGGATTCGCAGTAAGGGGTACTAACCACTACACCAATGAGCCGTCAAAGTATAGCTATCACCAATTACAGAGAGGTAAATGAGTTATCGAATATTGAATGAGCGCAAGAAAATTACTTCAGTGACCAATCTGTAATATGTAAATTTACCTTTTTAGCCACTTAACTTCGTCCCAAGTTAACGTTTTATCAAATAAGTTGTTAACATAATGGCTTAAGCCGCTACCTTCCCCTGTGCTGTGAATCTTCGTCGATAAATGTCCTTCGAAATTGGCTAATCTGAAAAGATTTTATAAGAAACTGTTGTCTAAATTAGGCAAGTATATAGATGTTTACCTGATATTTAGTTAAAATAAAAGTGCTTCGACCCAAGACATTTTAATTTCCAACAAATGTGGCCCGCTAACACTTGTAATATTACAATACAATACAGACGTAATCATTTTCTATAGTCATACGGTAAACCCGATTTCCACTGGCTTTGATTTTAACAAATTGTTACATATCTATGTAAATGTAAACTGTTTTCTTTTATAGAAAGTTCCCTTTACTGCACCAATTCATAATTTGCAATGCTAAGTAAAAATATGCCAAAGACATCGCTAAAATCGAAACTTAGCGCTACCCTTTTACGTATGTAAAAGGCGTAATGGATTTGATATTCTGAATCTAAATTCTACTCTTACACTCAAAAATCGACGATAATAAATAAAACGTTTTATTGGCACGGACGCGATAGTACTCCAGGTGCTAGAGACAATAAATAACCAAGCATTAGCAAACGAAAAGCAATGTCAAATTATACTCACTTTAAGTGACGAGGTAGTGTAAACTTATTTCTAACATCAGCCCTTCTTAAACCGAATATCGGAGTATCAACCGTTAGAGCGATTGCTTTAAATCCAGCCTTTTCAGCTCTCATCACAAGTCGCTTAGTAACTTCCCTGAAAAGTAAATTATGCCGACTCGTAAATTACTAACTATTATATATTATGTTAGTTCATTGGGTGATAATAGCCAGGGGTCTTATAGTAATAGTTAAATAATTAAGCCATCGCAAAGGCAACCTTAGTCATAAGATACTAACACAATTAACTATAAAATTGCAATACATACTAGGTGCTATGAATTTTAAACATTATAATTACATAAATAATTATTTTCTTTAAATAAGATAAGGCACCCTCGCCTAATATAAAAGAAATGTTTCAGAAACACTAATTAGATAAATAATGTTTTAAGCAAAGCTACTACTAGAAACAGTAAACTATCGTTCAAACCCTATTATATATTAGTTTAATTACGCAACCTTTATACTTGTAGCACGTTAGCCATAAATTCTTGAGTATCTGTTTCGTGTATCAAATAAAAACAAAAAATAAAGATTTTTTTTTGGGATAGACAATTATATCACTTAAGGGTTTGAAAGACAGATAGTAGCCGATTCTCAGACTTACTGAATATGCATAAAAAAATTTATAAGAATCGGTAATTTCGGAGGAGATTCGTTTTTCGTTTCGTTTCGGGAACGAACATTGTGCCACGAGGATTTTATATATTAGATTTGTAGAGACCGATTAAAACTATGTCTAACTAATAACTTTCCTAATAAAACTTATCAAAATCTTTCGTACTCAGTTCACATCCAAGTCACACTCTATCTACTGAAGATAAGTAATTCTATATTATCCATATAGTATAAGATCCCGCTATACAACGACCTTCACCGAGATGTTTATTTAATGAAACTTATTTTATATTTAATTTAATATGTCAATAAATATAATCCATATGGGTTGCCTAGCAAATTTCGGTCCAGAGTATGTTTTATTAATATTTAAAAAAAAATTTTTTTTTTATAATTTGCATGTAGTAAATTTTTTGAACTTTTTTTAATCAATATTTTTAATCAGGGTGGTATTATATATGTATCACTATAACCTTCTTTTATACTAAAGATGTATATATACTTTAGTGTCACATAAAAAATATACCCATAAATAATTAATTGATGAAAAACAACCTAACGTTTGCATATTCTATGGGCTTCATACTTTCGATTGGTATAGAATTTATCTAATAATCATACCGGTTAAATGTTTAAAAAAATATTTTTTTTTTAAATTAATTAAACATACTCTGGACTGAAATTTGCTAGGCAACCCATATGGATTATATTTATTGACATATTAAATTAAATATAAAATAAGTTTCATTAAATAAGCATCTCGGTGAAGGTCGTTGTATATCGGGATCTTAGACCGATACCTATATGGTCATATAATATGTATGTACTTAGGTACAGGATCGCTTATAAATGTCACTTCCAACATTCAATAGCTATAGACAACTAAATGCTTTTCAATTTAAAAAAATCCAGTGACACTACAACCTTTTTGGGTCTGGGCCTCAGATTTCTGTAAATAGGTTATCAGTCTCCTGTGCCCACACCGTCGACTTTTTGAGTCTAAGGCAAGCCGGTTTCCTCACGATGTTTCCCTTTACCCTTCGAGCGAATGTTTAATGGTGCATAGCTGGGGCTCGTTCCTACGACCTCAGGGATGAGAGTCGCAGGCTGAAGCCACTATGCCATCACTGCTATTTCTATATAGTTCTTTAAAAATCCTTAACTCTCATATAATCACGTGGAACAGAAACTCAAAATGGACGTCGGCGCTATTTGAGTTTGATGAAAGATCCGATGCTTTTTTAAAATGTAATATTTGCATATGATAATTTTTACCTGTCATTATAAATGTACAGCTGAAACCACTTTACGGCATTAGGACCAGCCTCGGCCACTTCTTCAATGGAACTGGTTGATATTGTACTTAAAGTGTATATTACACCTTCAGCTTGGGCAGCTAAAATAAAAATTTGGTTATAATTAAGATTACTCAGGCATTACGATAGTGTAACGCTGGCCGTTCACTAACAAAAAAAAACACAAGCTAGCGTTGAGCACGCGAAAATTAATAAACGGCATAGGGAAGAAAAGAAACTCTTTCTTATCTTTTCCTTTGGTGAAGTACGCAGGCGCTAATTAAGATTTAAGTTGGCGCCTAGTAGATAGGTGTCCCAGAGCTGGTGCCTTTACCAACTATTTAAATTTGGTTTTCTAATTACCCATTTTTAATTACGATTATTACTATATACATAGGCTACATATAATTTATGCTAGCCGTAGAAGTACGAAAGTACCTAATAAAGATTTTTGCCTAGTTTTTATTCTATCTATACCTAATGTCAATGCCAAAACGAAAATATATTGAATGTATATTATTAGCTGTTAATTTGTTCTCTAATCAAACACTTGCCTATTAGATTTAAAAATGATCATGAAACAGATTCAGATATCTGAGGACAAGACTTAAAGAGGTTGTAGCGCCACTGATTTATTTTATTATATTAGCAAATATGAATTGCGCATTGTACAGCCGGGATCCACGACCTCTCGCCTGACCTATGACTGCTTATTGGCTAGGAAGTATACATAAACTATAACCTTTAACATTCGCTGTCTCGCCATCGGGATGAGCCATCCGCTGCATTGCGGTTGGTGATATTCCAACTGGCATTGTGACTCTCTCTCCTAGAATAGTTGTGTGCAGATCGTAGTGCGAAATACCGACGAGGCATTTTGGTCTTATACGGATCCTAAAAATTATAATTATTATTGTATGTGGCCGTGTGTTTACGAAATAAGCGAGTCTACTGCAAGCCTTGAGTTTCGCCTCCTGCAGCCCTGCGATTCTGTAACTCACTTTTCGAACTCACACAGCGGTTTTCGCATCGGCGGTCGCTCTCAAATCAGTCGTGAACCAGTTATTTTATGATTTGGCATTCTGATAAACAATAAACTACAAGCTCCCACCTTTTCAGAATGCCAAATCATAAAATTACTGCTTCACGACTGATTTGAGAGCGACCGCCGATGCGAAAACCGCTGTGTGAGTTCGAAAAGTGAGTTACAGAATCGCAGGACAGTAATCGTTTTGGTATAACACTGAACGTACTTGTCTTAATTAATTCTATTCGCGAGGTCAAATAATGTTCTCAAGTTTATAAATTGTCTAGAGGGAATCTTTATAGCAAAATCTAACGAATTTGACAATTTCTATGGTTTATGCATTACAAGATGGCTGATGCTACTTAATAATTGCTTTGAATTTGACATAATGAAAATATATGTTTTATTAATTGCTAATTAGATCTATCGAGTGTTTTCGCAGTTGCTCTTGCTTAGCAGCGTTTACAGCTTAAAGCTTCCTGAGTAATGGTTTTTGCATTTGAAACCAGAGACAATATAATTTAACATAAACTATGTATTGAAATATATCAATTCGAAATTCGCGCTATATCCGAAAGACTATCAAAAGAAACAAAATCGACAAAAAGGTTAGAATTTCTCAACCTTTTGGGATGCAATAATTTTACTTTTAAATAAAAAGAAATGCGAAAATATTCTACAGTTTTATTCACATTTCAGATCGAGTACTAAATAGTTTATTGCATACCTTTGAAATGCGTTTTTATTTTCTCCTAACGTAAATTCGTCTGTCGCACCACTTTTATAATAATCCTTGGCCGCCTTCGGGAGCAACGCAGTGGCTGCATCTTCCAAATCTTTAATACATATATATTTTTCCATTTGAGAAATGGACTATTTACTTTAAGACGTTTAACTAAAGTGACGCATTTATAGCGATAAGACCATTAATTACTTATCAAACAAACAGGTCAGAAGTCATTATTTCGATACGAAAAATTGCAAACAAAAATCACGTAAGTTACATAAGAGAATAATTGGAACCTAATAATGGTAAAATAAAAACGCGTGTATATTTATGTACCTACTAATATCAGTCCTTGTTATGGTCATGGAGACATTTTTTTCAAAGAGACCGGGTGTAGGCTAGTACCTACTATACATTTAAATAAAACTTATACGTTTAGCGCGCTAACTATGATAGCTTACAAGCACTCGAAACGTCGATTTATAGACATGTTCTCAAATAATACGGTAAATAATCTAAATTTCTGTTCCTTCTCGTTTAAGTAGAGACAACAACGGTGGCTGAGAACAATCATTTTGTATGCTTTTAATAATCGCAACTCATGCGTTGTATTCAGGACAACTAACTTAATACGAGTATAAACTTGATGCAAGGTATGTCAAAATCCAATACGTTTTCGATGTACGAGTCAGACTTATAATCCATTGAAATGTTACAATTTGAGGGTCAAATTGACATTTATTTATGGGACATGTAGGGGGGGGGGGTTAATACAAGCTTAAACCCAAGTGTGTGGGGTTGGCGCCCTTGTCCCCGGCCGCCATCTTGGAAAAAGGGGTGCATATAAGTAAAAAAAAATCTCTTTCTGACTTTCCTCTATAATTTGTTTAAATTTCATTAATTGGAAAGCGTTCTAAAGTTGACAGGATTCTTCTATGTTCAGCCTATGTAAAATTTCAATGGACTTTTGGTGCGTATACACGTAAAACGCTGGCTACCGGCGAAGATCTGCCAGTGCCAGCCCTATCGTAGCTGGTCGGCTCAGATAACAGATACATAAAGACAGGCAGAAGCCGACTACCAGTCTCTCTGAGTAGCACGCAAAATGTCGACCTCATCTGACGATGATATACGACTGATAAATAAAAAAAAAGAATTACCCTTAGCGCTTAGCCGCGACTCTAAATATGAGGAAATATGTATCCAATTAACAAATATATCATCACTGTAGAAGGATAACCTCGTATGTCAAAAAACCATTTGTTTTTTGACGTGATAACGTCTTTACAATCGTTTTAGTCGGGTGACATGTTCAGAAACTTGTGTCACACCAAAACCTCACGAGCGCGATCGCTTAGTCGGGTGACATGTTCAGAAACTTGTGTCACACCAAAACCTCACGAGCGCGATCGCAGGTATAACGAGAGAGAGACGGACCGATCTCACGTCTCTCTCACTCTAGCGGCATACAAACGAATGGAGATTTGTATGAATGTATGTATGAAGAAAAATGTATATCGTGTAGTCGAATAAGTAAACTTGTCATTTTACACCCGAAATTTATCATCAAAAGTGTGAATAAAACGATAGATGTAATTTAAAAAAATTGTTATCTTCATTAATTCCTTACTTCCCAAAAACTTATATCACCAATAAGACGTTATCACGTAAACATCTCGATCGTAAACCTACTATACAAACAACCAATATTTATTATACTAGACTCATTAGTTATGTCATTTAACTGGTATAATCATGAAGAAAGGACTTATTTATGTTGACACATTGACGAAATAAAAAAATATTTTCGTTTCCTGTAATGTTTGGTTCTCTGGACATACGAGGTTATCATTCTACAGCGGCGATGTGGAATCGTGGGAAATAAATCACTAGAGGGTCAAATAAAAAACACATAATAAATTTCAAAATTTATTTTTCGATTTTAATATTTGTATGAATGCCAACGCATCCTTGATGTCACATGCCTTCTCTTATATATTTGCCATAGAAACGTTACTATATAAAACTCAACCGATCTTATAACAAATCTATTAAATACAATATTACATAAGCACACCATGCTTATTTAAGTCAATTTTAGGAATACTTAAGTTTAAAATAATCATGATGGCTGTTTTACAGTTTACGTGAAATCGCTGTGAAATAAAATATTAAGAATTGGGATGCGCCGTATAACCGGGTATAACCGAGTAACCGGATACCCGGTTACCCGAGTATTGCCCAGTTTTATAGCCACTGAATGGTTTGATTTAATGTTTTTTACGCAAGAAATACGTTGATTAATCGACTCATGTATGTATAAGATATTTACATTACTACCGGACTAATCTACAGATTATGTTTTTTTACGATTAGCCGAGTTATCCGACCGAGTATAACGAGCAACTGGTGGCGCATCCCTATATGTTACCGTATTTACATTGGCAGTATAAATCGTATGCACTTTTCATCACCTATCTAACCCTAATCGATCACATTTTAAATTTTGTTAAAATAACGCGAATATAAAAGATACAAAAACATTACTGTTACTAAGCTATGAGAACGAGGGCTGCTATAACCCATAAACCCATCTTTGGTAATCAATCCATGCACCATTCACGTTCCTTCATAAAATAAGCGATTAATTTTCAAAATCCTTAATCTAGCGAAGCGAAAATAAATGTTCTACAAAGTGTGCAAGTTGAGCAAAACAAATTCAGACTTCATACACTGAAAAAAGAAACTCAAAATGCGTATCCGTGTACTATTTAGTGCTCAATTTCCCAGACTTCGAGTGAGTCCGGAAAACTTTCCTATATAGAAAAAAATATACAATCTTCACGAAATATAAAAATAAATAACATATATTACAAGCAGAACAGTGGCAACATTTGTTAGACTAGTGATTTAAATACTATATCTACATTTACTAAACACATGTTAATAAGTTAAGCGTTCAAGTATTACGTAACGAATTTTGGGAGAGGGGGGGGGGTCCTTTTGTAAAACGTTACGATACGTGGCGAGGATTAAATTACGCGTTATTGTTATCGACTTACCCCACATAATAGTAACTAAAGAGTCACTAGGTGGTCACGAAACGTTTTACTATACTTGGGTACTGAAAAACGTTACGGCGAGTTACATGGGGGAGGGGTTCAATAATCTCCAAAAATTGCGTTACGTAATACTTGAACGCTCATTCACAATTACCGCATTGTAGAGTTCGTCCTAGGCCACTATACAATCGCGATTGTTTTAATACAGTTCAATTATTGCGATCGCGCGTTAACTCAACATTAAATATCGCTATTGTTATTCAGAGTAACAAAACCGCCTGTTATTGGTGCTAATTCCGAATTAAGCGTATTAAAGTCAGTGTTTGATAGACTTACCTTCTTAATACTAAATCAGTGTTAGTTTTTTTGCAAAAATTCGTCTCTCTTCTAAATTGTGATCACACTGATCTAGACTAAAGACGGTGGAAACTACAAATTGACTAAACAAGAGACTGTACGTACTCGTACGTGTACGTTTCATACCTGCGTACGCGGAAATACCAAGTATACGTTTTTATCGTAATTTTATAGTTAAGCTTCTTCAGAATTACCACCAATTATTAATAACTATAATAATATACAATTTAAATATACCTCGGTTATAATAGAACTCATAATAATTTACTTATCAACTAATTTTGCAATGTTATTCGTCGACCGCTCAAAGGCTGTATTTTCAATTTAGCGAATAAAAACTAGTTTTTATTCGCTAATACATTTGAAAATATTTGTCGATATTGCTCTAAAGTATGAAACAAAAAACTCATTTTAATACCACAATATGCCTTGTACTGGGTCTAAGATCCCGATATACAACGACCTTCACCGAGATGCTTATTTAATGAAACGTATTTTATATTTAATTTAATATGTCAATAAATATAATCCATATGAGTTGCCTAGCAAATTTCAGTCCTGAGTATGTTTAATTCATATTTTAAAAAAATATTTTTTTTTATAATTTGCATGTAGTAATTTTTTTTAATTTTTTTCA
This sequence comes from Pieris melete, assembly GCA_963693345.1. NCBI lineage: Eukaryota > Metazoa > Arthropoda > Insecta > Lepidoptera > Pieridae > Pieris > Pieris melete. The sequence goes on from CAVNZK010000153.1 coordinate 217,188, forward strand.
ATCAATATTTTTAATCAGGGTAGCATTATATATGTATCACTATAAATTTCTTTTTTACTAAAGATGTATTTATGTGTAAATATACACATAAATAATTGATTAAAAACAACCTAACGTTTGCATGTTCTATGGGCTCCATACTTTCGATTGGTATAGAATTTATCTAATAATCATACCGGTGAAATGTTACTATTAATTAAACATACTCTGGACTGAAATTTGCTAGGCAACCCATATGGATTATATTTATTGACATATTAAATTAAATATAAAATACGTTTAATTAAATAAGCATCTCGGTGAAGGTCGTTGTAAATCGGGATCTTATACTATACTGTAGAATAATTATTTTAAGTCATAATACTTTATCTCGTGTATATGGGATAAATAAATATTAAACGATACTATTATATTATTTTTTCATTACGTTTCGTTGAAATTACCGGCTAAATCGATAAACCTAATATAATTACTACCGCATAATATATTGAAAATAATTCCTGTTAGCCGAGAAATCGTTTTCAGCTATCTTTATAATTGATATTTAATCTTAAAGGAAATGGATCGACACGCAGAATTCATTTATTTTGAGAAACGACAAACGAATTTAATTGATCAAAAAATTTACACAAAATATATATCAAAACTAATAAAAATTAACAAGATTTTTTTACGAATAACAATACTATAGCAATGACTGCGACCTGCTTTTTTATAGAACATAGGCATACGGACAGGAAGTTCATGTGATGTTAAGACACCGTCGCCCATGGGCATTAAATGCCAGAAGGCTCGCAAGTGCATTGCCTACCTAAGGAATTAGTACGCTCTGTTCTTGTCGAGTCATAGAGATTAAAAAGACTGGCGGAGAGTTTCTTGCCAGTTCCTCTCAAGCGGGCCATAGACAGTCGGTCTTGACTGCAACATGCGGTCGCCGCACGGCGATCTGCAGTTTCCATACTAAATTCATATCCGCAATACACGGACCGCTCGAGCAGTTCCTGAGCAAACCGCATATTGCAGTCGGTCTTGATAACATGCACAAGCCGCAACGGCGATCTGCAGTTTCCATACTAAATTCATATCCGCAATACACGGACATGCGGTCCGTCTATTGCCCGCTTTACCCGCTCTACGCCCTTGACTTGCGAACTAGTAAATGTAAATTTAGAATCAATTTAACATCTTTTCTGTTGACGTTCATAAGTGTTTACCTATATGAATAAAGTAATTTTTAGTTTTGAGTTTGAGTCGAATTAGTTTCGAAATACTTCAATGTGGTTAATTTTATTTGATTCAATAAAACGTTTTGAATTTTGGAACGAATTCTATTCTTAAAACTTTTTAATTACGAGAGCTTTTACTTTTTCCGTATTTGTGCTGATGGTTGAAATCAATTAGGTTCAAACAACAAAAGCTCCTTCTAACTCGCAATCAAATTTAAGGTATAGTTCAGAGTCGAGATTATTTGGACTTTAAGAGTTTAAGAGAGTCAATCCACTTTATCTAAAAGTTTGGCATATTCGACAACGTTCAAGATAATATTTTACGAATTAGAATACGGACCATAAACTACAACTCCGTGTTAAAATAATTTTTGACATGACTAAATACAACTAAATCCAAAACAAAATCTTTATATATTGGTGTCGATTTTATCGCAACCTACAAAATGCATTAAATTTTGTTTAGTTATTACAAGTACTTACTGCAATTGTCGAACTAAATCTTCTAAAAAAAACCGATTGCAATGTTACTATTCGCGGCGTGAAACTTCCAAACTAAAGATTGCTATAAAACCACTCCTGCGCATGTGCTTAATACGTTTCCACCACTGTTATTCGTAGATTTATACATTTACTTAACGAATATGAAATTATATTTTTTAGAAATATTTCCGTACCAATAGAAATCTTACTATCTTTGTTTCTTCCTCATTTAGCTCTGTAATTCGAGATATTTGTATGTCTGATCACCTAATTGTCCCAAGTTGGGACATTAGATTGACAAATTAAAAGCAGAAGCGCTAACCTTTTAGGTCTTGGCCTCAGATTTCTGAAAGTTACATGATCATTTGTTTTTAATAGGCAAATAGGTGATCACCCTACTGTGTCCGACTTTTGGGGTCTAAAATATACTGGTTTCCTTTACCTTAGTATTGTTAAATGCGCTAAAAAGTTTTTTGGAGAAGCTACATCAGGGATGTGATACCAACATTAATATTGATACGGAATTAAAAAAAAAAAACTTAAAATTAAGCGATTCATGTGTCGAGTATTAAATTATTCTTAACAAATGCCCTTTAAGACGAACTTTACACGTTCATAACATCACAGAACAAATAGAGCGATGCGCGTGCTTACTTTTATGTTCTTTAGTCTATGATTCAGAGACAAGTCTAAGTATAAATTCAAAGTTACATGAAAACTGTCATTTTTGTCAGATCCGACAGTTCGAACTTCCGTGAAAACTGTCATTTTTGACAGATCCGACAGCTCGAACTACAGTTTCTGTTTTTTCAAGTTCAAATAATTTCGTACCATTATCTATGTCACTCAAGACTAGAATGTCTCAGCCGACAACTTTAGTTTTATAAGGCCGTCAACCCACCCGCGTCACTATATACCATTTGCGATTATCACCTTACAATAAAACGTATTATATTTCAAAATTGATTTTCTATAAAATTTAATAAAATTTGAAAAAGAGATTTTTGTAATGGATAGAAACAGACATTTCATATCACAAAATTAATAAAATGCTTTTCAAAACTGCTCATTACAAAAACTTTAAGTCGTCAATGTTCTGTCCCTTTCATTTCCACGAGTTATCAGAACATTCATCTCGCAAAAATCAGCATTAAGCAACGCGCATCGCAAACAAAAAATGGCGCGTTCAAGTATTACGTAACGAATGTTGGGGGGGGGGGGTCCTTTTGTGAAAACGTTACGATGCGGGGCGGGGGATTGAATTACGCTTTATCGTTACTCACTGGGTGGTCACGAAACGTTTTGCTATTGGGTACAGAAAAACGTTACGGCGCGTTACATGGGGGGGGGGCTCAAGAATCTCCAAAATTTGCGTGACGCAATACTTAAACGCCCCCTAAAGGGGGATTCCATGAGCGACTTACAACAATAATGCATTGTAAAACGCACCTTATCACGACGCAACAAATATATCAAAATATCAAACACAATGACAAAGTCCTATCGCTGCTAAAGTACGAGACGTCCGCTCATGGTGTACGGGGGACTAGTTCAATGAGGGGCCAGGGGGTCAGGGGGCGCGAGTACCAGGGGAGGCCGTCGGTCTTCGGGCTCTTCTTCCCCGCTTTCGCCCCCTTCGGCTGAGCCCCCAGAGTTGACGGAGCCGGAGCCGTCACGGTCTCGGGTTTCTTCTTCTTCGTCTTCTTCTTCGGGACAAAGTTGGTAGGCTCTGGAAGATTGTTAATTGTTATTGCTGCATATTATAACCAATATCTTCGTGACAGTTAAGAAATAAAGAATACTTCATCAACATCAATCAGTACTCAAAAAAAAATCAATGCGCTACAACCTCTTTAGGTGTTGGCCTCAGATTTCTGAAACTGTTTCATGATCATTTTTAAATCTAATAGGTAAGTAGGTAATCAGCCTCCAGTGCTACACACGTCATCGACTTTTTGGGTCTAAGACATGTCGGTTTCCTCACGATGTTTTCCTTCACCGTTCGAGCGAATGTTAAATGCGCACGTAGAAAGTCCATTGGTGCACGGCCTGGGATCGAACCTATGACATCAGGGATGAGAGTCGCACGTGAAAGCTACTAGGCCTACTACTGCTAAAAAAAAAACTGTACTCAAGCCGGTTTTAATTCTGTAGATTAGACAAGAATGTAAACAAATTCAATCAAATTTTGTTTTATTCACAAGTACTAGTTTATCGCACTATATTACCTAACATTATGTTATCTTCTGCACGTTATATCAGTAAATACTTTATTTATAGGTTAAAGTAATAACTAATAACATAAAAAAAAACGTGTGTGTGTATGTACACGCGTTAGAAGTTATACTTCTTTGGCGTAACAAGAAAAAAACTTTTCAAATATTTTATTCTACGTTTGTAGAAAAAACGACACAAAAAATATAAAAAAGGTATTTAATACATTGAAAGTTATTATAATGCATTATCTAGTTAAATAAAGTTTATTTAAATATCACAAAAAATGATTTCTATGTAATTTAAAAAATGGTCATTTTTTATTTTAACTTGTTGACTATGCTAATTTCAGGGTGTCGGTTATTTGTGATGGTGTGCGCGCGCATCGTAAAAATTTACGTTCATCATTTTTCCCTAACGCGCCAAAAGAAGTATAACTTCAAAAACTAGAAGCACACCTTAATACCAATCAAAGTAAGAAACTATTTTTTTTTAAATAAACAACGTAAATTTTATATTGTTATTCCTGTCTATAGATTATATTGTATAGAGATTTTGGCAAGTTCGTAGGAGCGAACTGCGATACACCATGATTTTTCCTGTCCATGTTCCCAAATCCCGCTCGTCTAATAAAGGAAAACATAGACCAGAAAATCGACAGCTTGTGTCAGGCGCGCTTTTCAGAAAATATGATAAAGAAATTTGCGCCACAAATATAATACTTACTTTTCTAATGTCTTCCTGGCAGAATTGCTGCGTTCGAGGAAGTATCCACTTGAGGTCTCATTAGAGGTTCCGGGTGGTGACCACGTGCCATAAGACCCATATCCAGACCCATACTGCAAAGAGATGGTCATTATTTAGCATGTGTAGGCAATGCGATGTTCAAATTCAAAAATCATTTATTCATATAGGTACACTTATGAACGTCAAAAAAAAATGCAATGCTCTAATTTTACATTTACTCTTCTACTTCTCAAATCAAGGGCGTTGAACGGAAGAGAAGAACTGTCAATAAACTCTCCGCCACTCTTTTTAATCGCCAAGTTTTTTCGTGTTACACAACGTTTGTAAGGAGCTGCAACCATTACACCATCCACATGACATCTCAAGTAATAAATAATAATAAAATAAATTAAAAACAAAGTTTTATCCTCTATCAGCAGGAGGCATGGTGAAATAGGAGCACGCACTTACATTCTCGTGGGAACCACACGCAAATACTTAACATCACCGCATACACGAATTCAATTCCGACCAGTCACCACAAGCCGCACCCATTCACGAGTATGACGCATGTCCAGCCATAGGCCATTGTGCGTCAATTTCTTAGAAACTAAGCCACATCGGGATAATAGTATCCCAGTACCAGCTCCTTCCACTTGACCAATCCCTCTCCGAGCGGCTTGATCCCTTGGCGTTGCGTAGAGATATGGAGTCACTCTGCATCATCTACCACATTTACCATGGAGAGTGTTCAGAGGAGTTGTTCGGATTAATACCTGCAGCTGAGTTTCATCATCGGACGTCGAGGCAGAGTACGAAATACCATCCGTATCGCCTCGACGTTCGCCGTTCCACAACTGAGCGTTTTTCAAGGCAGTTTTTGCCGCCACTATGTGGAACCAGCTGCCCATTAAAGTATTTCCGAACCAATTCGACTTAGGGTCCTTCAAGAAAAGAGCGTACCAATTCTTGAAAAGCCGACAACGCACTCGCGAGCCCTCCGGAATTGAGTGTCCATGGGCGGCGGTATCACTTAACATCAGGTGAGCCTCTTGCCCGTTTGCCCCCTGTTCTATAAAAAAATAAGTCTTTGACATCAGTATTATTAATAAAACGTACCCGATCCAGTTCATCCTGAAGCCAGGCGAGCAACTGCCTCCATCTGCGTCGCGGCTCCGCCTGCGAATGTACGGCGCGTATCGCGAGCGGCGTACGGCACATCACCCCGACGAGCAATTTCACGCACGCGTACGTACGCTTCTGGTAATGGCCGCGTGCACGTAGACCTGTCTCTAGGAGACCTTGACGCTCTTCTGACACGCCCTGAAATGTTTCATTGCCAATTAAATCTGTATTTTGTGAAGTACGTTTAATAGGATATATGTGTTTTAGGATTTACATAATATACAACATGCTAATAAAAATATATCTCGATTTCTCTCTTACGATTGTAAACATGGAATGGAAATACAGTAAAGCTTCTATTCGCGACCCAATTCCTATATTCGCGGCTAAATATTGCTTTATTCTTTTTTTGCCTTATCTCTTGAATTTATTGTTAGAATATTTCAGATTTTAATTGGAAATTTTATTATTTTGACGGGCTTTTATGAAATTACAAACTCAAAATGTTGTTTTTATAATTATTTTAGCAAAGCCTTAAGCTTAGGTTTTCTAGAAAAGCGGTGCCGCTAACTAACGGCCGTCATTATACGGTTGTTAATAACGGCCGTCTTTACTTTTAAACATAATGCAAAAAAAGCACGTTTCCACTCATTGTATTAATTAAATGGGCACCGCTACACGCAAAAAACGTTTAACTATAGTTTATCACCGCTATGACGGCCGTCATGCAAATGACAGCCGCTATTTGACGTTACGGTGATATTCAACGTTCCTACTCCGATGTTATTTATAGACAACGTATGGGTGACGTCACCCAACGTAACATTAAGGCCGTTAGATAACGGCACCGCTTTTCTAGGAAACCTAAGCTTTACAGTTTTTTTTCATCATAAATAAATACAAAATTTATGATAATGGAGACAGAAGAAATAAATATCAATTAAAAATACCTTGATAGCATTGTGGATGCGATGCTGCTGCCAGCTGTCTTCCATCAGCAATAAGGCAGTCAGTGCATCGCAGTGCCTCTTCAGCTCGTGGCAGTAGGCACAGGCCATCTGCCAAAGGAGCTCCGCGAGAGCAGCTCGAGACCAGCCCGCGTGCTCCCAGCTCAGGAACTGAATCAATCTGATGCCTTCTTCGCAGCCACAGCATTCCTCGCTGAGTTTCTTCACGTATGTACTGGCAGATATAAAGTAAGACGATGCTATACGTAATTAATATATACTTCACACCTACGAGAATGTCTCAAATTTATTAAAAATATAAACAAATAATTATTGTTTGTCTTCATTAAAAACATTTTCACCCAAAATAACATTTTGTGCAAATTATTTTTGGAAAATTTATATATACTATTACTTAAACAATCAAATAAGAAAAAAATATAATCTAATATATAAAATTCTCGTGTCACAATTTTCGTTCCCATATTCCTCCGAAACGGCTCGACCGATACCTATGAAATTTTATATTCATATTCAGTAAGTCTGAGAATCAGCTACTATCTATTTTTCAAACCTTTAAGTGATAAGGGGTGTCCAACCTAAAAACATTTTTTATTTTTTTTATGATACAGCATACAAAAATACCCTTAATTTTCACCCCTCTACGATCAACCCCCTATTTTTATTATAGTAGATAGTTATTATTAGTTAGATAGGTATTAGTTATTTTTATTAGCCTAAAAAAATGTTTCCTATAAATAATATACATGGCAAAACAATATGCCGGGTCAGCTAGTAATAAAAATGAAATCTTTTCAAGTCTTACTTACGCAGTCTTATTATAGAGTACATCCGCTGCGGCAGGTGAGAGCGTAGGGCGAGGGCCCGCGGGCGGAGGCTCCGCGTAAGGGTTGACCAAGGGCAACGCTCCTTCAGCTGCATTTGCCGACTGGCAACGACTGCTTACGTCACAGCAGCGCACTAACGCACAGACCACCTGGAACGTTTCATATGAAAACTATAATACACAATTAGCATTGGTTTTCTAGCAAAACAAAATCGTTATGACGTCACAGCGTGTAATAAATCTATGAACACCGGTGCACGCACGAATAAGCATGACTCATTGTCCCGTTACGCTCATTGTATGCTTGCGCCGCATCTATCTCTCTTCCACTCGATTGGCGTATGCGTCCGCGGATTCACCTTCTTTGTATCCATAAAATAGAGATACAGTGTAAACCCTCTATAACGAATTTCAAGGGACCGAGTATTTTTATTCGTTATAGGAAGAGAAGAGAAAAAAAAACCAAATTCAACCAATTACAAAGGCGAGAAGGCTGTTTATGACCTCAGGTGACTTTCTTAGAAATTTCGGCACCTCAAAAGTGAAAATAAATTACACTTAAGTATGTTGTTGATGTCTAAATATGACAATATTTATTCGTTATAGAGAATGGCTATTGCATTATTACCATAATGCCAAAAATGTCGTAAATGCCAAACAAACGTAAATATTTTTTACGTTATAGAGAAGCTTTTGTTATAAAGAATAACGTTATAAAGAGTTTACTATATGTAAGTGTAATTTAATAAAAATGATTCAATTTTATTCCGAAAAGTATGCAATAATTTCATAAATGTTTTGTTATGACGTTGTCACGTTAAACTATCGACCGTAAACCGACTTTACAGACAACCATTTAGTTATAATTTTAAATACTTGTTGCGTTATGGCGACCTGATAACAAGTTATATAAAAAAGGTTTTTCAGTGGCAAAATCAAGGCAGCCCTTTTCGTTCTAAGCCTAAACCTTGAGCAATGGCAGTATATATATATATTAACCTTTGATACATGTGAGTAAATTCCTTTTTGGGTCTTACATACTTTGTATTGTGTTTTACGACTGTTTTAAAGTTTTCTCATGCAATCAATGACCGAATTTTTTTTCGCGTTAGGTTAATTTTCACGTGTAACAAGAGTTTTAGATTTGCCGCCAATTCAAAAAAACAAATAATCAATGAATGCAATATACGGTCGGTTATCGAAAGCTGGCGCGTTCACAGTACTCACACTAATAAAACTCAAAATTTCACTATACAGTATGTTTCAAAATATGACTTTCTTGCCAAGCTATATATTTTAGTCTACTTTGGTTTTAGTAAGGTTGGTGGTTTAAATAATAATGAGAAAAAAGATCAACATGTACAGTAAAGACCAACATAAACAGTAGCAAAAGCAAAACAATAACTGTCACTTTTATACTCATAAGCTTGACCGAGCGCGAGAGAGACGGACAGTCTTTTCATGATGCATATTCAGTGAGACGTCACGCCTCGCGCTTATTCACAGACACTACACAAGCACAAAGAGTAATTGAAGCCGCCAGCTTTAGATAACATACCAATAAATTAGGTTACCAAACAGATCTAAAATTTAAATTAAAGTTTTCATTAGCAATTTTTCTAACATTTTCCACGTATCAGAAAATTTGAATTTTGAAAATAATATAATATTTGAGGCATATAATTAATACTTCCTCATACGAAAAGAAAACATCGGCATGTCTTAGATAAGATAAGACAGAAATAGGTCCAGACCTAGAAATTGAATCACCACTGGTATTTTACATTACTATAAATAAAATAATGAACTAGGGGCCTCATAGCCTAGCGGTCTCAGTAAGTGGCAGCTAGGTGAGGGGTACCGGGTTCGATTCCCGGTTCGAGGGCAAGTTTTAATTTAATTTAAAAATTTGTTCTCGGCCTTTGGGAATGTTGTGCGGTACCGGGCGAGTGCTTAAACCGTACATGGAGGATACGGTCGAATTTCTAAAGACAAGCACGTATTATAAAAAATCCTATACTTGACGCTGGCTAATGCACAAACCGTGCCAGAGCCATAAAAAAAATTAAAAAAAAAAAACACACACACATTTTCAGAGTTACCCACGTATCGGTTAACTTGCATTTTTGAAAATTATAATATTTGAGGCATGGCATACTTCCTCATACGAAAAGAAAACATCGGCATGTGTTAGATAAGATAAGACAGAAAAAGGTCTAGACCTGGAAGGTTGGAGTGCCACTGTTTTTTTTACATTTTATTATTATTATTTATTAAAGCTTTATTTAATCCATACAACAATTCATTAGTTTACATTCCTTAATATTAGTTAAGTTAGTATGAGTTTTAAACAAAATTTAAGTTAGATTTAGGGTAAAAGCCTCCTCCATATTTTTCCATTTCTCTTTTTTTTACATTACTATAAATAAAATAATGAACATACCTGGTGCACTTTAGCAGACTCGGGATATTGATATTTTCCAAGTGACGAATACGATTCGTCGATGCACACAGACAGTACAATATCCAAAATTTTGAGCTGAAACAATACAAATACATTTTAGGAATCAAACCTATTGTGGCCATACTCCTCCGAAACGGCTCGACCGATTCTAATGAAATTTTTTGTACATATTCAGTCGGAGAATCGGCATCTATCTTTCAAACACCAAGTGATAAGGAGTGTCCACCCCAGAATTATTTTTATTATTAAATTTTTTTTTTTTAATTTGGCATTAAAAAATACATACAACCCTTAACTTCCACCCCTCTACGATCAACCCTTATTTTTATTATAGTAGATCGTTTATTTTTATTGAACTAAAAAAATGTTTCCTACATATAATATTCATGGCAAAACAACGTTTGCCGGGTCAGCTAGTATACATATTTATAAAACATATACATACCCGTAACAGCTGATATTTCTCTTGCAAGCCCAGCATAGCATACGCGTGGAACAGGTTAAATAACAAAGGCAGATGCGGCGGTAGTCGGTGCGTATGCGGATCTGGCGCTGCCAGCGCACGCGCACAACATAATACTTGATCGGAAAGACTTGTCACTTCTTCGCGGCTACACCACGAGCTGTAGCCATTGTTGACTGGAAGAAATATATTTTTACATATAACTAAAAAGCTATGTTGGACAAGTGCTTCTCTTAACACTGAGGTCGTTTTAATTACGGCATTGATGAACTGACTTGCGATTCTGTAACTCACTTTTCGAACTCACACAGCGGTTTTCGCATCGGCGGTCGCGCTCAAATAAGTCGTGAAGCAGTCATTTTATGATTTGGCATTCTGATAAGAAGGGAGCTTGTAGTTTATTGTTTATCAGAATGCCAAATCGTAAAATCTAGGACCCTTATAGGGTGGAATCGCCACTGTATTGATATCTTAATATATATAAATTACGCGTCACGTTGTTTGTCCGCTATGGACTCCTAAACTACTTAACACTGACACAAATTTGATTGAAATCAGTTTGCTCTTATTTAAAAGATAGGATAGCTTACATCTTAATATATATCCGCAATTTTATTGCAAATTATTTATTTACTATATTTTGACAGTCACAATTCTAACAGATGGCGCTGTGTTGAAAGTACCAACGTTTCACATAAGCTACAATTTAATGGCATAACCACCATTAAAGCATGGTGGTCTCCATGACTGGTGTTCTAATACCATTTCCCTTGAATAGTTTACTACTATGTAATATAACAAAAAACTTAGCCACAGCAACGCTTGGCCAAGTCTACAAGTTATTATATATAGGGCTAAAATGCTTGGATCTCCCGAACTACTGATTCCAATAGATTTTAATTAAGTTAGATTGTATAAGTTTGTTGCTGCGTAAACGTTTAAATTTAGCTAAAGACTGTGACGGAATTCTTAAAAAAATCTGATTCAAAATTTTAGAATTTGTGAAGGAAGAATGGAGAACTTTAAAGGCCAGCAACGCACTCGCACATGGACACTCACTTCTGACAATGAGGTATTTCCGAACGAATTCGACTTAGGGTCCTTCAAGAAAAGAGCGTACCAATTCTTAAAAGACCGGCAGCACGCTTGCGAGCCCTCTGGCATTGCGAGTGTCCATGGGCGATGGTATCACTTAGCATCAGGTGACCTTCCTGCCTGTTTGCCCCCTGTTCTATAAAAAAAAAAGAATAAAAATACCTGGTGGATCTTGTGTGGAGAAGTGGGCCAGGAACACGATAATCTTCATGAATACTATTCGGACATCACTTGTAGGACACGAGAGGAGATAATCACCTAATCTGAAAATATATTATGGAAGCTACATTAAAAAAAATTACATGTTACCCACATATTTATAATTTGTCTTGAGAATCAAATCTTACAAGTATTCGATTCGATTTTTCATAACTATATAAACATATACTATATAATGTAAGACATAAAAATCTTTGTCGAAGTTCACATTTACTACGGTCTAACCAATTGCAACAACTTATTTAGATTCTACATTCATTTAGTTAATAAAGTGATTTTTATTTATTTATTATTTTATATATCTAATGTATACTAGAAATAAATTGCCTTTGGATCTTAACTGACTACGCAAAAATCTGGGTGTCGTGTTTGACTTTTTTTATGTATTTGTGGCATCGTAGCTCCTAAACGAATAGACATATTAAGATGCATTTTATTTCGTTAGCAAGTCGACGTAATCGTAACTATTTATATACTATTTTAGTACGTATATCATAAATTATATACTAACTACTATAATTATATATAATTATTATAATATTACCTGTGTGTGTGCTTGAAGAGATCTGTGGCAAACCAAGCCCGAACTGTCTGCGAGCACCTTAGATGTTGACAAATTATGTCGTGCCTGTAAAAATACAGAAATAAAATTTAATAATATACCTTCTCATAGATAACATTAATTTAATGTCATAATACTGATATTAAGACAATTAAATTAAGGAAATAATTAATCTAAACCTAATAGAAAGTTTCTATTAGATATAAAATAAAACCTAGAGATAAATATAAATGCCAATAAATAATTCGCCGCTACAGCCAGAAGGTAGAATCTGTTTTTTTTAGTCTGCCCATTAACATCATTAGTCTTTTTTTCTTCTATTTTATTTCTCCTGTTTTATGTTATGTACCACCAATCAACAAATATATTTTAAATTTGCGGGATATTGATTACCCATGATGACCTGTGGTTCTTCCTTTTTATATATTTACAAAAAATATTTTTTTGAAGTGAAACTTCTTTATCGGGGTTGGGAAAAAATTTAGTTTAACATTTTTGCGTTACGCGTCACATTTTTCCGTTACGCGCCATGTTGCTTTTTGAAGTGAACTTCTTTATCGGCGTTAAAATATGACATATAGTATGTTTTTCACTTTAAAGTTTGACAACGGATTACATTTTCGAAGTCAAACTTCTTTATCGGCGTTAAAATATGACATATAGTATGTTTTTGACTTTGAAATTTGACAACGGATTACATTTTCGACTTGAAATTTGCTAATCGCAATTTGCAGCAATTGATTTGTAAATTGTATGCTAGGCAGTGTATGAAAATTTACTGTGTTTAAAGAAATAGTTTCGGACCTCTAAACTTAAAACAAACCAATTATGGCTCTGCGTACAACAAAGGTTTTATATAAGTTTCACTTCTTACGTGTGTACACCTAGTACACGCACACTTTTTTTATATAAGACCAATTCATAAAACTGTATTTTATCATTCCTCCTTTACTGCAAAGTATGCTGCTATGGAATTCCTTACCAATTGATATCAGACCAGCTCAGTATTTAAATTTATTTAAAAATCTTCTTTTGAATCATTTTTCTACTGTCTCATAATTGCCTTCTACTTATATAAGGGAGTTAAACTCAAATGTGTTGCAAAAATATTTATTTTAAGAAACAACAATTAGAGTTTGCTATTTCAGTTGTAAAAGTACATTACCCTACACCCTATTTCTTTTATAATCAATTATTAAAAATGTACTAATAAAAACCCTTCATACATTGATATACAAAAAACCCAAGATGCACAGTCTCGAATAAAAGTAACGCCCGAAAGTGTCCCGAAACACTATTTCTGTCCCTTTCTATAACCGTATGTCTATAACAGTATATGTTACAAGCATATATTATTGCAAAATCAACCTTAAGCGAATTGCTTAAAGTTGTTATTACAACGCAGTGTATACGTACTTAAAGACATAAAATTTTACGACCGACCGTGGTCGGTAGGACAAGGTATTGAGTGGAGTCGAACATGACTTTTTTATTTACAACTATTTAACATAATTTTAATTTTATCCGACTTTTCGGGTGCTTTACAGCGTGCGTGGTCACGGTGACCGAAGACAAAAGGTGTTGGATGTTAAATAGTTGTAAATTTATAATAATACATAACTTTAATCCGGCTAAACAGTTTTTTCTTTAAATTAAAAAATAATTAGTTAGTAAATATATTTGTCAAAAACTACACAAAAAAGTTCAAAAGTACATAAATTTATTTATAAAAAAGAACACAAATAAATAACATCGACTCCACTTATTAGACGCGAGACTATTTGAAATGAGCGCACATTTTTTGAGGACGTTTTTTAGACGTTGAGTGTGCATCTTGGGTTTTTTTGTATATCAACGCCTTCATATTCAAATTAAAAATGACACATACATAGACAAACAAAACTAGTGTCTTTTCCACAGACTAACAAACTAAATGAACATTTATAGAAAATAGATAATAAATAATCTAATTTAAGAAATATAATTATTTATTTACATATATATTAATTGTAAGTCAATTAACCTTTGGATTAGCTTTTACATTTTTCTTTAGATTTTACTTTGATTTTATTTTAGTTATAGTTACATGTTATTTTGAGTTTTTTTTTGTTAATTATCTATGCACTTCTTGTACTTTAACCTCTGTAGATGTTTTTTTCTATTGATCCATTTAAGGGTTGCCTGGAAGAAATCGCTTGTTAACGATAAGGCCGCCCGTTGGCTAATAACTTATGTAACCTGCTTTTTTATATGTATGTTTTTGTCCGGTAACGAAGTTTAAATAAATAAATAAGTTTTACACACCAATCCGTCGCTGGACCGCGTAGAGTTTTCTTCGTGTGAAAGCCAATTTGAAAGAGAAACTTGGTGGCCAACTGCACTGCTAACATCGACATCTCTTCGTGTTCTGGACCCTGGAAAAATCGAACCTTCGTGACAATCCTATTGTGAGTTATTTTATGAAAACAACATTGTTTTGGCAAATTCCGGGTAATTTCGACGTCTGATTGATGATAATTGCATCTCATATACTGTCTATTCTTAATCAAACGCATCGCATACAAGATTTTACATTATTGTGAGTTGTGTGTGCACAAGACAATGAAAACACAAAAAAAAATCAAGTTCCTATAAATAATGCATGTGAACTTGATAGTCAGATCTAGTTATTGCCACTGTTGAGGAAGACATTAAAAGATCAACCGTACGATACAAAATGAGACTTCAGCAACACGTCAACCCCCTTGTTAACGAATTACGGAGGGAATAAAAAAATATTGGATTTGCGATTTCCCTAATTGCCATTATTTCTCATAAAATCTGATAAAAGCCATGAGGCTGATTGCAGATGGATTAAATATATAAAAAAAGTTATTTAAACAAGTATTATTAATTTTTTCTATTAAATAACTGAGTTAATATGTAACAGACCAAGTGAGTTTGAGAATTAAAAGTCAGAGTATAAGAACATAATAAAAATAATCACCCAAACTGCGCTCTGCGATCCAGGATGCAGCCGCATACAACACAATTTCTTCATAAAATTAAAGTGCTCCAAGCTGAATTGATCCTGGTTGTGACAAAACGCAATATTGCTGCGACGTACCGAGTTCCATATTGGTTTCGGTATAGTACTTTCTCTGTAACAAAATGGTTGCATGTGAGAGATCGCTATGGGGCCGTTCAAGTATTACGTAAGCAGATTTACTGCAATTAATCCCCCCCCCCTCCTCTTGTCAGCAAAAATAAGCAAAGCTCTCAAAAATAATACTACATATACGTATTACTTTTTTAGTAGGAATCCTCGAAAATGCATTTCGTTTCTAAGCATAGACAATGTGTGGGTAGTATGTGTAAAAAAGAAAATAATTACTGTTGACGTAATCACCAAATAATAAAAACAAAGACCCTTACAAGCGATTAACATTTTCTCATCATACCATAGGGAAATAAATAAGAAATTTATATCAATGTAATCGGGTATATTAATACCATATCCATTATAATAATAAAAAGCTGTTTATTCTAAGTTTTCATATGAAAGTAACTTCAACATGCCAACAATATTTACTATTACGAGAAAATCATTACTCTGTGTTACTGAGGCGCAAACTAACTGTTCTGGTCTCTGGCAGAAAGACCAGCGCTGTGAAAGACCTCTGCTCCACAGCATAATGCGAAACCAGGGCCAGTTACAACCACAACACACACACACATCACTTAAAATTTACCTTTTCCTTTTGATTATTATTGTGTGTTTCTGTGTGTGTGTTTCGTTAGTAATATATGTTATGTCTATGTCTACTCTTAATACGACATCGTATTCTATAGTAAACTTCGCCGTGCGGCTTCAGCGTTCGCCTCTCATCCCAGAGTTCGTACGTTCGAGCCCTGGCTCACGTACGTTCGTACGTTGGGTACGTACGTTCTCCACCCCTAACATTTTATTTTTTGGACAAAATTTTAATTTTCATAATGTGCCATTAAAAATATATACAACCCTACATTTTCACCCCTCTACGATTGACTCCTATTTATTATAGCAGATAGTTATTTTTCTTGAACTAAAAATTGTTTCCTAGAAATAATATAGGTACATGGCAAAACAACGTTTGCCGGGTCAGCTAGTTAGTTTATAAATAGCCGCTCTAAGGGTAACATTGAAAGTGGGGACTGGTGATTTCCATATGACAAAAACGTTGTTGACACCCGCGAGTACTTAGAGTACTTTTTCATTAATAGCTATGGCACGGTTTGTGCATTAGCCAGCGTAAAGTATAAGATTTTTAATAATTCGTGCTTGCCTTAGACTTGTCTTAACTTCGACCATGTCCTCCATGTACGGTTTTAGCACTCGCCCGGTACCGCACAACCCTCCCAAAGGCCGAGAACAAATTTAAATTAAATTAAAACTTGCAATCGAACCCGGTACCCCTCACCCATCTGCCACTTAATAAGACCGCTAGGATATGAGGCCCCTAACTTAGAGTACTTAGCACTAATTACTATACTTACTTGAGAGTCATACTCTTCATAGATTGTTCGAGTGATGTGCTAATCGTATCCTTCCGTGTGTAAAACAACATATAGGCGTTCCACCATCTCTTTTGGCGTTTGTATGATATCCTTTTGATCGTTGAATCAAATACCTGTAAACAATAAAAATATTACTTAATTGTCTTAACCAATACTTGAACTACTCTAAGATCTGTCCAGAAAATGCTCAGCCAGTCAAAGTCAAAATCAATTATTCATATAGGTAACACAATGTACACTTATGAAAGAAATATACATTAAATGCTTCTAATTTTACAAACGGAAGAGAAGAACTGGCAATAAACTCTCCACCACTCTTTTTAATCGCCAAGTTTTTTGCCTGCTGAAGTATTTCCGAACCAATTTAGGGTCCTTCAAAAAAGAGCGTACCTCGTACGAATTCCTAAAAGGCCGACAATGCACTTATGTACCTTCTGGCAGTGTGAGTGTATCACTAAGCCCATTTGCCCCCTGTTCTATAAAAAAACATAAAATTTCCGTACCGGGCCTTATAACTCAAATCGTTTCTTAAGGAGTAAACTCCAAAAATATAATTTAGCTATCTTTACCTCGCCCATATATTCTCCTCCAAAGCATTGCGCCTTCATCTCATCATCATCGTGCATGGCACATTCCGACACCTCCCCATCATCCAACTTTACCCACCGACCAGCCGAGCCCGTGTCCCTGAAATTTAATACACACGCACTTTATAGTGTTGCAACTTTATAAGACCCATTCAATATATAAACCATGGATTTATATCGTTAGATAGGCCCCGACACCAAAAACTGTGGCATTGTTTTTGAATGTGTGCGTTAACAAAATGCCGACACACGCACACTAACGAGTAGTTTAAAAATCGTGTTTCTGCCCTTGTAATAGGTTGAAATCGAAAACGTTTGAATGTGTGCGTCAACATGGCGTCCATTGCACTGATCCTAGGTTAGCGAGCTGACTCACTTCGACTGTGCGACAACACGGCGCGGTCTCACTGCGGTAAGGGCATATCTAACGATATAAATCCATGATATAAACCGTATTCATCGCCACAAGATCACAGACGCCCTAACCCACGCCTTGAAATGGAAATGGGCAGGCCATATTGCAAGGTGTACGATAAAAGACCGCTGACGCCATCCGCTGGAGGGGACCTCAAGTCAAAAAAACGTGTGAAGACCACAAAAGCGATGGGCTGACGACATCATAAAGGTTTCTGGGGAGAAATGGATGGAGAAAGCCAAACAAACTCACCATTCAGCAAAACGTTACGTGACCACCATTTTTACCTAAAACTCAATTATGTGAGGTAAAGTACCGGAGCAGTGTTGGCCTAGTGGCTTCAGCGTGCGTCTCTCATGCCTGAGGTCGTACGTTCGATCCCCGGCTGTGCACCATTCGACTTTCTCTCTATGAGCGCATTCAAAATTTGCTCGAACGGTGAAGGAAAACATCGTGAGGAAACCGACATGTCTAATATCCAAAAAGTCAACGGCGTGTGTCAAGCACTGGAGGCTGATCACCTACTTGCCTATTAGACTTAAAAATGATCATGAAACAGATTCAGAAATATGAGGCCAAGACCTAAAGAGGTTGTAGCGCCACCGATTGTTATTAAAGTACCGGAAAGTCGCCATAATACCATTGTTATTCGCCTTATTTTTATTAAAAACAATAACGCGTAGATAACCCCTCCCATAACCATTGGCAGGGGGCAGTTTAAGGCAGTTTTTGCCGCGCACCACCACTATGTGGAACCAGCTGCCCACAGAAGTATTTCCGAACCAATTCGACTTAGGGTCCTTCAAGAAAAGAGCGTACCAATTCCTGAAAGGCCGGCAACGCACTTGCGAGCCTTCTGGCATTGTGAGTGTCCATGGGCGGCGGTATCACTTAACATCAGGTGAGCCTCCTGCCCGTTTGCCTCCTATTACATAAAAAAAAAAAAACCTCGATCAACCTAACTTGAATATTATCCAATTTCAACATATCACATACAGATAATTATAAACATACTTTTACGACAGTTAAAGACATACCTCAATAACACATATGAGAAGTAATGTCCACCAGACGCCTGACCGGAATGAACAACTATCCCGCTGAGTTCGTACTGCGTACACCGTGGGTCCTTTTCGGAATCCTCACTTCCTTCCCAAATGGTCTCGCCCTCCGCCTTTGCTAGACCCCAAGCTGCATTAAGACATTTTAAGTTACAAAACGCCCTATTTAAAACTACATTATGTAAGCTGTTTCAACTAGATCTTTCTAATCGCAGCGTTAACCGAACTTCACAGAATACGGAAAGTTTTTTGAAGTTTCAAAAAGCTTTGAAACTAATGTTACTGGAACGATTTCAAAATTTCTAGAAAAAAAACGTGTGTGTACTTATGTACACGCGTTAGAAGTTATATATCTTTGGCGTTCCAAGGTAAAAATCTTTTCAAAAATTTTATCTAAAACCACTAACAATAGAATAAAATTTACTCTCATAATATTTCCCTAACGCGCCACAAAAAGTATAACTTCAAAAAAACTAAAATGTAGACTACCTATAGCTAACTTCAAGGTGTCGGTTTTTTGTGACGGTGTGCGCGCGCACCGTAAAAATTTACTCTCATAATTTTTCCCTAACGCGCCAAAAGAAGTATAACTTCAAAAAAGATTATGGCATACATAAGCTATATTTATTTCCAAAATATAAAAAAAGTTACAATGTGAAGTCGGTGCAAGGTTTTCCCTTTTTTTTTTGTTTTGTCTTTGTAGATTAAGCAACAATTTAAGTATATTAGTCTGCTTTAACGCTACAGAGATTCTTTAATGATACAATATGTGGTAAATTAGAAAAAACAGAGCAATCCTTTTGTAAAAATGTGGGTAGAATTCTATCCCCACATCAACTATTTAGTGATATGAGTGTCTGCATAAACATATTTAAAAATCGTTTTGAAGTCAAAAACCTTATCATATCATTAATTAAACTCCATTATTAAAAATATTGCTTTTCATAAGTCACGTGATATGGTCACAGATTAGTCGTACATACATAACGCACTAGACGTTTGTTGACGTGCACGTGTACGCATGTCATAGGGACTGATGCGACAGCATCTTAAGCGCCATAGAGAAGTGCTTGTATTTTGAAAGACTTAACAACATTGAAAAAAAACAACAATTTGTATTCTATGTATATTCACTAATAAATAATTTGAATGGAAAAATTCTTGTCAAATAGCCTATTATATAATTGAACAGGCAGACCCGACAAACGTCGTTTTGCCATGTATATTATTTTTAGGAAACATGTTTTTAGTTCAATAAAAATAACTACATATATACTATAATAAAAAATAGGGGTTGATCGTAGAGGGGTGAAAATTAGGGGTTGTATGTATTTTTGTATCATAGAAAAATAAAAACAAAATGTCTAAAAAATAAAAATAATTTTAGGTTTGAAATATAGATAGAAAGTAGCCGATTCTCAGACTTACTGAATATGCATTAAAAAAATGGTGCGTGTACTTATGTACGCGCGTAAGAAGTTATACTTCTTTGGCTTTCTTTATTTTTTTTAAATATTAAATAATTAATATTAAGCGTTAATAATTTATCAATATTTAATATTTAGTATATTATTCAATTATTAATTAATATTAATAATAATTAGCTCAGCGCCCATACTGAATTTTGTGTCACGGTGCGAGCGCATCGTAAAATTTCACTCTCATAAATTTTTCATAACGCGCCTAAAGAAGTATAACTTCAAAAATTCATAAAAATCGGCCTAGCCGTTTCGGAGGAGTATGGGAACCAACATTGTGACCATGAATTTTATAATATAAATATATTATAATATATAGAGATATAGCTTACCTGTATACGGTTCGACGTCAAGATCCCGCGGAAACTCGAAGTAATCGTTAAACTTAATTGCACACACCCTTTCAAAATCGTATTCAAAACGTTTAAGCTGTATGACTAGAACTGGGGGTAGTTTGTTTAAACATAACCTTTTGACTGTCACCACCTGAAAGACAATTTTTTTTATTTAATTCAAAGCACGCGAAACGTCAGAAAAATTTAAAACTATTTAAAACTAGCTGGCCTGGCAAACATCGTAACGCCTAACAGTCGATTCTTTATTTTTTTTTAATACTTATTCTGCTATTCGGGACACCGGTCTAGCTAGTAAGATAAAAAAAAGAAAGTTGATAAGACAACAAATACATTATGTCAAAAAATAAAAATTTACCTTCCCGGAACCCCTCCACTAACACTTGAACTTTATGGTATGGTATTAAAGTTCAAATTGCCTTTAAATATTATTACGAATATTTTGTATGGGAATATAGAAAAGTGTTGTTTTTAGACTTTTTCACTCAATTTTTTTTTATTTTTCTCTCCGTAAGAACCATCCTCGTACTTCAAGGAATATTATAAAAAAAGAATTGGCCAAATTGGTCCAGGCGTTGTTGAGTTATGCGCTTACCAACACATTTTGCAATTCATTTTTATATTATAGAAGATAATTATAAGTTTACTAGCTGACCGGGCAAACGTCGTTTTGCCAATTTATAATAGAAAATTAGGCTTGATCGTAGAGGGGTAAAAGTTAGGGGTTGTCTGTATTTTTTAATGTTGTATCAAAAAAAAAATAGAAAAAATATCTAAACAAAAAATAAATATTTAGGGGTGGACTACCCTTAACATTTAGGGGGATGAAAAATAGATGTTGTTTGTTGCACACAAATTTTTTTGAGAATCGGTCGTGCCGTTTCGGAGGAGTTTAACCACAAACACCGCGACACGAGAATTTTATATATTAGATAATAATACATAACTTCAATCCGGTAAAAAAGTGTTTTCTTTAAATTAATTTTAATAAAAATAAAGAATAAATTAACAAAAGGCACATAAATAAAAATTGCTACGACATTAGAATATGTGGTAGAAAATGTATAATAATAACATACCTTCTTGCTACATTTATCACAATGGTATGCGTCAGCGCCCTCCAGCAATTCACCTCGTACGTACGCCTCCAACGATTCTTGGAGCCGCGACATATTCCGTATATCCAATGACACAACACTAAAAGGCTCCTCCTTGCAATATCTATGAAATATTAAAAAATAAAAGTACATTTCGCTACCCTTTTATTAATGTTTGCATCAGTAATTAAATGAGCAGAGTTGGTCTAATCCCTGACGTCGTAGGTTCGATCCCCGGCTGTGCACCAATGGACTTTCTATGTGCGCATTTAACATTCGCTTAAACTGTGAAGGAAATCATCGTGAGGAAACCGACATGACTCAAAAAGTCGCCGGCGTGTGTCAGGCACTGGAGGCTGATCACCTATTGCAAGTATTAGATTGAAAAATAATCGTGAAACAGATTCAGAAATCCGAGGCCCAGACCTAAAGAGCTTGTAGCGCCACTGATTATTATTATCAGTAATCAAAGACTGGTATAATTGTAAAACCAGAAAGTAAACCAAAAATTTACTTTTATTATTATTATGAGGAATATTTATTTATCTTTGTATTTTTAGAAACCATATTTTTATACCTCTAATACAAGGTATTATTAAAAATACAAAACATTATATATTTCACATAAAAATTACACCTTTAAGTGTCCAACTAACGCCAAGATAATAAATGAAATATATATTATGATTCAATTTATGACCGTGTTTCAATTCACAATAAATTTATTAACTTTTTTTAAATTTATAAACTCAATCATAACACATGTTACAAATCGGCTGTTCACCAATGTGCCTATATGTGACTAACATTCGCTCGTGTCGGGCACAAAAGACTGACCAACGTGTATTTAACAAACAATAATATCACAAAACAGCTGGTTGGAGACCTGGAGTTGTAACGTCATTTAGTTGCATACCTGTGCGGGCAACCTTTGCAAATCTTCTGGTCTGAGAAAGTGCCACCCATAGTCTTGGCCATCAACTGCTCTTGTCCCAACGATTTGAGTGCTTCATCCAAAGACTCGACAAGAGACATGAAGAATTCCACGGCATCTTGTTGCTCGCGTAGATTCACTGGTTCGCCTTGTAATCTAAACAAATAATAGATGGCAATCGTGATACTGTCAAAGGTAATTGTCTAATCGAAAACACTAAATACTTAAAAAAAAACACTAATACAATTCCCGTCTGCAAAAACGTCTTAAAAGGCCGATAACGCACTCGCGAGCCTTGTGTCCGTAGGCGGTAGTATCACTTAATTAATAAATTCACTTCCGTTATAAAAAAATATTTTTTTAAAGAAATCTCGATGTTCGCTTTCAGCGCCTTGACAGCTCAGCTAGACTAGAGGGGTGTTCAAGTATTACGTAAGCTCTATAGGGGGGAGGGGGGTATTTGATTTTCTTATAAGGATATTAAGCCACACATTATCTATGCTTGAAAACGAAATGCATTTTCGAGTATTCTACAATATAGTAATACGTTTATGTATACTATTTTTATATATATATAATGGTATCAATCGCTTATACGAGTACTGGGAATAAATAAGGCGCAACTGCGTTTCCCTGTGAATACAAAAGAAACAACATTTAAAGCCTATATTCTAGGTTTTATAAAGTAAAATAATATAAAGAAAAAATTAAAACATCTTACATATATTATGTCAAGTGACAAATTAAACATCGTCGATCAGACGGCAAAGAAGAAAAATAAAATTTAAAAAGAGTTTGTATAGGAAAATATATTATGTTTTCCTTACATATATTTTTGAGAGCTTTATTGAATTAACATTTCGTTATTTCGCTTATATGCTATATATTTATATATTTTGCTGAAAAGGGGAAGGGGGGAGGGGGAAAAATTGCAGTAAATCCGCTAACGTAATTGAACGGCCCCAAAGCTAAATTAAACTATATACTACAAATAATTGGCACATACCTGAAGTGAGCCCAAAGTCCCCTCGGTACATAATACTGAAGTTTGCTATAGTGCAAATGTGCGAATATCGCCTGAACCTGCTTCAGTATGGTGATGTTGTACTCGGCGCTATTCTGGTAAAAATTTTCATTTTAAATATATACTACTCTAATCAGTTGACACTGACTTTAGTACTTGTTCCTACGGTGAAGGCATACATCGCGAGGAAACAGGCATGTCTCAAACCCAAATATGGATGACATGTGTCAGACACAGAAGGCTGATCACCTACTAGTCTACAAAAATCAAACTGGTCTCAAACCCAAATATGTCAAGTCAAGTTCAAAATCATTTATTCATTTAGGTAACACAATGTACCCCTATGAACATCAAAAAAACATACATTAAATGCTTCTAAATTTACATTTACTGCCAGCTCTCAAATCAAGGGAGTAGAACGGAAGAGAAGAACTGGCAATAAATTCTCCGCCACTCTTAATTATTACTATTAATCGCCAAGTTTTTTGTTTTACACAACGTTTGTAAGGAGCTGCAACCATTACACCATGTTCCACATGAAAATGTATTTAAGACAAATTTAAGATGTATATTTGTAAAAATTTAAAAAAAATGGGCTTAATTATTATTTCTAATTAATCAAGGACGTTTTAAAAACAATATTTTCCTTACCTCAATATTATTTTCCATCATATTATGATGCATCTCACCAGAGAAATCTTCGTTTGGATCCGTTGCCGCTCCTGAAATCAATCGTAAATTACTAATGTTGTCATTCAAAAATACATTTCTATATTACTTTAAAATAATTTTGAAGAAATTATCTTAATTAACTATTAATAGATTACATAATGTAGTATGCGGTATTCTATAAAGGGTAAGTTTGTTATGGAACATAAGATACAGGTATCATTCCACGTCATTAAATTTGAATCTGTAGACATCCCTACTCATCGGCAAAGAAGACAGAGGGTGTAGGCCGAGAGAAAAAGCCGGCGTAAAAAACTCTCGGTACTCTTTTCAAATAGCAAATCATCAAACAACACTTATTTTAAAACAAATATCACAAATATCGCAAATTAATGTAGCCTGTCAATATTGGAGGCGCACAGTGGAACGAAACGGCCCGGTAGTGGACTTAGCATTTGAAAAAAAAAAAGTTTGTCTTTTAAATTTTTTATCATTGTGTTGGATTTTTCGGAGTTATTCACTTTCAAAGTTAATTTTGTATGGAACAAAACAAAAAACAGTGAAAATCTCGTAATTCTCAAAATTTCTCATGGAATTGACTTTACATGAGCATAACACGTATATTTGTCCTATTTTTACGCTTACTCTCGAGTCTCGATTTTCCCCGATTTGGACGCAATTTCAACATTTGTTCTCGATATACCAAAAATATATATTTTATCTCTTAAGACCAAACTTTGAAATCTCAGCCCACTGTGAGGCGTGTCAGTTGAATAATCTCTTTGTGAGCGGCTTGATCCCTTGGCGTTGCGTAGATATGCATCTTCTACCGCATTTACCATGAAGAGTTTTCAGAGGAGTTCGGATTAATACCTGCAGCTGAGTTTCATCATCGGACGTCGAGGCAGAATACAAAATACCATCCGTATCCCTTCGACGTCCGTCGTTGCACAACTGAGCGTTTTTCAAGACAGTTTTTGTCGCGACCACTATGTGGAACCAGCTACCCACTGACGTATTTCCGAAAAAAATCGACTTAGGGTCCTTCAAAGTGCAAATTCTTAAAAGGCCGGCAACGCACTTGCGATCTTTCTGGCAATGTGAGTGTCCATGGGCAGCGGTATAGGTCGGTTATCGAAAGCTGGCGCGTTCACAGTACTCACACTAATGCAATTTCACTATACAGTATGTTTAAAAATATTACTTTTTTGCCAAGCTATATTTTTTAGTCTACTCTGGTTTTAGTAAGGTTGGGTGGGTTATAAATAAATAAAAATGTGTCTAATACATATAAATATAATTCAAATACATATAACTTTTGGATCCACATAGCATACGAGGGTGGATCCAAAAGTTCTAAGCCCGACCAAGAACGTAAAAGAGTAGTTTGTGTAAATAATTTTTCATTTTTCGACATAAGCTCCATCTAGATCAGCACACTTCACTTTTACTTCACTAACTATTCTTTCAATACTCCTCTTAGAAACCCCAGTCGCATCTCATGTCAAATTAAATATAACATTTTTTCATTAAACTGTTTTTATTAAGATGCCTAAAATAATTAAAAACATTGTGCACCATTTCACGAGATTGCCTTGAAAAAAGATCAACATGTATAAAATAATAATAATAATATAAAACAGTAAAGATCAACATAAACAGTAGCAAAAGCAAAACAATTACTGTCTCTTTTATACTCATAAGCTTGAGCGAGCGCGAGAGAGACGGACAGTCTTTTCGTGATGTATTTGTGATTGTATTTCAGTTTGACATCACGTCTCGCGCTTATTCACAGACACTACACAAGCACAAAGTGTAAATGTGTTGAAGCCGCCAGCTTTAGATAACATACCTATATCACTTAACATCAGATGACCCTTCAGGCCGTTTGCCACAAGGTCTATAAAAAAAAATGGTGCGTGTACTTATGTACGCGCGTAAGAAGTTATACTTCTTTGGCTTTCTTTATTTTTTTTGAAATATTAAATAACTAATAATAGATATTTAGCGTTAATAATTTAACAATATTTAATATTTAGTATATTGTTCAATTATTAATTATTATTAATAACAGTTATTATTTATTACTTTATTATATTATTAATTTAATTTAATAACTAGGTATGTTTCATAAACTTTTAACTAAGTAACAATAGGTCTTTGTGAAAAAGCATTGCTAAATTTCTTTAAAAAATAATTAAAACTGCTTTATTTGTTTAAAAGGAACTACAAATGTCATTATGGTCAAACGTCACGCATATTCTATTTCTTTTTTCGGCGCCCATACTGAATTTTGTGTCACGGTGCGCGCGCATCGTAAAATTTCACTCTCATCAATTTTTCATAACGCGCCTAAAGAAGTATAACTTCAAAAAAACCTTACCTTGTACAGTGAGAAGTGAATCCCGTACAGCACGTACGCAGTACAATTGTTGCAATACAGAGTTCATGTAGCAAGTGGCGCCAGCATTTTTCAATCCAACTAAACCAGCACAAGGGCGTGGTCCAACACACGGCATATACTCCCATTCCGCGAGCGGCATGTTCCTATCTGTACAATTTTTTTTATTAAAAAAATATTTCCAAAAACATCACCTATGATATTTCGGAAAAATCAAGTTTCTTCTGAAAAACTAATCTTTCTTTTTTTGTTAAACTTAATTATCTTAATAGTTTGAAGTTAACAACTACTACATACTCGTAGTAATAACTATTCGACATGATTAATATATAAAAATGATAGGTATTTATTATATTATTTATGGATGTATAAGAATATAGTATATTGAAGTAATACTACTTTAGGCGCGACTAAGGAGTAACTCGGTTTTTTTTCTGACGGAAGTAACACTTAAACGTAGTTTCCGCTATTTAAAATAATACGATAGCGCGTCCGTTCGTCGCGTTTTATAAGTCCGTCAGCGCCATATTATAGTAATGCATTATTTGAACTGATTTAAGTCAGTTTCTTGGTAGTGTTTATTTAGGATAGCATTCATCGTTTTATTTGATACTGATTCTTGTAATTATTTTAAAGTATATTATTGTTATTAAATTCAGTTAAAAGTGTGGTTTTTCGGAGTATTTAGCAGACATAATCTAGAATAATATAAATTAATTTTGACTTATTACAGAATTATAAAAATACATAAAATAAATGAAATCAATCAGTGGCGCTACATCCTCTTTAGGTCTTGGCCTCAGATTTACGAATCTAATTCATGATCATTTCTAAATCTAATAGCCAAGTAGGTGATCAGCCTCCTGTGTCTGACACAAGTCGACTTTTTGGGTCCTAAGGCAAGCCAGTTTCCTCACGATGTTTTCCTTTACCGTTTGAGCAAATGTTATGTGCACATAGAAAGTCCATTGGTGCACAGCCGGGGATCGAACCTACGACCTCAGGTATGAGAGTCGCACGCTGAAGCCACTAGGTCAACACTGCTCTATTAAAATTAATACATACCGCTATAAAACATTAAGTGCAATAGATTAGCCAATGCC
Source organism: Pieris melete (assembly GCA_963693345.1). NCBI lineage: Eukaryota > Metazoa > Arthropoda > Insecta > Lepidoptera > Pieridae > Pieris > Pieris melete. The sequence continues at coordinate 245,217 of CAVNZK010000153.1, forward strand.
GCCATATTGAACAGGCATCCGTGCACGAGGGATAACAGCAAATCCGTGGCTGCAGCCACTGAGCCGGCGGTACGACATAGTGGTGTGGGAATGTCTTCGCCGCTACCCTCTCCTCTGTCGTATTCCGACATACGACACCACGCCCACGAGTATGGCCATAGAAATTGTGTTACCACTTCCTGTAAATTGCCTCTAGTTACATACGAGTTGCCTCTAGTTACATACGAGTTGCCTCTATTTACATACGAGTTGCCTCTAGTCACACACGATAAAAGCTACTTTAAGGATATAACAAAAATCATAAATAAATAATAAACTTTATCAACATGTCAAAATTATTCTAACAAAATCCTACAAAAAAAATGAGATAGCAAGGATACAAGTATAGACTTAATTAGATATATAATCACTACATAGTATAAAACAAAGTCGCTTTCTCTGTCCCTATATCCCTATGTATGCTTAAATCTTTAAAACTACGCAACGGATTTTGATGCCGTTTATTTTTAATTAGAGTGATTGAAGAGGAAGGTTTACATGTAAAATAATATCTATTAAGTAGTGAAGAAATACTGTTTTTGAGGTTTCTAATGTAATGTAATAATTACATTTTTTCCGCTTACATTGCGAACCCTACGAGATTTATCAAAATAATGTACTAAGTAATGTACACATTGAAAAGGTCTACAAAAAACTCCACGATGGTACCTATATGTCTATCTCTTATGGATATCCCACAATAACATTTTTTTGTCATTTACTTTTTACGAATAATTATGGCTAATTTTCGAAGCGATTTTAACCAATACAGCATTAATTTTTACAATCCAATAAAATACATTAAATACATTGTTGATGTAATATTTATTTATTATAGAAATACAAACATTAAATCAAAAAATATAATAAATTAGGTACATATATATCTATAATATAGATCTATATGGCCCTTTACAGCATATGATTTAAATGAATATTTTCGAAAATATTAGTAGCGGGTCGCTAGTTATTAATAATTATAAAGACTTACTTTGAAATTTACTTTTACTTTAGTACCGATTTAAAATATGTTTAAATAGAAATTACCTTTAACAATCCCGAATCCTTGTGTTCCGGATGCGCGCCATATTGAAACTTAACCTGCGCAGGAACATGTGTGAAGAGCTCCTTCGTCAAATTTAAATGACCCTCGAGTAATGTGTCATCTAAGGTTTCGGGATTATCTCGTAAGGCCCGCAGCCATGCCACCTGATCAAAAAATAATTTTATATTTACAAAAAAAATTACCTATACTCTGATTTTTCATGCCGTAGAATTCTGACATAAGTGTTGCTACTAGAAAAAAGGGTGCGTACGTACGCGCGTAAGAAGTTATACTTCTTTGGCATTATTAAAAATAGTTTTTGATTGCATGCAAATAATTAATTACAATTAAATAATCAAAGACTGGAAAAGGAGTCATTATAGTCAATAAAGTTCAGTTTACATTTGAAAAATTAAATTAATAAATATTATATTTATAGTTATTTTCGAATATTAATCAGTATTGATTTAAATATTCAATTTAAATCACTTCTGATTATAATTCAGACGCACATATAAAATTCGCACTTGTATAATGAAAACTACATGAAAACACGTGTTTTAAATGTAGAAACTCAAACTCGATACATATTCTAAATATAAATATAGTAACACACACATAGCACAGTGAACAGAGGCGACGTGCGTGCCAACATGCGCCACTAACTTCATTCTGTTAATTTTGTGTCACAAACTTCAAAAAGATGGCGCGTAACCGAAAAACGTGACGACTTGCTACAAAATTTCTCCCATACGTCGATAAAAAGGTTTCGCTTCAATAACTAATTTGGAACTTATGTAAAACTTATCCGTGCATTATGAAACAGACCCTTAATCAATCAAATTTTCCTTTACTTCCCGAACATTAACGGTATAACATTTCCATTAACGAACTTCTCGTTATATAATAATTAATTTTTCAGATAAAAACTTACTTCTGTAGCGAGATCCTCCAAAGTTTTAGCGGTGGGTCCAGCTAAGGCCACTAGCCGGCACAAGAGCTGCAGAAACTGATGGGCGTTCCTCGAATGTTGAGTGAGGCGGGGCAAAGTGGCCGCTCCACCAGCACCTCCGAGGGCCAACAGCGCCCCCCTCGCCCCTCCGCCGCCGCCCCATCCGCACATAGACAGCAATTGTTCTGCGCACGATACTCGCACCTAGGAACATATACAATTTTTAAAAAGCCTACAGTTGTACAGCTATTCCTGGGAGAGATTTCTCGTATATAACATTTGAAACAAAATTTACGATTACAATTAACCAGGCTTCCATTTCACAGTAAAGTCATACTGAGGTCATAACAAAAAAAAAAGTACATATATGAGTAGGCAAAAAAATTTAAAGTTTCATATAGGTTTCAAATAGGAAATAAAAACCTGATCAAGACAGTCAACTAGATTCCGACATAAATAAGTTGTATGGGCGTATGTGTGTGAGGGAGTATGTATGTGTGTGTGATAGAGTGAGTGAGTGTGTGTGAGCGTGAGTGAGTGTTTGTGAAAGAGTGAGTGCGAAAGAGAGTGAGTGGGTTTGTGTATGTGAGTAAGTATTTGGGAGGGTGTGTGGGTTACGCACACGATGAAATAAGGAATTTATTTTAATACATCTAGCAGATTTTCCGTTTAGTCATAGTTCAAAGTTAGTAAAAATTTATATACTATTTGCTTTACACATTTTAGTCTTTACATCTGAGATATATTTTAATGTGTAATTAATAAAATAAATATTTTAGTACGTATTGCATTTATTATTATCCAAACATACCTGGGCACTCGGGCAGTCAATCATCAAGTACAAAGCCGTATCCTGCCACCAAGACTCATGCAGCAGATCTTCCAGATGTCCACCTCCAAATGCCATACAGATCGTCACAACTTCCATACATTCCCGGACCACTAGAAAATAGATAAATCAGTACTTAATAATTAGAAAAATTATAATAAAAATTAACACCACCAAAAATAGCTAAATATGTGTTAACTAAATAATAATAATTTGTGATTTTGTTATAGGGGCAGCACTATATTGGGTCTTAGATTTTCTTATTTAGTGATTACGTCAACATTAATTTACTTTTTTACATATATTACCCACACATTGTCTATGCTTGAAAACGAAATGCATTTTCGAGGATTCCTCCAAAAAATTGTTACGTTTATGTACTATTATTTTTTAGAGCTTTGCTTCTTCTTACTGACAAGCTCACAAAGCGCAATGAAAAACTTCTCAATACTTCTACTACCCGTACTATATGGATCTCAAACTTGCCCACTAAAGCGCAGCATACAAAGCTACAGTCAAAGATTTATAGAACTACTAGCTGATCCGGCAAACGTCGTTTCGCCATGTATATCATTTATAATAAAAAAATAGGGGTTGATCGTAGAGGGATGAAAGTTAGGGATTGTATGTATTTTTTAATGCTGTATCATAAAAAAATAGAAATTAAAAATTTTGTCTAAAAAATAAAAAAAAAAATTGAGGGGTGGACCACCCTTATTATTTAGGGGTGTGAAAAATAGATGTTAGCCGATTCTCAGACCTACCCAATATGCTTACCAAATTTCAGAGGAATCGGTCAAGCCGTTTCGGAGGAGTATGCAGACTAACATTGTGACACGAGAATTTTATATATAAGATGTATGCTAGGGAAAAGAAGAATAGATCATTAAGAAGAATAACTACGGTAGATGTCTCAATGAAAATAAATAAACTTTAGTGGAAATGGGTGGGGCACATGGCAAGAGAAACAGAAAAGTGGAGCAAGAAAGTATTAAACTGGCCCAAGTTACAATAAAAGAAAAAGAGGAAGACCATTTAGAAGGTGTATAGACAGAAATGACGTAATTTGGAGACTTTTGTCAAAAAAATGCCTAGTAATGAATGAGATGATAGAAATATTAATGTTATTCAATGTGAAGTATCTAAAATTAAAGGCTTTTATTACTATTATTATGCTCCCAAAACGCTACTTAAGTTTTCAATTAAAACGTGTCGTCCGTGCGCCCGTAAGTACGTACACAATACGTACTTACGGACGCACAGATGCCCAAATTCAAATAGCTGCACACAATACTTGTCCCAGAAGTATTTATAACACACAATCAGACCACAAATAAAAAACAGTTGAACACGTACGTGTGACGTCATCCGAGTGCACCAATCCGGTGACTTCCAAGGGCTGTGCCACAGAGTAAGTGAGTGCGTACAGAGCCCGTACCGTCGCTGCTGTCGGCACTCGCCACCATACAAGTGATGATACAGAATCACTGTCTTCACCACTCGTTACCACCTGTATTCAAATTTTAGTTAGTAAAGTTAATTATATTCATTATAATTTTTTACAAAAATAACAATATTCATCATTCATGAGCAGTGTTGGCCAAGTTGCTTCAGCGTGCGACTCTAATCCCCGAGGTTGTAGGTTCGATCCCTGGCTGTGCACCAATGGACTTTCTTTCTCTGCATTTAACATTCGCTCAAACGGTGAAGGAAAACATCGTAAGGAAACGGGTTTGCCTTAGACCCAAAAAGTCGACGGCGTGTGTCAGGCACAGGAGGCTGATTAGCTTCTTGCCGATTTAGATTAACAAATGATCATGAAACAGATACAGAAATCTGAGGCCTAAAAAAAAGGTAGCGCCACTTTTTTAATTTTTTAACAACATTCATAAAAGTTACATTGCAGCGTTTTTGAATTAAGTTTTAAAAGAGATAGTTTAATTCCTCATTCAATTAACCTCACTCTCTTTTGGTAACCTTTTTGTGTACTTGTTTGATTTCGCTGTTTTTATTTCACATATTAGGTCCCTAATCCCTCTTCCATCCCTCATTTTGACATTTATAAAAGTCTATTTGTTCAAAAAATCTGTCACACACATATTGACAAATACTTATGTTACAGTGCAATTACATTATTTTTATGATTAGAGGAAAATGTTTTGTCACTTTGTTTTTAGAGTGAAACAATTGAAAATCACTTTCTGCTTGCTACCTTCAAACTTACATCAATTTTCAAAAGCGTTTTTATGTGGATTAATACAAAAGACTATTTGAAATAACGGATAGAAGATAAATACAAAAAATCTGATATTCGTTTAAAAGATTGTTTATTAAACAATTTAAGAATATATTTATTTTAGTACTAACCTGCTCTGCAAGTGTATTGCCGAGTTTCTCAGCAATCGCTTTAACAATAATCTCGCAATTGTGATTTGGAACTGACTGCAATGCCTCGCGAAGTATTGTGACATCCATTCTGAAAAATATTCTCCTACAGGGACGCATCGGATTTGGGTTTTTCAACAAGAATGATTACGACATGCATATTTATCAATATAGTATGATATTTATGACTTAGCTATGACTCCTGTATAATAGTAATTTATTTAGACATACGTCATTAAAGTCTAAGCTCTGAATTTGGCTAGAAATTTCTTTATTGTTGATTTTTCTTTTGTCATAATTGCCTGAAAGCCTACCACGTACTGTTTCTAAAATAAGTGAAAAAATTACCAATTTTCGTCATAGTGGTATGCTCTGCTGAGAGAAAAAGAAGAGTTCTAGCCTAGTTTTTTTTTTATTTAGTAAAACGTTTGAAAAATATATTATTTCGAATGAGCAATTATTTCGTTTTCTCTCACTCTTCTTTATTTTTTTATATAATTTTTATTTTTGGATTTAAATGATAGGGAACTATTACAATAGAAATGGTTGTTTTAATGAGACCTTATTTATCGAAATCGGTAAGAAATGCTCTGCTGTGAAGAGAACTATTGAGTGTGCTGCTAGAACTCTAATTTTGTGCTCAGCTGGTAAGTGCTCCGCTAACTTTACAGACACGTCACTCATTAGGAGGTTCGCAAGTGCGCTGCCGGCCCTTAAGCACAATTTAGCGAACAGCTTTATCAACACTTACCTAAAATCCTTATCCAGGGCAGCTTCAGTTCCATCTGGTGCCAGAATTTCGAAGAGGTGTCCCAAAGTGTACAGAGCCAGTTTTGCCAGTCTTACCAGGGCTAGATATCCCACTCTGTAAAAATATACCTACTGTAAAAATATAGCTACTGTAAAAATATAGCTACTGTAAAAATATAGCTACTGTAAAAATATAGCTACTGTAAAAATATAGCTACTGTAAAAATATAGCTACTGTAAAAATATAGCTACTGTAAAAATATAGCTACTGTAAAAATATACCTACTGTAAAAATATAGCTACTGTAAAAATATAGCTACTGTAAAAATATACCTACTGTAAAAATATAGCTACTGTAAAAATATACCTACTGTAAAAATATACCTACTGTAAAAATATACCTACTGTAAAAATATAGCTACTGTAAAAATATACCTGAAAAAAAAAAAAGCGCGGGAAACTTCGTTCATGGTAGACGTATTTTTCACGGTGTTGAATATTTAATTTAATTTTACTAGTTAAAACGCAGAGGATAAGCTGGTAGTTTTAATTTTTGTATTATATGTAATCTTTATATCATATTTGTGTATAGTGTCATCGTGTAGTCGGTAAGTTTTTGTAATTTCTGTAAATATTGTATGAACAAGCCCCCCGATCTAGGTCGGGGGGATGATGGCCTTGTTGGCTTGAATCTCCCTGTGGGATCAAATGTATTTGTTGGTTCACAAGATGAATATGACAAAATGGATACCGATTGTTCGGTATCATCTCAAACAGGTGAAGGAAGTCGTAAACGAACACGTTATTTGCGCCTTTGTCGGCAATGTACGAAAATTAAGAAAAAGAAAGGTAGTGGTTCTAGCGGTGATTACTGTCAGTGCGAAAGCTTATGCAATGTAGAAGATGAGTCAATTTTAATTAAAAAGGTTACTTCAAAACCTATATCTCAATCCACGTCATCTCCACACTTGCAAAATAATAATAATTCACATAGCACATCATCTCGACCATCAACATCTTACACGGAAAATTCAAATATCTCTCAAGACTCTAACGCGGGAAATTCAAACAACACCACAACTTCAGTAACCAATACGGACCCCCGTTCGATTGGCCGTACTGAATATGTTTCTACTGATGTTTCCCCTTATTTTATACATGTTCAACGTATTCAAAGTTCACCTGACGACGGGACCATTCTCCATCCAATAACATTTGGCAATTTTTTAAAGCAGAACAAATTTAATAATATTATTCCCGGAAGTGTAAAGCGTATAGGAAGAAACAGGTGCGTAGTTGGCTTTTCCGATTATAAAGACGCCAATAATTTTCTTAACTGCAATCTTTTGGAAACGAAAAAGTTAAAAGCCTTCATTCCCACTTTCAGCGTAACAAGAATGGGTCTAGTTCGCGGGGTCCCTGTAGATTGGAGTGTAGAGGAAGTTCAACTAAATGTATCCGTACCTATAGGCTGCGGCAAAATACTTAAAATAAGACGTTTGAATCGCAAGGTAAAAATTAATGACTCGGTTTCTTGGAAACCCTCTGAATCAGTTGTAATAACATTTGATGGGCAAGTTTTACCAAAAAGGATTTTCATGTGCTATAATGCTCTTCCAGTAGAAATATATATTTATCCTACCATACAATGCTATAAATGCTGCCGTTATGGTCATACCAAAGTTCAATGTCGTTCTAAGACTCCAATATGTTATAACTGTGGAGGTCAACATGCAGGTGTATCATGTGACAGGTCAGATAAAGATCCTCTGTACTGTGTAATGTGTGAAGTCGAAGGGTCCCATTCAGCGATAGATAAGTCATGTCCAGAATTTGTGAGACAGACAGAAATCAAAGTTAAAATGGCTCAGAGCTGCATGTCTTATGCCGAAGCCAGTAAATATTTTTCTTCTATTAAGCCTTCATATGCAGATGCATTAAGTTCAACAATTCCGGAAGTACCAAAACCCGTATATTCTTCCGCAGCGAAGTCTGTATCTCGTAATAATTCTACTAATGCTTCAAATAAAAAGACAATATTCTTAAAACCTCGCTCTCCTCGTAAACCACAACATGGTTATGATCGTGTTGCGCATAATAATGTTTTAAAAGACTTCCAAGTTCCAGAGCCTAAAAATGGCAGTGCTCTGGTTGGACACAAAAATAAAGAAGAAGAAAAATCTGATGTATTAGAAATGATACTAGCATTATTAACTAGTTTAATAAACTCAAACTTATTGAAACCGTCCCACGTTGCCTCTATTAATGAAAAAATTAAATCAGTTAATGTTATTAAAAATAATGGATTCCAAGATAATTCAATGGAATTGCAGGAGTGTTGTTCCAAAGAAACATGATTTGATATATTTGATAAATAAACATTCTCCCGTTGTTGTTGCGTTATCTGAAACGTGGTTGAAGCCAGGGTACCTATTAAGGATCCCAGGATATACCTGCTTGCGTGATGATAGATTTGATGGCCATGGTGGCGTAGCGTTACTTGTCAGGAACTCAATTAATTTTTCTGAAATATCGTTTTCTTCATTAATCTCTAATGATGCCATTAATATTGTCGGCATAAAAATTGATAATATTTCTATAGTTTCCATTTACCTAGCTCGTTCCTCTTTTGTTATTCTCAATAGCGTTAATAATCTACTTTCTTCACTTAGTCGTCCATTCCTTCTATTGGGTGACTTTAACTCTCATCACCAAATGTTTGGTTGTGGCACTACTGACTCCAATGGTGTACGTTTAGTTGAAATATTAGATTTACATAATTTGTGTTTACTTAATACTGGCTCACCAACCAGACGTACAAAGCCTAATGAAAAGCTTAGCGCGGTTGACTTATCAATTTGTACTCCAGATCTTGCTTCTTCTCGTTCTTGGTACACTTCATCATCTACTTTTGGCAGTGATCATTTCCCGATTATCATATCCTCACCTATTAGACGCTCTCCTTATCAAAAACGACAACCTCGTGTGAAATATAAATTAAATAATGCTGATTGGCTTGCATTTAAAATCCTTGTCGAATCTAAAATAAATGATTTGCCTGAATTAGTTAGCGGTGGTGAGACCAATTCCTCTAAAGCTTTGGCTACATGTTTAATAGAATCTGCCGATCAGATTTTTTCTGTCAAACGAAATCCGTCTAATAAGATTCCTTTTCCTCCATGGTGGGATAGAGAATGTATGGTTGCTGTAAGCAGAAGAAAGGAAGCTGAGAGAGTCTATGCTGAGGACATGTCCAATGAAAATTTAGATATTCTCAATGAAGTTATTAGTACCACACGTAAATTCCTCAGAGATAAAAAGCAGGCAGGCTGGAAAATTTTTTGTACTTCTTTATCTCCTTCTACGTGCCCTTCAGAAGTTTGGACAAGTATTAAACGTTTTCGATCTGCTTTCAAAGAATCTTTATCATCGTCTTCACTTCCCCTTTTTTTAACAAATGCCTTTTTAGACAGATTAGCTCCTCCATCAGCTGCTGAATCGATCTACTTTCCTTTGGAATCGTCTTTGATAGATGACACTTCCTCTTTAAACTCTCCTTTTTCATTACATGAATTGAAAGGTGTGCTTTCACATGTTAAAGATTCATCTCCTGGTCAGGATGGTATTATGTACTCATTTTTATCTCATCTTGGTGATACTGCCTTAATGTATTTTTTAAATTTAATAAACTCCGTCATGGTCACAGGTAATATTCCTGAAACATGGAAGTCTCAAGAAGTTATAGCGATTAAAAAACCTAACAAACCTACCAATGATGTTGCCTCATATAGGCCTATTGCGTTGTCCTCCGTTTTAACTAAAATTGCTGAACATCTTGTGAAGAATCGTTTGGAATGGTTTATAGAAAACAATAATTTAATAGCCAATAGTCAATACGGTTTTCGGAAGTCAAAATCTACAATAGACAATTTAGCTATATTGACCACAGATATTCGCATAGCTTTTTCGCGTGATGAAGATATTGTTGCTGCCTTTTTGGACATCTCTGCCGCCTATGATAATGTGAACATTTCTATTCTACAACGCAAATTATTAGAGCTACAGGTTCCTACGTTATTAATACGTTTTATCATCAATTTACTATCATGCAGATACATATCATTAATCGTTCAGAAAGATGGTAATATTACCGAGTTAAAGCGTACAGTTTTTAAAGGCCTTCCCCAAGGTTCGGTACTAAGCCCACTTTTATATAATATTTACACGTATGATTTAGAATTATCTATAAATTCCCATATAAATGTGCTACAATATGCAGATGATCTTCTTTTTTATTCCGTTGATAAATCTGTGGTTAAGGCTTGCAATTCCATGTCTAGTTCACTTAATTGTCTTAATATCTGGTTAGTTAAAAATGACCTAGATCTATCAGTTTCCAAAAGTTCTATAGTCGTATTTTCCAAAAAACGCACAACTCCTATAATAAATGTGACCTTCAATGGTCAATCTTTGCCACTCCAAACAAAAATTAAATTTTTAGGAGTTATATTGGATTCAAAATTGTCTGGACTTGCCCATTATGAACATGTTGTTATGAAATGTGCACAGCTGCTTAACATCATGAAATGCCTTTCAGGTGTATGGTGGGGTGCTCATCCGTTTTCTATGAAACTTGTGTATAACGCTCTTATAAGATCTGTTTTAGATTATGGCACATTTCTCTTAGATGGAGGAAGTGTCTTGGGAAGTCAAAAACTTGATGTCATTCAGTCAAAAGCTTTGAGAATTGTGACAGGAGTAATGAAATCAAGCCCATCCAATGCTTTACAAGTAGAATGCTGCGATCCTCCTTTAAAATTAAGAAGGCAATTTCTAAGTGATCGATTCTTGTTCAAATCTATGCAGTTTTCTAACCACCCTCTACATGGAAGGCTGCATGAATTGAACAATATTATTTATACATCCCGTTACTGGCGTCACAAATCATTACCATGTCTAATAATAAGCTTTCGTAAATTTTTAACATTACACAGCCGCATTCATCGATCTCCATCATTACCCATATTTATGACACAATTCAATTCTTTAATTCTTAATCCGGATATAAGATATAATATAGGCGTCCGTAAGCAAGATATTCTGGAAACAAATATTCGTTTCATGAGTAGCGTTGAGGAACAAAATTGGGAAGGTTGGGATTATATTTTTACAGATGCCTCTTAAATCTCTGTTGATGATTGTGTTGGAGTTGGTCTAATTCATTGGCAACATAAAATAATTCAAAAGATTAAACTTCCTCCTGAATCCTCGGTTTTTACTGGAGAGTGTTTTGCTCTTTTAAAAGCTTTAGAACTAGTTATTTTATTAAAATCTAAAAGTACAATCATATTTTCAGACTCAAAAAGTGCACTACAATCTCTTGAAAAATTTCCTTTCCAAATGAAACTTTGTTATCCTATTATTTGCGAAATACGTGATAAGCTTTTAATATGTTCTCAAAGAAATTACACCGTTATCTTTGCATGGATTCCAAGTCACAGTGGAATTAAAGGAAACGAGAAAGCCGATGAGCTTGCTAAAGAAGCTGTAAAGGATGGAGACATAGTCCCATACATTAATTATTGTCATGATTTAGCTGCTCTTCCGAAAACCCATCTTTGGGAGTCATGGAATGATGTTTGGTTGAGAAGCAGCAAGTTCAAAGGCAAACATTATGCTGAAATTCAACCCAGGATCCCCAGTAGACCATGGTTCTTTGAGGTTAAAAGTTCTAAAACTGTCACTTCTATAATTTCCAGAATGCGTTTAGGACATGTTTGCACACCTCATCATTTAGCAAGGCTTCGGATTATTGATAGTAATATTTGTGAGTGTGGAGAAGGTATTGGTGACCTTGACCATATTTTCTTTTCTTGTTCCCAATATGACCGTACCTCCTTTCTGAATTCTTTACAATCACTCCATGTTCCGTTTCCGACTAAAATCTCCTGCCTTTTGCTTTATCCTTTATTGTATTATAATGTATTATCTTATTTCATAATCTATAATAATATTAAGATGTAATATGTTTATGTACATATTTTATTTCTAACCAGCTTATCCCTTTATTTCCTTTTGATGTCTTTGTTTATTTTTTTTCGCGTGTAGTTTCCCAACCTTTTACTTGAAACTGGCATAAAGTTGAAGCTGTTGCCATAATATATAAAAAAAAAAAAAAAAAAAAATATACCTACTGTAAAAATATAGCTATTGTAAAAATATACCTACTGTAAAAATATAGCTACTGTAAAAATATACCTACTGTAAAAATATTCTTATAATAATTTTGTAAGGGAACTGGTTATTTTATTAAATTTTTATTTATTTATTTAATTTCTATTCATTGGTTTACCCGAGTTAGGTTAGGTTAAATACTAGCCATCAAAATAATATTTCCATTACAACAACAAGCCAATTATACCAAAGAAATTAAACAATATAAAAGTTGTCATACAACATATTTATTTTTAAATCTGTGTATTGGCAAACTAATACGACAGTATAAACAACTATTAACTATGCAAAAAATATAACAATATTATTATTAAAAAAGAATATAACTCGATTATTATTGAAAAATTATAATAAGGTCTCTTGAAAAGATAATTGATTTCATAGATTTGTTAGCAAGCAGAAACATGAATGATTAAACTAATAAAAATATGGTTTCAACATTCTTAACGCCCCTTTCAAATTACTACGTACGCACGTTATACATAACGTATGCACACGTGCACGTACATATGCCGAATCTTTCGTTTCAGTTGTTTTTGCAGAAAAAATAATTAATTATAAAAAGCCCTTCATTAAAAAAATATAGAAATATACTGTCATAGCACATAGAAATTTCGTTTTCAATGGAAAATATGTGTATGTAGTTTGTTCTGTTTCAAAATTTTCCCGAGCAATTGGAGAACAGCACTACTTTATTTAAAGAAAACCTTTCAAAGTCAACAACTAATAAACGTTTAAGTTATAGTTACCCTACCGCTTTGTCTTTATCTCTCACTTTGTATATAAGCGAGACAAAACACTCACAAACCTACCTTCTAGTATGAGGTGCGGCCCCCTTCAGAAATTCCCCGTTCGACAGACATTGTACTAACAGCGGGGCCTTCTTAACACAGGCCAACTGAAAACTTCTGTTGCGTTCGAGTCTCGTGTCCGACGACGGCATTACCATACTGTACAAGACCTGAAAGGATATTTACATGTTATACTAAAGTGCCAACTCATGGGGACATGTAAAGCTTACGGGTGTGTTGTCGGTTTTTAAGGATATCGTAAGCTGGAAGTCCTTTAAAAGCGTCCATGCGTCGAGTTCTCTCTTTCCCTAAAATATGGCTAGGGACTGATTGGCTGACTATGTGTCATACTCGTGAACAGGTCCTACTTGTGGTGACTGATCGAAATTGAATTCGTGTATGCGGTGATGTTAGTTATTTCGACTATGTATTTGCGTGTTGTTCCCACGAGAATGTAAATGCGTGCTCCTATTTCACCATGCCTTCTGCTGATAGAGGACAAATCTTTGTTGTTTTTCTTTAATTTTTTTATTATTAATTAAAGATGTCATGTGGAACATGGTGTAATGGTTGCAGCTCCTTCCAAACATTTTGTAAAAATAACTTGGCCAAAAAACTTGGCGATTAAGAATGGCGGAGAGTTTATTGCCAGTTTTTCTCTTCCGTTCTACGCCCTTGATTTGAGAACAGTAAATGTAAAATTAGACACATTTAATATGTAATCCTATTTTAACTTTCATAAGTGAACATTGTGTTACCTAAATGAATAAATGATTGAATTTTGAAGACTTAAGAGTGGATACTTAACGCTAATTTTTTTTATAAATTATTTTTATTAAGTCTTGAGTACGATAAATTGAAATATTAGGTGTATTTATATTATTTAGCTTACCTCTATATTATAAGCAACGGTGGGAGGAGATGGGCCATACAATATATCTTTAAGTTTTGCGTCATCCCGAGACAAGAGCGCTTCTGTTAGTTTCTCTACCTGTAAATAATTTCAAAATAAACACATCACTAAATCTAAATTCATATAAAAACCTTCAAAAAACGTGTGTGTACTTTTGTGCACGCATTATAAGTTATATTTCTTTGGCGTAACAAGATAAAACTTTTATTCAAAAGATTAAATTTTTTAATCTACGTTCGTAGACAAAGCGGCACTAACAATAGAAAAAACTAAAACGTGGACTATAGCTAACTTCAGGGTGTAGGTATTTTGTGACGGTGTGCACGGGCATCGTAAAAATTTACTCTCATCATTTTTCCCTAAAGCGCCAAAAGAACTATAACTTCAGAGAGTAAACAAAACGCGGTAATCTCAGCGATTGATACGCTATTTTTATTTTCATTGCTGCCACGATCAAAGTCTCCACCAACACGTGAATGTCGAGGCTATTCAACATCTTGTGAGAAGATTGAAAAGGAAAAAATCATTCGAATTTGTGAATTAGTGTTAGTGCACGTTAGTTTTAAGTGCTAAACAGTGGTAAGTGAAGCAAATAGAACACAAGGACAGAGTGTCTTCCCCTTAGTGCTTGTTCACGTTGGGCGCGACGGCGGGTGCGGGCGCGGAGAAGTACCGCACGTGCGTTTCGTATGTGAACACTTGGATATTATAAAGTTCTTATAAGTAAGTATAAAACGTTTATATTTAAGCATCAGAGGTCTCAACACGTAATCAAAGTACACCTGAGCTAATCCATAGAGAAGTGACATTGGACATAAATAAGACTGAGGTTTTTTCCACAAAATATCATTTGTGCTTGATAATAATCGATGTACTTACAGTTAGCTTATGAGGTGGGCATATTTGTGACAACAAATGAGCTGCCTCAGTCAATGGGGCGTGCCCCTTTGTGATGCCAATGTGTTCCAACTCCAAAATGAATGGGAGGTACCAGGTTCCTTGTGCGAATAACTGGAATAAAAAATAAATTAAATAAGGTACGTGATCAAAATATTAATAGATGAAATTGGTGTTGAGGCAACGGTAAACAACACTGATACTGTAGTATCACAATAAACTGGAGGCAATAACCCT
The DNA here is from genome assembly GCA_963693345.1 of Pieris melete. Lineage (NCBI taxonomy): Eukaryota > Metazoa > Arthropoda > Insecta > Lepidoptera > Pieridae > Pieris > Pieris melete. The sequence continues at coordinate 260,289 of CAVNZK010000153.1, forward strand.
GATAAACAGGATAAAAGGGCCTTTATCCTCTCAGCAATGATGCTGTGGACGAACTTGCGAGGAGAGGCTCTGGAATGATCCCTTGCCCTTCTCGCAAGTGCGAACCTAGATTCGCCAAGACCACAGAACTTCAAGAAACGCGGACTACACAGTCAAAAATGGCTCTGCCAGAAGTAAGCGGAGAGTTTATTGCCAGTTCCTCTCTTTAGTTCTACGCCCTTGATTTGAGAAGTGGCAGTAAATTAGAAGCATTTAATATGTATTTATTTTTTTGACGTTCATAAGACGTATACATTGTGTTACCTAACCCGCTAATGACAAAGGAACGAGTTTTGGAGAGGAGGTGTGTGTGTGGGGGGGATTGAATGACGCGTTATTGTTAAAATCATTTTCGACTTTCCAGTACTTTACACCACATAATGGTAACTTTTAGGTAGAAAGAGTCATTAGGTGGTCACGAAACGTTTTACTATACTTGGGTACAGAAAAACGTTACGGCGCGTTACATGGGGGGGGGGGCAAGAATCTCCATAAGTTGCGTGACGTAATACTTGAACGCTCCCTATGTGCCTGACTCAGGAAGTCGATTTTTAGATTTTAACTCATGTTCTTTCGTAAAAGCAAATTTCGGTGTTTGCACACCTAACCAATTAATTCCAACATTCAGCTATAAAAAAGGCATACTCACAACTCCCGGTAGTGCGTGCTCCGCAGTGGGTGGCAGGGGTGGCGAAGTTGCGCTACTATCGCTACTGGATTCATTTGACGAACCGCATCCACCACTACCGCATACCTGCCCGTCGTAAACCTACACAAAAATATTAACTTTTAATATCTTTTACTTCGCAATGGTCAGACAGTATAAAATCAGTGTTATCTGTATAAAATATTACAATGCGTTATGGAGTAAAATAACTTGAAAATTTATATTTAAAAAAATATTTTTAAACGTCCGTCACGCGATACAAAACGATCACAGATTAAATTATTATAGGCTCTTTATTTCCATAATGAATAATATATTAGACAAGTATAATTATTACTAAATATGTATCATGCATTAAAAATTATAATATTACTTGTATTTATCCTTACATTTAAATTTCAATCATAATTAATAATTTCATGGTATATAAATTTTAAATGATAATTAAATAAGAAGCAAAATTAATTTTTATGAATCATTATGTATCATTAAATAAAAATAATGTATTAAAATAATTAAAAAAAAATATTTTTCGCTCGACTACGACAAATAAACTATACCATGACCACGATTAGTAATAGTTAGAATTATCGTTATTTTCGAAGTGATAACTTCTTATCCCATAAGAGTAAACCTTCGTTACGTAACGCGTTACGACACCAGTCTGTTTAGCTTCCCTAAATCTTTAAATCTTTGTATTATTATTATCACCTTACATTTTATACAGTTAATTTTCTTCAAATTTTTCTTTAAATTTATTGGTTAAAAATACTTTGTAAATATAACACGTTACTTTAACTAATTAAACTGTACAAGTAATGTATCGAAAAGGTTAAGTTAGTATATCAATAGAAAAATGCAACCCGGCTGAGTCTTTTGGCCCCTACATATCATAGGACATTTTGGACAATCACAAACAAACAGAAAAAGAAAGATAACATACCTTAGCAACCAATATGGTTTTGTCCCTTAAATGTATTTGTGAGAGAATCTTCCGGTCATGACTCGAGTCCAAAAGTTCTCCATTAACATATAATTCTAACTTATTTATATACATTTCTAGTTTAATACTGCTCTCGGACGAGCACTTCAACCTGAAATAAATAAGACTTTAGTTCCTTCACTATATTCGCAACAAAAATGAATCAGTGGCGCTACAACCCTTTTAGGTCTTGACCTCAGATTTATGTATCTGTTTCATGATCTGGACTATATTCGTAATACATAGATTTAACAGTAAATTTTGAACCATGGAATAATATGTAAATTAAATCTTGCCTACTCATAAAGCAAGATTAATTCATTTGTTGCACCTTTAATGTGAACATAACAAGTGAATGTATCGAATTCTTTTTAAGTCATAAAAAATTTAAAGACTAGAATAATAGTCTATGGTCACATGCATAGACAATATAGACATTTATAGAAAAGGTGGCAAACGGGCAAGAAACTCTTCCGATGTCAAGTGATCGACGGCCATGGACACTTTGAATGCCGAAGTGCTCGCGAGTGCGTTGCCGGCCTTGAAATTATTGGAACGCTATTTTCTTTCACATAGTGGTGGTGAGTTAATAGAACTCAGTTGTGGAACAACAGACGTGGAATTTCGTATTCTGCCTCGACGACCGATGATAAAATATTTTAAGTCTTTTCTATAGAATTGACTGTGACCATAGCTCTGTATGCATTTAAAAAAAAAACGACGGGTTTTAAACTTGAATATTGACGTTGTGCATTTTTGATATTAAGAAATGGTTAGGAAATAATTTTGCTCGAATTGCTTTAAGTATCAGTATAAAAGTACTATCATTTATGTGGTAGAATACAATATTTATTTATTGCGCTATCGTACACAAACATGACAATTTATATTACATTAAATACGCCGCGCCAGCTGTCTACTCTCCATCCGTCTTACGAACTTTCGATCAGGCCACGTGTCCTGACGCGAGTTTAACATTTTTTACCCATTCCAAAAAAAGTGTACAACCCCGCTAAAGAAGTACCCAGTATTAATTAACTTACCGCCTTTGCACAGCCACACGCAACGAATGAAGCGTCTCGTTCGAGTGTGAAAACAGTTCAATATCGTCAATTTGTCTTTGGCCCGTTTGAAAATTGAATCTCACTATAATTGTACACTGACGCCCTCTGCCCGATCTGTATATCGGCAATATCTGACGATCGGCCGAAAACTTTCTATCACATTCGTTAATATATTCTTGTATGGCACGAATCACTCTACACATTTTTGTACAACACTCCGATGCGGCTGAAAAAAAATATAAAAATGTATATACTACAGTTTTGCCTTCTGAGCCTTTGGACTAGTAACTCATTTTAGATATATATTGATAGGCAACACATTTAATACACAATTAACCAAATATTTAATAGATTTAAGGCAAGGGTATTAACATGTGTGCGCGTTTCGCTTTTGGCTTCAGTCTCCACCGGAAATGCTGTGTGTAACTTTTGTGCGCGCACAGTGTTGCACACTTATTCTCTGAGAAGAAACATATGCGTCTTGCCCGGGCTTCCCTTCATAAATTCTTGATCATTTAAAAAATTACTTGGCATAGTGCGCGCACAATTTCTTTTTGAAGTTATACTTCTTTAGGCGCGTTATGAAAAATTTATGAGAGTGAAATTTTACGATGCGCGCGCACCGTGACACAAAATTACTTATTACTTAAGTATTGATTTAAATTGAATATTTAAATCAATACTTAAGTAGTTGGTGTTAGTATATATATATTTATAATACTATTTAATATTAGAAAATAATAATAAATATTTATTTATTTAATTTTTCAATTGTAAACTGAACTTTATTGACTATAATGACTCCTTTTCCAGTCCTTGATTATTTAATTGTAACTAATTATTTGCATGCAATCAAAATCTATTTTTTAATAATGCCAAAGAAGTATAACTTCTTACGCGCGTACATAAGTACACGCACCCTTTTTTTAAGTTTACTTGTCAAAAGGAAGAGACTGGCTGTCCACAACACAGGGAATCCTAGTGTGGGGGCCAGTGCACTTTACTTTTTCTTAATATCTTGTATATTGTGTATAATAAAGTTTTTTCTTTCTTTCTTTCAATTAAAATTGTTCGCTTTGGTAGCGGAAGCAAGATTGAGTTCGCGCGAGTATGTGCGCGTCGACACGAGACCACTACTTGTAACGGGTGCGCGCACACAAGTAATACTGTGCGGCACTGCACAGCACACTGGTGTAATCATACTTTAACACAGACGAGAAAATAACCCTTTTGACGGGACAACGTCTTATAAATCGATGGAGCCGGCTGCACGCACGAAAAAACATGACTCATGCGGCGTTACCTCGCTCTGAGGCGTTACCTTGCTCTGAGGCGTTCCATTTAAGGCTTGAAGTGCAAGCGAGAGCGCGAAGCGACAGAGATGCACAATCGGACTCCGCGCTCTTCAGCGTTCGACATCTGTCTCTCTCCTACTTGAGTGAGCGATTCGTGACGTTGTCACGTTCAACTATTGTCAGTAAACCGACTTTACAGACAACCGATTTTTTTAATCTCATCTTGAAGCTAAGGGTTGAAATCACACCTGGATAATAATATAATCGCATAAGATAAAGATCAGTACCTTCATCAACCATTTCGCTATGCAGCCTCTGCGTACGCGCACAGCACTGAGTAAGAAACGCCTCGTGCTGTTGTGCGGGCGATAGAGACGGGCCCGTACACGTGCACGTCTCGCGGAGCAACTCTATACCACGACTCGATATCTCATCGTTGCACTCTGTTATCACCTAGAGTTAAATATTTTTTATATAATCTCATTCGGTATATTCGGTACATATTCCAATTATGAAATGAAATACAGACGTTTATTGGCACATTTTATTTACATACTTCTTTAAGAAAATTACAAAATTAAATTAAAGCATTATTCTCCTAACAAAACAATGCTTTAAAACAATTTTTCTATTTAATAAAGTACAATGTGTCCCGACCAAGGAGGTTTCAATTCAATTTAAGTACACAATCTGTGGTGAGCGCGTTCGTTCCGAGCCAATAGACCAATAACAGATGTTTTTTTATATTGCATTTTATTTAATGTAGTATGAGATTAAATAAAGTAGTGTAAGCAACTGCTTATAATTAGGTATTAGATGACAGTTGCATAAACTACTATTATTTACTGTTATTTACTATTATTTCTTATCTATTTATTACATGACCGCGTTGTATTTGTTAATTTTACTGGGTAAATATAATACTTCAGTTACATGGGAACTAATCTAATTTAGTATTGAAAGACCGGCAACGGACTCGCGAGCCTTCTGGCAATGTGAGTGTCCATGGGTGGCTATATCACTTAACAATCCGATGAGCCTCCTACATCAAAAAAGTTTAACACAGTCTGACACAAATCGTTGACTGTTTTTGATGAATATAAATAATATTTTTGTAGTTGCATGATTATAGAATGATAATTAACAACGTAACTTTAAAAGAAGGTGTTTAAAAGCTTGGTACGACGCCATCTTGACTAGAGGTAATTTTTTTAATGTTAATCAAATATGTTTTGCATAATCTAATATTTATAAATTAAATTATAAGCAACTTATTAAAAAATATGTATCATCTTGCGTATTGTATAGAACTGACCCTCCACAGGTAATCCAATCCGATGAGATCTGGATCGTTGAGAAGGAATCCACGCCGTCTTGCCTTCAATTTCCCCTCCTTTGAATTGACGGCTTTGAAAAATCTGTAAACACATACGGAATTAAAAAAATTCCGATTTTTTTTACACGCTTTATATTAGCTTCACCTGTATGTATTTATGTATGTAACCGATTCCTTCGGACTCGTTTTTGACCCACTTTTAACGGACAGATTTAATTCAAACTTTGCGCACCTGTCAAAGATCGATGACAATGCAATAATCCGAAAAAAAAATAGTTTAAAAAAACTAAAAAACACGCTTTTAAAGCACATCAAACTAAAAAGTGAAAAATAATTCCTAATTTAGGCTGAAAATGGTAACGAACAAAAAATACTGGTATAATTGTGAAAAAAGCGTGGGGCGTTCTGTGTCGAGCAACCCAATTTTTATTTTAAATTAGTTTTTTTTTCCGTTAAGTTAGCTAAGTTTTGACACAAAAATATATGTTACGAAGTTAGCTAGGTCATCTAGTTAATCAATAAATATTTATTACAATTTGAATAAATAATTCAAATTAATGTTTGCAATTAGCTTGTGCCTAAATATAACCAACTCGAAGTGGAGCGTTTAAATCACGACCACAACAAATGGATAGGTGCGTACATTGATCAAAAACATCGCGAAGAAATCGGAATTCCTTACAACCAAAATCCGACGGACTCAGAAAGATCACCAAATTTATATTAAGAAAAATATATCTGTTTGATTTATGTCAAAGTAAAAAATCATTTATTCATGTAGGTAACACAATGTACACTTATGAACGTCAAAAAAAGAAATATACATTGAATGCTTCTAATTTTACATTTAAGGAAGAGAAGAACTGGCAATAAACTCTTCGCCACTCTTTTTGATCGCCAAGTTTTTTGTTTTACACAACGTTTGTAAGGAGCTGCAACCATTACACCATGTTCCACATGACATCTTAACTAATTAATAATCTATCTATATATATAAAACAAAGTCGTGTTTGTTACAACACTTATAACTCGAGAACGGCTGGACCGATTGCCATGGTTTTTGATTTGTTGGATTTGTTTCCGTCCCGAATAGGAGAATAAGCAATAAAATATCGGATAAGTTATCGAATAACAATAAATAAATTAATTAATTTTACGAATGCAAAAACCATATGGTGCCATCTGTTGACAAAACTACGCATCATTTTACGTCGAATTCGTGTCAGTTCAAGAAATTCCGATCTTGAGGTGAATGAGGAGATACATAACCATGCTTTGATCCTGATCAAAAGATGTTGGATATCAGAAAGTGCTTAACATGCAGTATCGCCATATTGACGCTAGAGAAGATGCCTAATGTGTAAAACTGCCATTCTTCTTTCGCAATGGCAAGCAATAAAACATTTCTGTATTTGCAAAAAAGTTGTATTAATGTAATACTTAACATAAATGAAATTCTCAAATAAGTTAAATTAAAGTAACAACGATATTATAAGGTTGTAGGGCGGAACGAAGTTAGCCAGGTCAGCTAGTATATATATAAAAGAAAGTCGTGTTTGTTACAACACTTATAACTCGAGAACGGCTGGACCGATTGCCATGGTTTTTGATTTGTTGGATTTGTTTCCGTCCCGAATAGCAGAATACATCATAAAAACTATGAAAACTAGATATGTGTAATGAATACTTAATCATTTCAATAGATGCTGATTTGTTAATTACATGTCAAACATTTGTTGTCCAATCCTGTCAAATAGTGTAACAACAATTTTTTTTTTTTGGAGCTTATGGCCTGGTTGCTGAGACCTTTAAGCCACAACTTTATTTTTTTCTGAAGACATCATGTGTCCGTTAAGAAATTTATTTTTTATAAAATGTCTACAAAGTTCAGGTACTGTTATATTTGTTTGTTTTAGACATTAATTGTCGAAAATTATTTATTAATTATTTAATTTTTAACTCCCGAAAATAATACCTAAGATTTATTCTACAGTAAAAACATAAAATCATCGGAAAGGAACGGAATTTAGGGAATAAAAAATCAGTTGGTAAAGGTTATAAGATTAAGGAAAAAAAATCTACAGGTTAACAAAAGTGTAAATGTCTTTTTATAGGTTGTCTATGATTTTTCTTGATAAGCTATTCATACGTAGTGGTTATATAGTCTTTGAGCTATTGTCTATGTCTCGAAAGTTCAGGCACTGTTATTATATTTGGTATTCGTCTTGCCTTCGCCATGACGATCAACAAATCACAGGGCCAATCCTTGACTATTTGTGGCCTCAATCTAGAAAATGCATGTTTTTCTCATGGTCAATTATTGTACCTGGCATGCTCACGTGTCGGCAAACCATCCGCTTTATTTGTTCTTGCGCCTGACCAAAAAACAAAGAATGTCGTTTACCACAAAGTGCTTGAATGAAAGTCCTATTAATGAATTAATCCGAGTTTTATTTTTTTTCCCCCGAACTGCACAACATAGTTTTCAATCATTTTTTTCTGACATGAGTTTGAAGTACTTAATTATTATTTTTTATTTTTATTCTCATTCTGTATGTATGTTTTCATCATCATTCATCATAATAAAATACTTTTTTGTTTCTATCTATATAAATATATTATTTTGTATCAATGTTTTACGTTCATCAAAACCTAAATTAGTTCAGCTAAAAAGTAACACGACATTCATTGACTGTTAGGCGGTATGAAGTTCGCCGGGTCAGCTAGTAATAACATAAATTAAAAACAAAGTTTTATCCTCTATCAGCAGGAGGCATGGTGAAATAGGAGCACGCACTTACATTCTCGTGGAAACAACACGCAAACACATAGTCGAAATAACTAACATCACATAACAACCAATAAAACCAAATCGATGCATATAGTAATTGAATTGAACTTTGCGAAGGGTAGAAATAAAAACGTACCTCTCGAAGCACTTGATCCCCGAGTGAGACAAAAGATTTGGTAACAACGTCATTATGTTTTGCCGAAAAAAATGTAAATTTATATTTGGATCCAAATCTGGTTCCTCGCCCATTAATTTACTGAACCAACGAAAACACGCCTCACGGTCGCCGTTGTGTGCCGGCTTTTCGGCTAGACACACCCAAATCTGTTTAGCCTGAAAATAATGTAAACGGTTTATTAATTTTCATTTGATTAGTTGATTCAATCTATATGAAAAAAATTGAAAATAATTTCTGGCTGAATGTATCTGAGCAAATGTTCTATTTACTTTATCTATGGATATTGACATTGACAGATGACAGTGACATACGGTGGAGTCTGGCTAATGAAAGAAGATAATTGAATTATTTGAAAACTTTCGGATGGCAACACAGAATGTCATTGAATTTCTTAGGTTAGTATGATTTATTTTCATGCAATTACTCATTTTATAATAGCCTTAACTTGTTTATTTGATAGAATATTTCGTTTCTTTCGCAGTATTTGATTATTCCGAATAAAGTTGTGTTTTATAATAAAGATAGTTTTAGTTTTTCATGCAATACTAGTCATTGTAAGTATAAATAGTAAAAGACTTACGTATAGTATTTAATTTCCTAGAAATACAGTTACTATCAATGTAAAAAATAATAAAATAAAATCAAGTATCAATTAAGTTTAATCCAAAAAATATATCAAACTTTAAGGGATACCATACTAAAAAAAATTGAATTTGCCGCCCTTTTTGTTATCTTCTTTCATTAGCCCGACTCTAAGTTATTTTTTTCGAAATCCTACAGTTATCTAAAAATATATATAATTACAAACAATTACACTAACAATATACCCAGAGATGGAATACATAATATTTAAAAGGGTTCAAAAATGTACAAAAGGGAACAAACAATAAAAATTATTCGATACATTTAACTAAGTGATACTTAATTTGGCTGTGATGTGTGATGGTATAAAAGTGAGGGTATGTACGTGAGATGTGATGATACAGGTGATTTTGCGCTATGGATATTCTTAACACTCCTTTTAAGATTCCGATAGCTTTGATTTGTTGGCTTCAATATTGGTCGTTGTATGTTATGTCTGCGCGAAACAAAACTGAGTTTTTTGCAGTTGTGAGGAATGAAACAAAGCACGATTACCTGTTCAGCACATAGCCATAATTGTCCATCCTTCAAGAGAAACCGTAGAAAACTCAGCCGTTCATGCACTTGCGCGGCATGTGGATATCTTCCATCTGGCAACCAATTGTCCCAATCTAGTTCACTTTCCGCTGAAAAATCATAAAAAATGCTTCTTTACTAAATACTAAATTCCTATAAACATCAAATTTTGGTAGAAATTAATTAGGAAACGCAAAAGGAGATCCTGATATCTTCTGGTCTAGCAAAAGTCATTAAATTCTTGTACAATGTGATAAGTTCGTAATAAAACAGGTAACAAATCCTACAAGAAATTAATACTCTTTCTATAAAAAACATTAAGTACGCTAAAAACTGCTATTACGCTAAAATGCATATATAGATTATGGAAAGATACTTTTGATCTGTGAAAAAAACTCCGGGAGTGCCGGCAGAAGTGAAAACTTGAATATTAACGTTGCGCATTTTTGATATTTTAGAATGGTTAGGGAATAATTTTGCTCGAATTGCTTTAATTATCAGTATAAAAGTACTATCATTTATATGGTAGAATACAATATTTATTTATTGCGCTATCGTACACAAACATGACAATTTATATTACATTAAATACGCCGCGCCAGCTGTCTACTCTCCATCCGTCTTACGAATTTTCGATCAGGCCACGTGTCCTGACGCGAGTTTAACATTTTTTACCCATTCCAAAAAAAGTGTACAACGCCGCTAAAGAAGTTTTCACGTCAAAAACTTATTGCCTACGAACTCTTCACAATCGCTCAAAAACTCTTACCTGTCATCTTCTCTCGTACCATATCCATATAATGTGTGAGCGAATCTGTGACCAAAATAACAAGGGAATGTTGCGTCTGTAGTCGATCTATTAACTCCTGCCGCGTCACGTGAGGCCTCACGCCCGCATTCCCACCGGATTCGTACAGACAACATATATCACGCATCAGTTTTAACGCTGGCAACACCCACTTCTCGTTGCTCTTTAGTTCCTCCACACATCTAGAAATATCTAACTTTATAAATCATGGTCATTTTGTCTATGTTATTAAAGTATGTACAGGTCAAAAAAAGCATATTTTACTTATTTCTAGATAAACGTACTACAAAAGTATTACAAAGACTGAGCCCCTTAAAAAAACTAAATAGTTAAATACACACGGTTACATAAAAAAATGCGGCTCTTTCTGACGAATTGCGTTCACACTGTGTTAAAAAGGGACAGATAGTGATCGTTTAGTTATTGTATGCAATTTCAATGAAATGCAATATCCGAGCACTGATGTCGCAATGTCGGGATCGCAGGGCACAAAACTTAACTTTTATTGACCGTCTTAAATATTGGATTTAGTTAGAGCAACAAAAGACCGATTTATTTATTGAACATAAAATAAATACACTCAAAATACATAACGAAACGACCATCCTTATCGTTGATAATAAAAGCTCACATAAGTGTGTTATTAAATAACAAATATAGAGAAAAAAATGAAAACAGGATTATTTAAAAGGCTTAACCTTTAGTGTGTAATAATTTTAAATTTAATAGTGGCTACAATTTATGTAGAATACCAAATCAAAAAATCTTCTTAGTCCTATATATTTAATAATAAAAAGCTGGCGGTAATAACTGGACGGCTGGGTAAAATTAAACTATGTGTGGTTTTGTTGCTGTGTGATTTTATAATTAATATTTAATTTTATGAATGAATATACTTAAAAGCTACTAGCTCATACGAGCCAATGCTGTACATTTTCCCCACAGGCTTTCTTTTATAAGCGTGGCGCTTTCTTTAACCGTCGGAGTTACGCCCCGAGAGTATAGCCAGACAGGCACTCTCTTCTACTGTTACCTTGCATTCATTCATTACATAGCAATTAACATTTCATTATTTCGCTTATATTCTATTGTTGTACACAAGAGTAATATAGAGTAAAACAAAAATCCTCTATTATTTAAAGCACCTCGATAGCCTAGGAACCGTACATTTTGGTCCTTCGAGCCGGATCTGAACCAGCCACGAGCCGTGGCTTGTACATTAACCTACTGATATAATATTTAAGACAATATTGTAACTAAAATAATAATATATATGGACTTATGTTTGCTTAAATAAATAAATTACAGGCACAGACACATTTTAATATACTCACTTGTCTAACCAAAGCGTTTTCTGCGCATCGCGATCTTGACTACAACTATAGTCGAGTATTTTTATGAAATTTGCCAAAGTCGAATCGAGAATTTCTGTGGAGACATCGTCGGAATGCGCCAAATTCCAAAACAGTACTAACACCTATAAAAATATTAATTTCTTGAATATTTGCATTACAAGGTATACGAAATGTGATATGATAGTTGTTTGATAATTATTTTAAAAAAACAGTGGCGCCACAACCTCTTTAGGTCTTGGCCTCAGATTTCTGAATCTGTTTCATGATCATTTTTTAATCTAATTTTTTAATCTAATCTAATTTAAAATCTAGGCAAGTAGGTGATCACCCTCCAGTGCCTGAAACACGCCGTCGATTGGGTCTAAGACATGTCGGTTTCCTCACGATGTTTTCCTTCACCGTTCGAGCGAATGTTAAATGCGCACATAGAAAGAAAAGCCATTGGTGCACAGCCGGGGATCGAACCTACGACCTCAGGAATGGGAGTCGCACGCTGAGCCACTAGGCCAACACTGTTCTTCTTGTTGAAATTATTAAAGCATTTATTATTTGACTGTTTTGCACATAAAACTCAATGGCGCTATAACCTTCTATACTCTGATTTTAATTCCGTAGAATACTGACAGCTATCATTTTTGGACATGTTTTGGGCGGGCACATTTTTCAATTTCATTACGAGTCTGAACATCTGAGTCTATACATACATTTTATTTTATAGTGAATGTATCCATTTTATTAAGTGCTAATTGATAACTACGTCCTTCCTCATCACAAACAGTGAAAAACGCACAAGTAAAGATAACATTTTTTTTAAAGGTTTACTAAACCTGGTATTAGTAGGCAGTGATGCAAGCTAAAGAATAAAATAAAGTAATCAAAGTTAATTCGATATATTTTTCGTGATATTGAAATATTTGTTATTTTTGTATTTGTACTTGAGAAAGTAAATATTAATATTTAACTTTTTGTAGGTAAAACATTAAAAATAGGTAGCATTTTATTTTTTGCCCCCAAATGGGACAAATGTCAAATTTGTCCCATTATCGGTGGGAACACTTTAGTAGCAACACTTGTGAAATATCAGAATTCTACGGAATGAAAAATCAGAGTAGAGATCAGATTTAACACTTTTACATACTTTATTCGCCATAACGCCGTCCTTATCATCCTCGGCCAACCTCCTTATCACTTCTAATAGTTTATCACTTTGTTTCTTACTTGATGTAGACCAACTTGCCTGAAATATAACAAGAATCATTTAAACTCCAATATTAATAGACAGTTGCTTAGGTAGCGTTCAAGTGTTAAGTAACGAATTTGAGCGGGGGGGGTGTCCTTTTTGTAAAACGTTACGATGCGGGGCGGGGATTGAATTACGCGTTATTGTAATTATAATTTTCGACTTTCTATAACACCACAAAATGGTAACTTTTAGGTATAAAGAGTCACTAGGTGGTCACGAAACTTTTTACTATACTTGGGTACAGAAAAACGTTACGGCGCGTTACATGGGGGGGGGTCAATAATCTCTAAAAATTGCGTGACGTAATACATGAACGGTCCCTTACGACAGTAGATTATTATAATGTTGATTATTTTTAGAGTATAACACAGAACACTACATAATATAGTTAAGTGACAATAATAACTAATAAAATATATAAAAAAAACTGTTGAGCTATGTGCGTTCTGTTGTAGCTTTATTGTCCTAGCCCGTAAAAAACTCGACAGTCGGCATCAAACGTACCGATTTTTCTAAGAAATCCGTTATTTTATGTACAAACTGGGATTGCTTGCACGTGCTTTATCACGAAGATGCAAGATATGAATAAAATAAGTAAAAAAATACAACATATTTGCTAGTACAGCAAAAGTGATACCATAGCGTTCAAATAAGAAATGTTTTTTTATGTAATTACTAACATTCATCTGAAATAAATTTTTTCTTCTTCTAATACAGATTTTTCTTCTTTCTATTTAACGAAAACTCTGTGTTCGTTACATAGAGTTACTGTATTTAAATATAGCTCAAGAAGTCTAATTATAGTCGTATTTTTAATTAGACGAAGTCAACTGACGTTTACGGTGTTGTCAGTTTTTAATGAAATAAAAATAGTGTTGTGACAAAGTGAATGATTGAAAAAACTCATGAATAAATGATCGGTGATGGCACTAGTCGCCGCGCCGCGCTTTGTAATAAGCCATCAAAAAACTGATTGTAGTTACATAGTACTAGTACCTAACTTATATCAGAGCACTTTTATACAATTTTCAAATAGAAATAATATTCTTTTATAGTTTTAAATGATTAACTATTCACACTCATTGTTCATTCATCTGATTGAACAAGAACTGAACGTATCACTATTACTTTAAATATGGCAACATTATTTTACAAAGTGACATTAGCTACTGTCAGTTGGCTTCGTCTAATTAAAAATACGACTATACTTAAGTATCATATGTTATTAAAGCCATAAACAAAACATACCTTAAAACAATCAAAAAGATGATCCAACTGGTCAGGCGTGAAGTCCCAAGCCAACTTAGCCAATAAATCGTGTAGATTTTTAACGATCGCCTCGTGTTTCCCGTGCTGGGCCTTCCATATCGCGTCTAAGTCCTCTCTCGTGAGGGAATTCTCTTTTATCATAAACCTAAGCATTTTCTCCAACCGTTCAACATATTGGGGCTGGTGTAAGGAATCACGTAACACTATATCAACTACTCCATTTTCTCTTATCCATGTCTGAAAAGGGGTACAAATTATACATTATTTTATACAAAATAAGATTGTGTCCAGGGTAGAGTCTTGACTACTAGATTTATTTATTTGATCAACGGTATTCCTACAGCTACTTATTAAACAATATTCAAACAATTACACTGTACACAATAGCCAAAACGGAATACACATTTAAACATACACAAAGCACAATTTCACCTTTACAAATACAAAAAATATACAAAGAATATATATATTTATAATAAATTCTAAGTTCTAAGACCTAAGATTCACTGCTCATCACAATATATACAGGGTGACCAAAAAGTCGTGTATCAAACGCAAAGAGGATAGATGAGGTCATTAGCTGCAAAAAATTGTTCTACAGGAGGTCTCTTAGCTCAACCCCTGCAGAGTTATAATTTATTTTGCGTTTTATTTAATTCTTATTAAAATTCGAAAAAATCCACATTCTGTATCTTTTTCATAATATCCACTAGATTGGTACTGATAGGTTCTTGCTTAACACATACTATTTATAGTTGTTTATTGAGTATATTGTAGATAATATTAAGTTATACGATATACATTTTTTTCAAATCAAAACTTTTTGTTAACTTCGGACCCCACTTGTGAAAAAAAAATACTCTACCGAAAAGTGACCCCGTATTACAAGTTTTGGCGCATTTAATAGGGATTTTGTCATCCCTGTCACCCTATTGTTAGAGGAGAGAAACAAAAGAACAGACACTTACCGTTATCACACCCGGTGTCAACCATTCCGGCTTGGGCTGTTGGCAAATCGTACTTATAAGTTGATTTATTTCATTCAACGCCGACATTTTCCCGTTAAACGACGACATTTGCAACAACCGCAGTATCATCTTCAGACGAAACATTTCCAAAGCTAAAAAACAAATTTTATTATTAATATTTATAGCTACTGATATCGCCTTTCGTACTAGGTACCGCTAGAAAGTCAGTGTGAGGGGGAATTGCTGCAGCTGATAGCAGGCAATTGGAAGGAGATGGCACAGGATCGGGAGCGCTGGGAGTTCCTAGTTTCGGAGGGCTTGTGTCTTACAGAGGGAGAGAGGTTATAAAAACCGGAATACATATTAAAGTTAAAAAATTGATTTTATTTTAATGTGTGCTTGCATTGTCGTGTGTGGTTTAGTTGTGTTTTTTCTTTTTTATTTCTATTTGATTTTTTTACTGAGAAACTTATGCTTGCATTAATTGTCACACACTTTAGATGTGGGATTTTGTGAAATAGTTGGTGGACTTAGGACTGTGTGTGATGTTGTGGGCTTATAACTAAATAAATAAATAAATAAATAAAGCCAGTTATTGACACAGTCACAAGTTACAGTTATTGATTTACTTCTTTAGGCGCGTTAGGTAGCGTTCAAGTGTTACGTAACGAATTGTGGGGAGGGGGGTCCTTTTGTAAAACGTTACGATGCGGAGCGGGGATTGAATTACGCGTTATTGTTAATATTATTTTCGACTTTTCAGTACTTTACTTTAAGGTATAAAGAGACACTAGGTGGTCACGAAACGTTTTACTATACTTGGTTACAGAAAAACGTTACGGCGCGTTACCCGGGGGGGGATTAATAATCTCCAAAAGTTTCGTGACGTAATACTTGAACGCTCCCTTATTTAGTCAACATATTATTTTTTTCTTTGTTCGCTTGTACATGAGTACACACACGTTTTTTTTTCTAAAAAAATTATACAAAACTTGTGAGTGTGGTAAGCAAATACAGTGTAAATTCTATATAACGACACTCAAGGGACTGTGTATATTTTGACGCTACAGAGAGGTGGCGTTAAATAGAAAGTAGAAAAATCTAGACAAAGAAAAAGTATATTTCAGACTAGTGTTAGTAATTACATAAAAAACAATTCTTATTTGAACGCTATTGCATATAGTCTGTTATTTTCGCCTGACGCCTTTTGCTGCACCAGAAATTATGATGTATTTTTTTACTTGTTTTATTCATATCTAGCGATATTGAGGCATCTTCGTGATAAATCACACTCAAGCAATCCCAATTTGTAATCAAAATAATGGATTTTTAAGAAGGTTCGGTACGTATGATGCCGACAGTCGAATTTTTATAACGGGCTAGGACAATAAAGCGACAAAAGAACGCCCACAGTTCCGCAGTTTTAACTAATTTCGGCAACTTAAAAAGTACATTTTATTATTTAATTGTCGATACTGAGAGTGGATGTAATGCGATGTATCATTGTATGAAAGACAAGCTAAACCAACCAAAGCAGCGTGATTTCGACGCTTTAGGGAGTTCGTCGTTAAAAGGAGGAACGTTACATGGAGTTTTCACTGTACTTTTAAATTGTATACAATTAATTAAACTTAGTTTAACAACGGACAGATGGCAGATGGTACAATGTTTGTTGTACATATAAAAAACGACGAGTTGCACTCCGGGAGCGCCGGCAGAAGTGAAAACTTTAATATTAACGTTGTGCATATTTGATATTTTGGAATGGTTAGGGAATAATTTTGCACGAATTGCTTTAATTATCAGTATAAAAGTACTTTCATTTATGTGGTAGAATACAATATTTATTTAATGCGCTATCGTACACAAACATGACAATTTATATTACATTAAATACGCCGCGCCAGCTGTCTACTCTCCATCCGTCTAACGAACTTTCGATCAGGCCACGTGTCCTGACGCGAGTTTAACATTTGTTACCCATTCCAAAAAAAGTGTACATCGCCGCTAAAGAAGTTTTCACTTCAAAAAGTATTACAAATACATTTAAATGTATGCGTAAGAGAAATTAATTTTTTTACAGCGCCTGTTGATTACGCGCAAAATATTAAATATTTGACACAAAACCTATCATATCAGTTGTTCCTAAGTTTGTGTCACATTTATTTAAAGACTAGAACTGTATTTTTTTAAATACTAGTATACATTGATTTATTAAGACATTTAAAAAAAATATTAAATTAGCCTGCATGACTTCAAATTATTCCCCTTATACAGGCAGTACAAATCCATGATAGCGACGCTGACAGAGAAATGCGTCTTGACACTGTTGATGAAAAATGCGTTCCAAGCATTCTCCATCAACAGCGTCAGACGTTAGTCATTTAAGCTCTCATCGCAAATACAGCATACACATATAGTTTATATGAAAATACATTTTAAATTATATCACAGGTGACAATCTCGACTTCGTGTCATAAATACGTAGTTGGTCCCAAAGTTCTGTCACTGTCACATTATTTTTAAATTTCGAACATGATTTTATATAAAAAATATTGCGTTATATTTTTGAAAATTTGACTTTTGTTTTAAAACAAAAAACAATCACTTCCCGTAATGAAATGGACATTGAAAGAAAACCGAATACCTGTTATTGCGTTGCGATAGACGACTGACCGCGGCGCTTAAGGGCCTTTATTAAAAATAAGATAGGTCATTTCCAATAATTTTATGCTATTTCTATTTCTTAATTAATGTACTATAAATTGATATATCACTCATTAAAAACTGATAAGTACTTTTGTTTTTATCATTATTTCCATTTATGACAGAACTTTGGGACCGTATACGTATTAGTGTTGCTATAGTAGACGCATTTTAAACTGAGTCGTCGGGTTATAAATGTCACTGACAGTAGGAACGTGCACGCAATGCAACCCGTTCTGATACTTAGCTACCTGCGCACGCACTCTGACTCCTGATTGGTCGTTACGAGTAAGGGTTGTTGTTTTTCTATAGTTTCTCTACGATTACGTCGGAACTAAAATTTTATCTTACAAATGAAAAACTTTTTTTTTTCAGACAGCGAAAAATTACTCCTATTAATACCTAACATAATTAAGCATATCGATCGTTATGATTTAATTGTCTATTATGGACTAAGATCCCGATATACAACGACCTTCACCGAGATGCTTATATAATGAAACGTATTTTATATTTAATTTAATATGTCAATAAATATAATTCATATGGGTTGCCTAGCAAATTTCAGTCCAGAGTATGCTTAATTAATATTTAAAATAAATATTTTTATATAATTTGCATTTACCAGTTTATAATGCGTCGACTATAGCAACTACATTTCCCCATAGAGAGTAAAATTAGTAATAGGGCTAAGCTCTCAAAAATAATACTACATAGACGTTTTAATTTTTTGTAGGAATCCTAGAAAATGCATTTCGTTTTCAAGCATAGACAATGTGTGGGTAATAACTATTGACGTAATCACCAAAGAAGAAAGATCTCAGAAGAGTATTATCTTGGCGCTTAATAATAAATTCCATTGTGTTGCATTATTCGGTACGATGGCCCACATTGTAGTAGCATAGGAGCGGAATATTACCACGCCCCTATGCAACTACAGGGTAGGCTTACGACCTTAAATCTTCTATTTTCTTGCTTCGACGTACCTAAAAACTCTTAAGGGAGCGTTCAAGTATTACGTAACGAATTGAGTGGGGCGGGGATTGAATTACGCGTTATTGTTAATATTATTTTCGGCTTTCCAGTACTTTACACCACATAAAGGTAACTTTTAGGTATAAAAAGTCACTAGGAGGTCACGAAACGTTTTAGTATACTTGGGTACAGAAAAACGTTAGTGCGTGTTAATGGGGGGGGGGGGTCAATAATCTCCAAAAATTGCGTGACGTAATACTTAAACGCTCCCTAATTAGGTAATACATAACATAAAATGTTTACCCTCTTATTCATGAAAAGTTTTACACTAAACTAAAACAGTCTTTCATTTATTTCTATGAAATTGGGTTCACGCTATGAGGAAAGAAGAGAGAGAATGTAATTAGTGAAGTGTGTTTAGCATGTAATTGGTGAAGTGTTTTAGCATGTAATTGGTGAAATGTTTTTAGCATGTAATTGGTGACGTGTTTTAGCATGTAATTGAAGTGTTTTTAGCATGTAATGGTGGTGAAGTGTTTTAGCATGTAATTGGTGAAATGTTTTTAGCATGTAATTGGTGACGTGTTTTAGCATGTAATTGAAGTGTTTTTAGCATGTAATTGGTACAGTGGTTTCAGCAAGTAATTGGTGAAGTGTTTTAGCATGTAATTGGTGAAGTGTGTTTAGCTTGTAATTGGTACAGTGGTTTCAGCAAGTAATTGGTGAAGTGTTTAGCAAGTTAATGTGTAAAGTGTTTTTAGCATGTAATTGGTGACGTGTTTTAGCATTTAATTGAAGTGTTTTTAGCATGTAATTGGTACAGTGGTTTCAGCAAGTAATTGGTGAAGTGTGTTTAGCAAGTTAATGTGAAGTGTTTAGCTTGTAATTGGTGAAGTGTTTTAGCATGTAATTGGTGAAGTGTGTTTAGCTTGTAATTGGTGAAGTGTGTTTAGCTTGTAATTGGTGAAGTGGTTTTAGCATGTAATTCGTCAAGTGTGTTTAGCTTGTAATTGGTGAAGTGTTTTAGCATGTAATTGGTGAAGTGTTTTTACTTTTTAGCATGTAATTGGCGACGTGTTTTTAGCATGTAATTCGTCAAGTGTTTATATGTAACTGAGCATGTACTTACATTTAAGTAGGCTGTGATAGTTCGGTGTCCTTACAGAAACATATTTGCATGCCTTTATCAAACACGATACTGTATCAGTCTTGTTCTCACTCCCTCGCGCTTCGCGTTTCAACTCGTCATCAGTTAGACTTTCCAGAAGGGTCGGGATACATTCCTGAAAAAAATAAATTGAAAATAAATGCGTCAAAAATCCTGCAATTTATTGACTCTTTAAATTATTCTTAACTTAACAACTAAGAACTACAGAGTCTCAAAACCAAAACTCTATCTGTCTGTGGCCTCTTTTGTATATCTTTTGTTTTTTTTCTAATAGGCAAGTAGTTCGGTGCACAGCCAGGGTTTAAAAAAAACTTTATTAATGACAGAAGGGTTTGTGACAGAAATCATAAATTAATCTTCCGGGATGAGAGTGGCACGAACCCATAGGCCAACACTGCGAAGTAAGAAGCAGACATGGGGAGAAATTTGCTGTGCCAAAAATCAATCTGGAACTGTTTCGAACACCTTTTGTATGGCAATTAAAGTTTAAAATAAATTACCAAAAGAATTAAAAGATCATCCGACTAGAGTCTTTAAAAAGCGAGTTAGTGTATTACTTTTGGAAAAAAATGTACTATTCAATAAATGATTATTTGAATGATTGTAGTTAACATACATTTAATAAAGTATGATATGTACGATACAGATAATATAAGAATTGACTTTAACTAAAAATGTAAAATGTAATATTCCTTAAGACAAATTTGCGCGCCATTGTGTGTGGCAGAATATGCGAACTTACGATTGTACCACCTTACACATTTTTGCAATAAATTATATTAAAACTCTTGGTACTTACCAGAACTGGCAATAAATAAACGGTGACAGTGTGAGGAGTCAGTAGATCGTGGCAAAGTCCAAGCGGCTTCAGTAATTGCCATACAGCCGCAACTCTACTCTCACCTGATGTCGACATCTCTAGAGAAGACGGCTGTTCAGAACGAGACGATATTGAACCCTGAAAGAAGTTATTGTTAAAAAAAGGAAAAAGGGTGCGTGTACTTATGTACGCGCGTAAGAATTTATACTTCTTTGGCTTTATTAAAAATAGTTTTTAATTGCATGCAAATTATTAATTACAAATTAATAATTTGCATGCAAAAGGAGTCATTATAGTCAAAAAAGTGTAGTTTAAATTTGAAAAATTAAATAAATATATTACATTTATTATTATTCTTTTACATTAAGTGTAACATAAATTCTATTATTATTCGAATGGTGTTTTTAAATTATGTCCAATGCCGTAGCATCTTCCGTGGGCAACTTCATTCTGTTAATTTTGTGTCACGGTGCGCGCGCATCGTAAAATTTCACTCCCATCAATTTTTCATAACGCGCCTAAAGAAGTATAACTTCAAAAACAAAAATTAATATTGCCAACCATTGAAACTTCTGCACTTTTTTTTATTGTAGCTTCAAATTTCAAATAGGGAGCGTTCAAGCATAACGTCACGCACTTTTCGGAGATTATTGAGACCCCCCCCCCTACTATATAACGCGCCGTAAAGTTTTTCTGTACTATACTGTACCCAAGTATAGTAAAACGTTTCGTGACCACCTAGTGACTCTTTATACTTAAAAATTACCATAATGTGGTGTAAATTAATGGAAAGTCGAAAATAATATTAACAATAACGCGTAATTAATTCCCCGCACCGCATCGTTTTATAAAAGCCCCCCCCCCCCCTCCCCCAAATTCGTTACGTAATACTTGAACGGTCCCATACCCAAATTCCAAATGCCTATTAATAATGACAAGACCGTACAAATTAAAAAAGGCCAGCTGGGCTCTGGATCCCCTGCTCTATAATTAGCTACAAAGAAGATATACCTCCATATTGTCAGTACTGCTGATTATGCTATCGGTGACATCCACCTTCTGTTCCTCGCTTTCGGTGATCTCATTGATAACTTTCTCTTCGTTCACAGATGTTGTTAATTCTGTCTTTTTGAAACCCATAATGATTTCAAATCGTTCCCTTATTTTCGCGAACCCACCGTTCTGGCCAAATCTAAAACAAATTTTGTGAAACTTATTATTTTAGTTTTTAAATCTAATTTCCTTTCAAAATTATACTTGATTGTTAGCGTTACTTAAGCCCAAGTATCGCTTAAGAACGACAAGTACTATCCAGGCATATGGAAGTTATTCTTTTAATCTATATATATAAAAATGAAACCCGTTTTCCGTTGACACGACATAATATGAAAACGGCTTGACCGATTTGTCTGATTCTTTTTTTATAATACATATTCCTTGAAGTACGAGGATGGTTCTTACGGAGAGAAAAATTTAAAAAATTGAGTGAAAAAGTCTAAAAACAACACTTTTCTATATTCCCATACAAAATATTCGTAATAATATATAAAGGCAATTTGAACTTTTATACCATATCATAAAGTTCAAGTGTTAGTGGAGGGGTTCCGGGAAAATTTTTATTTTTTGACTTAATGTATTTGTAGTATTATCAACTTTCTTTTTTTTATCTTTTAGCTAGACCGGTGTCCCGAATAGCAGAATAAGTATTAAACAAAAATAAAGAATCGACTGTTAGGCGGTACGATGTTCGCCAGGCCAGCTAGTTTATAATAATAATAATTTATTAAAATATATTTAAGCATAAGGTAAACTTTAGATTTTTGTATTCTGATATTTTTTATAAGAATGTAAGTTCTTTGACTTGATAACATCATAAAGGCATCTTATTATCACAAAGGGCATTAAAGATTCATATTAGAATGTGTATCTCGTTCGTATATATTAAGTTTCTCATGTAAATTTAAATACATTTTTTGTAATGAGAAATAAAGTTCTTTAAACATTAAACATTATCACGCTTTTTCCCAATAATCATAAAACTTCAGATTTTAATTAATGCCGCAGCTAATCAACTCCTAAACATATAATAAACCATCTCAATCAAGTCATCTTTCTAATAAAAAATATCATAATTGATCCATTCACCAGAGACACCTCATACTTATAACATACCATTGAGTAGGGGATTACAAATATGTATTGGTATAGTCGCAGATTGAACGCATGATCTCAAAATTCAGTGTAGCGCATAGCCACTTAAAACTTACATAAATAATTTAAAAAATAAAAAAACAGTAGCGCTACAACCTCTTTAGGTCTTGGCCTCAGATTTCTGAATCTGTTTCATGATCATTTTTAAATCTAATAGGCAAGTAGGTGATCATCCTTCAGTGCCTGACACACGCCGTCGACTTTTTGGGTCTAAGACATGTCGACATCGTGAGGAATCACGATGTTTTTCTTCAGCGTTCGAGCAAATGTTAAATGCGCACATAGAAAGAAAGTCCATTGGTGCACAGCCGCGGATCGAACCTACGACCTCAGGTATGAGAGTCGCATACTGAAGCCACTAGGCCAACACTGTTCATATAAATAATTAATATATCAAAATACCCTCACACATAATCTACTGGAAACTTAAGAGATTATCAAATTAAAATATTTAAGACCATAGTTAGGCTAACATTCAGCATCCATCTTTGATCATAATGAAATCAAAAAGAAGTATTCAGATCATGAAAGCAACGTTTGAGCAAGGGAGCGTTCAAGTAATACGTAACGCAATTTTTGGAGATTATTGACCCCCCCCCCCATGTAACTCGCCGTAACGTTTTTCAGTACCCAAGTATAGTAAAAACGTTTCGTGACCACCTAGTGACTCTTTAGATACTATTATGTGGTGTGTCGAATAAAAATATTAACAATAACGCGTAATTTAATCCCTGCCCTGCATCGTAACGTTTTACAAAAGGACCCCCCCCCCTCTTCCAAAATTCTTTACGTAATACTTGAACGCTCCCCAATAACAGAAAAAAAATACATACACATTAATAAGATGAACGAGCCATCCTCTGGGTGTTCTGTGATCTTGTGATTTAGCATAAACCTCTGGCTCTTGAGTAGACCCTTGACCGTTGGCCGGTGAAGTAGATGTCGTTAGGCCTTCACATGTTCTTGACGCGTTAAATGTGTGAAATCTACAAAAAAAATTAACATGAAACTTTCCTGAAAATTAATATTGTTTTAAGTGTGATATGTTACCCATCAGACAACACCTTGTTTAATTCATAGATCATTGTTTGTTTGCCTATGCCCTACAACTTAATTATGCTTGCCCTAGGAATCAAACACCAATCCTTCAAGTTCAATAAACTATGATATAAACAGAGAAAGTATGTGAGTCATATCTGATGTATGTTTATTTATTATGTTTTATCTACCCTTGACTTTGTTGAACAATTTAAGATATGATTAAGAAAATATAATAATTGTGACGCAATAAGCAATGACCTAATAACTAACGCATTATCACTTATAATCACTTACTTATTGTTAGGATTTAATGCCATAGAAAGAAGATTCAAGAATCTAGGATCATCAAGTTTCATGGCACATAATTTAACAAGTTTCTCGCAGTTTGAACGCACACATTGTTGGATATTAATCTTCCATGATGATACTGCATCATCAGTAAGAATCTTTGTAAATGATAATGTGAGTGCATCATTGTAGAAACGCTGACAGCCTGGGTTATTAACATCTTCACCTAAAGTGTAAAAATATTATTTAAATTCTATGTAAATAATTAAGTATATTTTTAGCAATCTTGCTAGTATTGTTTTAGGGGACTATTTAATTTTGGAATTGGTCTAAAAGATCAATTATTCAGTCACCAATAACAAAATAAATACAATTAATTACAGCAGTATTAAGCTGTGTAACCACTGGGGCATAGAGCAGTCTGGTGGTGATGAACCCACAGATCCTGAGGTTCCTCAGATTTCTATATACATTTCATTATAATTTTTTTTCTATTAATCAAGAGTTAAGAGATCACATAGATCATGACTGATTAACCTCTAAAGATTCACTGCTTTCGGTTTGTGTTAAACATTGTTTGAAAATTACTATTGTAATTATATTTAAAAGTGCTTCTCAACTAACATTCTAAAAAAATATACTGTATATATTTGTTAAATTTGTATAATCTTAAAATACAAACCTTTGGCTGCGAGCTCTGTCGCAGCAATAAGTAAACTCTCTAACTCCTGTTCAGGCAGCACAGGCACAACCCAACGAGGGCTTGAAATTTTTTCTTCTAAGATTCTCAATTTTCCCAGAGGAAATGAGATCTACAAGAATATTCTAATTTACTAATTATGAAAATTATTAAATGTAAAACTTGAATCTTAAGTGACTTGGAAAACAATTTTAACTATAATATATTTAATACAAATTAAATAATTTAAGTTTAAAGATTACTTAAGATTAAAATTACTTAATTTTTTTGCAAAACTAGAAGAAATATTAAGATAGTTACCTCCCCAGGTACAGGCTCTTGTTCCTTCATTGATATTGTCATTATTACAACATTACATTAATCATTTCTCTCTGAAAATATATTTATAAAATTATAAGGCGTAAGACACTAAAATACGTTTCTAGCTACGAAAAAATTCAATTAGACTTAGTATTCAAATTAAAAATTAATGTTATATACAATGTTGAAATTAAGGAAAATGTTTGCTATTATGCTACTACCAAAGAATTTACATTATTATAGCTGATAAAATTTATAACATCAAGTAATCATTTGTGTATCTTACATGCATTTGAGACAGGAAAAATATAATCGATACTGCCACACCGATAGAGATTTTTTTATTATATTACAGTCTAGTTGCTATTAATAACTTCTAAACATATGGAACCATATAAGTACAAAATATTGGGCGAAATTATCGCTTATTTCTACTGAAAATTAATATTATCCGATCAGCCGGCGCGACAAAATGGCGTCATCGACTAATTTATTTACATTTTATAACGATTTTAAACTGAATTTATTGAAATACTCGGATAGAAATGAAACAACATACAATATAAAAGAACAATTATAATTTACCTTCAGTTTATATTTTAATCACCGCACTGGCCACTGAAATCAAAAAACCACAAATTCATTCACTACCTACACTATTTGACGTAATAACGAAAATAGATAAAACCCACAGGTTACTTATAACAAGAAGCAAATTTCTTTGAAACATTTACAGATAACACACAAAGTATTTTCCTTACCATGACAGCCACCCAATTATGAATCATCATCATCAATCATCTGTCCGAAAAAGGAACACTAATAACATTTAAATGAGAAAACTATTTTTGAATTAAAATAACCAATATAAAACAATGAACAACAAAGTTAGGTTCTCGACTGGATTACATTTTGATGAGTGGAATCATCATAGAATTTTCAAAAAACTCGGTTGACGAATGATCGGTTAGTCATTCGTACGTCACTACTGAGTACTGTCAACTGTCAACTATGAGTCTATTCTATGGTTATTGGTTATGAACCAACCACTCACCACTGAAATTAGAAATATGGAAACAGTAAACAATATTGTTATAAATGATTAAAATAATATACCCTATTATTTAATTTTAATTGTATTAATAGGTTTTAACACTAGTGTACGATTTACCTACCAAGACAATTTGTGACGAAATGAATCCAAAAAGTCCTGAAGCAAGGAAGCGGGAAGAAAATCCATTCGATGGATTAAAAATAAGTGACTCCGATGTTTTGCTTAGTTTAAAAAGTCGGAATCCATGTCCACGTTGTAATAAATCGCGGATGTATTTTTGTTACACTTGTTACGTGCCGGTTTCCACTCTAGAGGGTAGGATTCCATTTTGTAATGTAAGATATGAATTGCTCATTTTACTCATGTGACATGATGTTCTTACAATCATTTTATTTTAAAAATATGTTTTAGCTACCCATCAAAGTTGATATAATAAAGCACAAGCGTGAAATTGATGGAAAGAGCACATCTGCACATGCAGCAGTGTTAGCCCCTAAAGATGTAAACATTTTTACATACCCCAATATCCCACAATATGATGAAGATGAAAGAGTGGTTCTCCTTTATCCAGGGACTGATGCTTGCACAGTACCCGAGTTGTTTACTGGCAGACGTGAAAAGCAGTCATATTCAGACCACCTGTTAGCCGAGTTGCCCCACGGCTATAATGTTGGTACATTAATGAAGAAAATATTTAATAACAATCAAGTACATAGAATTTGCCACAGTGAGAATTTACCTATTGATAGACTTGTTTTAATTGACAGTACTTGGAATCAAAGCAAAGGAATATTTGCTGATAGCAGATTACAATGCATACCAAAAGTTGTTTTACAGAATAGAGTTTCACACTTTTGGCGCCATCAAAAAGGTAGTCCACGTTGGTATCTATCAACAATTGAAGCTTTGCATCAATTTTTGTTAGAACTACACATTTGTGCGTGGGGTTGCGATGAGAAATATGTATCTGTACTAACACAGGAGTATTCAATACATGAAGAACAAAACCACTTGCAGTGTAAGCCATATAATGGTCAATATGATGAGTTATTATATTTTTTTAAATTCATGTATGAAAAACTACACAGACTGTATGACCACGAAAATTTACTGGCCTACAAAAGACCAATGGAAGTAAAATGATTAAATAATAAAGAAATAAATAATTATTTTGAAATGTGCGATTAAGTAATAAGTTAATAAGTTGCATTAATAAAAAATAGGCATTTTATCAAAAACTTATATATTAATTTTAATCTTAATTTCATGTCATTTTCTATAGCCATTTACAAAGGCTGGGTAATAATTCAAAGTACAGGCAACAAAAATTAAAATGTGATATTGCTTAGACGAAAATTCAATATTTTTAATACATTCTTGTAATACAATAACAAATTAAAGTTAATAAAATAACTACTTTAAGAATTTATTTGATTGGCACCTTGTCAACATACCCAATGGCTAAATAAGTATTTTGAATAGCCTATATTTATGCATGCTATGCGATATAATCTATGCATTTTCTAAGTTCTATATCAGTTATGTTATACAAGTTGCCAGCTCAAAAAAGCTATATAATACACATTTTGTATTTCTCTGAGTCTCTTTTAGATATAAATTTCTCAAATATAATTCCTTTAACAAAAGTAGGTCTATAGTGCATCATTCATTTAATAAGTACTTAATTATTTTAAAATTACTATGTTATCTCCAATAATGTGTAAACCAGAAGCTATGTAGTACAAAATCCTTAACCAATAACCTCATACTATAGCTTGCGTAAATCTAAAACAAAAACACTTCCATCACTAGCACTTGCACCAACCTTAGTGCCTCTTGAATTCCAACAAACCTCAAATATACCTCCAGTTCCCTTGTATGAGTGAACAAGAGATCCCGTTTGTGTAGACCAAATATGAACACATTTATCAAACGATCCACTTGCCAAGAACTTTCCATCTGGAGAAAAGGCAACACTGTATACAGGTTCTGTATGTTTTGTAAGTGTGTGAACACATGCACCTTTCTCCACATCCCAAAGACGCACAGTGGAATCGAAAGAGGCACTTGCTAATATTAAGTTCATGTTGGGGTTCTGAGTCCCTGGTCCAGTAGGTGACCACTTTATGGTGTATATTTCCTTTGAATGAGCTTGCAAGTCATGGACACAGGTATCTTGCTTCATAGACCAAATTTTTAATGTCATATCGTCAGAACAAGAAGCAAGAAGCTGTCCTTGGGGATCCCATTTGATAGCGTTAACTTCATTCTGTAAAATATGGCACATAAGGTTATATCAGAAACTAATATTTCCTATGGTGAAGAACATATTCAAAAAACATGTTTAAAAATAATAATAATGAAAACTAATACATACTGTGTGACCTAAGAAACTCTTTATGGGCTTATCAACATTCAGTTTACACACTTGGATGCTCTGGTCCGTTGAGCAGGATGCAAAAGAGGTATTTGTTTGCCAATCTACATCCAGTGCTGGTGCTTTATGGAAGCAGAACTGTTCAGTGCATTGACCAGAGGCTGCGTCCCAGATAATAGTTGTTTTGTCAACCTGAAATGTAAAAAAGTTGTAATTGTCTGTTCATGATTATAATACAATAGCTATTAAAACTTAATATATAGGTGTTTAAAATTAAAAATAATTATTGATAAAGAAAGCACATGTTATGCACATGCTAAAAAAATCAAAATTCTTTTGTAATTGTTTCTTGTTAAAATAACAAAAACAAATTAATTGAAATAAGTCTTATGATTCTTGTGACAATTTCTAACATACATAAACAGTTAGATTTATAAGACAAACCAACAAAAGATACCTATATAATATCTAATCATATTATAACATAAGAGCTTACCCCTGCACTCAATATATAATTGCCTCTTTTATTCCATTTTAAAGCAAATATTGGTCCTTTATGTTGACCTAATGTTGAGGCAAGTTTCCCATCGGTTGTCCAGATACGGGCATAGCCATCATAAGAACCAGTGGCTAATAGATTACCATCACACTACATGAAAAATATAAAAAAAACACCTGAATATTTGGCTACTATTGATATAATTAGGTATCATCATTCTTTACATTAAGATTTAGTTAATATTATATTATGTACTTTCAAATTGAAATTTCTGGAATAATCTTAGCTTTTTAAATAATTAATTTATCTTATAGCATAATGATTAACATATATCTAAATGGAAACAATATAGTAAATTATACAAACATTCCAATCAAGTGATGTGACATCTTTATTACTTGGTACTTCTGCTCCACCTCTTTGAATACAGTGCCTTAATATTAGTTGATTTGGAATACTTGTTGGATTATCAGACATATCCCAAATTCTGAAATTATGTAACAATTTAGTCTATATTTCCTGGGATAATAGGAATTCTCACATTAATCACATAGTATATCTTAACTATGATATGGTCATTAAGGGATGATAAATAATTTTATACTATGGGAGGACAAACAAGCTTGTGGGTCATTTTATACACTAACCTGGCTGTGCTGTCTCCAGAACCACTTGCTAATAAATCTGTACTAGGATTCCAAGCACAAATAAACACCTCAGACTCGTGGCCTCTTAGTACTGTGGCTTTGCTAGGTGGTATTTCAATAGATTGATCCGTCTCCATACTTTCTGGGGCACTTGGTGTTTCA
The DNA here is from genome assembly GCA_963693345.1 of Pieris melete. Taxonomy (NCBI): domain Eukaryota; kingdom Metazoa; phylum Arthropoda; class Insecta; order Lepidoptera; family Pieridae; genus Pieris; species Pieris melete. Next base: position 290,390 of record CAVNZK010000153.1, read on the forward strand.
GCACCGCCCGTTGTAGTTGGAGCTGTGCAGGTAGGAACCTAGAAGTATCAATTTGGTAATGTAGAGATATGTTAACAATTGGAAGCTAATAACACAAAGTTCTGTAATGCAAACCTCAACACCATTCTGTTCACTGCCAGAACCAGTTTCTTTATTAGCTTGTTTCAGAGCATTGTGTGCGTTTTGACGTGCGGCCACTATATCTGGTGTGACAGCATCTATTAGACTGAGACTTTCAGTAAGTCTGGTTTCAGAACCTATAAAAATATTTCAGTTACTATAACTTTTATTACTTAATCATATGAACAGTAAGTAATATGTTGGTAGGTACCGTCTTCGCCCAATGTAATCTCCGCTTCGGTATACTGTAATCCTTTTTGAAGTATATTGAGAAGAGCTGCTGGAGGTACGAGGGCTCCATTGATATTGCTTTGTGAAATGTGCGATTCAATCCCAAAAGTATATGCTGAATGGTGAAAACCTAAACAAATAGATTTATTAAACTATATATTCAAACTTCTGTCGAATCAACAACTAACAAATCTGTCACATTACCGGACTCTTGTAAGTATCGGTATACGAGGAAATTCACTTCGTCAATAGAAAAACTCATCTTAGTTCATGAGATTTAATCGCTGTCCATTAATTTATTCAAATTTAATGTTTAAAACAAATCTAATTTTACAAATAAAAATGCACAGCCACACCAACAACTAAAAAGCGCTATTGAACACAGTTCATGAGTCCACAGAACACATTATAATTTTTTTTTGGAGTTGGCCTGGTATTTTTTTATTATTATTTAACTATCGACCACAGTACCTCACTGTGTGTAGTCGCTATACAAATATTATCTACGTCTTATAAACTATTTTAGGGGAGGGAAGTCTGGGCCTATGCTGCTACGATTCCAAGTACGACAAGCTTGCATCGCATGGTAGCATAGGCTCAGGCCTACTCTACGGTCTACCTTAATATCCTTTTGATGAGTAGATGGGCGTAGACTTGGGAGTAGCGCAGGTGATGAGATGTTTGTTTGGATCACAGGTAGATCCGTTTTGCAATCATAGGGGAGCTTAGTAGAGCTAGGAATACACGGTCACCCACAAACTAGGACGATTACACAGCCGAATGAAGTACCAAAATTCAAAATCATTTATTCATATAGGTAACACAATGTACACTTATGAACGTCAAAAACACCGGCTTTAGAACTTCATTCGCACCTGAACTATTTCCTAAATGGATACACTGATATCGCCTATTTTTAAGTTCTGGAATGGTGCCCAGATCGTGGTAGCCTGCTAATGTGCGGTCTGTGTCCAAGAACTGTAGCCATGTCGACCCTACTAGTTTCAAATTGGGGCGATGCAAACTTAGTCCAATTGTCCCGAGTTGCATGGCATTTACCTGTCGGCTGATCTCAGCTTTGAGCCTTTTATTCACTCTTAGACCCAGGTGGCAGGCAAAAACATTGGTATTTTGGCAAAATCCTAAAAGCTTTTACTTTATCAAGCTCCAGTGTGCTTAATGTGGAGTAAAGCAGTAATCTCTGGGCCGGTGCTTCCAAATGCGATCTTTGTACTTTGGATGCTATTGAGAGGCGGGCTAAGCGAATCATAGACGATGATTCAGTCGTTGAATCTAAACTCTTACGTCTTGACCATTTTTTTTTTCTTGACCTTTTCAAACAACGATCATCTAGAACGGTGTAATTTCACCCCTTCGTTGTTAACATCCCCAGGTGCCACGCTGCACGATTTGGTTCTTCGTTTCCTGTAAAAACAGCAAGGGGTGTCCATCTTCCCTGGACAGTAATTTGAGTTTATTTAAGCGGTTAAAAAGGCATCTATTGGATAGGCGAACCCTCCAATAAGCCACATCTCACTTAACATCAGATGGGATTTTGCAAACGTTTGTACAGTTTTGTATAAAAAAATAGTGGGTGGAGTCCCTCGTGGAAGATGTGAAACTTCGTAATGTGGAAATGAAAGTGGGAAGGGGTAGAAATTGATGTTTTGTGAAATTATATTGTTTCTTTAAGACAAGCTTTATTAACATTGCTTGCTTGGAGTTTATATTTGGTTTAGTTTGTTGATTGCGTTCGAAGCTTAATATAAATTTATAGAATCGTGTGTTTGTAGAGATAAAAAATTCTTGAATAAAGTGTAAAACATCCCCCTAAATAAATGTACCCCATATAAAACCCCCTGGACATTTGATTACCCCTAAATTTGGGGGGACACCCCAAAGTTGGCAAGACTGTCTGAACATGAATATCTAAAAGGATAATATAACGTAAAATTGTCGCGATTAGTTTCCTTCGTTTTTAATTATTCATAAACTGTAAATAACTATAACAGCGAATTATAAAAATCTTATACTTGACGCTGGCTAATGCACAAATCGTGCCAGAGCCATAAAGAGAAAAAAAAGTAAAATTGACATTGGCATTTAGCATTTTACTATCATTTGTCACATTTGTCATTATTGCAAATTTTGTTTTATTATTCCGATTTACGGTTAAAAAATAACATTTATCTATAATTATAATATTCTATGCAAAATAACTATGAAAACTGTACCCAAAACTTAAAATTCATATCAGTATTTTACTATCTTGGTTATTACGTAACGTTATGCTAAGATTATATGGTAGTAGTGGAATTTTGTGATGTAGTTATGCGTCTAATACGACCACTAACGACTATATTTAGAAAAACTGTTCTGTCGAATAAAAGCATTCAGTTGCGACATCCTTTTACCACTGGTATTAACCGTAATTTTTTGAAACTAGTATCTGTAAATCACATTTAATGCTTGCAAACAAATTGCTTATGATTAAACGCACATTTATCGTCATACTACATAAATAATACGACTTACAGCGCTTGTTTGGAGAGCCATGGAAGACAAGGAGTCAATAAAAAAAAGATTAACGCCACTCCAATATCATGTCACACAGGAAAGAGGAACTGAGAGACCTTATACCGGTATTTAATATTTAAAAAAATAACAATTTTCATTAGCAAATTTTTTATTTTGATATTCTTTCAGGTTGTTACAATAAATTTTATGAGGAAGGCCTATATGTGTGTATAGTTTGTAGACAGGATTTATTTACATCAAAATCAAAATATGATTCTGGATGTGGTTGGCCAGCATTCAATGATGTTCTAGCTAAGGAAAAAGTAACATTACACCAGGATACCAGTGCCGGTATGTTTTGTTTGAATTCTTATTTACACTAACAAATATTTTAAGAGAGTAGAACAAGTATTATTACAAAGTTTATATAGCTACTAGACTTGTGAAACTTTCTTAAATTCACTGCTTTATTCATTTATGGCTACTACTACCTGGTTAATCAATGTGAACATAATTTATTAAACTCCAAGATAAATTGTTTCCACCAAAAATCATTATTAGCAATATATTATTTTAAATTTGCTGAGTTGTTTTACTTTTGATTAGCTATAGACATGTTGTTTTGTAATGATTGTCACTTAATAAAGAATAATCTGCAACGTAAGCTTTACTGATAAAGAGTTTAAAATTATATTACAGAGTAAACAGTTATGTTCAAAGGATTACTGTGTACTAAAAAAACCAGTTTGCATTGTATTTTATCCTTAGTGACTATTGCTTGATAAAAATCTATTCAATCTCATTAATATGCAACATTCAATCAAGTAGAACAAATATCAATGTCAATAGCTATTTATTGTTCCATAAAACTAACAAGGTCTTTTAGCTATCCAATGCCATTTAAATATAATCACACTTACTCACAGATTAACTTATCCATAATCACTGGTTCAATAGATGTAGTTCTCACCTCTAAATATAAAATTGGAAAAAGTATAAGTTTAATCTTCAAATGATTTCCTGTCGCATCCTGTTGGGGACATTTCTGTCTAATAGTCAAACAGCCTTAGCAACATTTATTGTTTTAAGTTGTGACTCTAAGGTTGTGCAATGCAGTCATAGAAGTGCTCTTACAAATCGTCACATAATACTTTTTCCATTATTTGGAACAAATGTACACCCATAATCAGACAGATACTCTAGATAACATGATCCTTAAGGTGAAAAGATTGTTGTTATCTTGAGTTAGTTTATCATTTGTTATGATAAATCATTGCCAAGTGTTTTTGTTTTACTAATAATAGACTAACATTGACACAATATTGGACTCCACTTATCTGAATGTATATATGTATAAGTATTTTTAAGTCTGTTTAGTCTCTTTCAAGTTTAAAGAACAATAAACATTTATCCACCTGATCTATTGTATATTCTATTTATTCAAATCAGTCAAATTATTATCAATATGGTGTTGGGAAATTTGTGCTAATATGTTTTTATTATTTTTTTTCTCTTCCCTTTTCCATTGTCCATCTTAATTTATTCCTGTCCTTCACAAAAATGTATGTTTATTATTGTATATTAATATTGCTGTTTATACCTGCTACAAACATAATTTTGATGTAAATCTAAACCTTTACCTAACAAATTGGGTTCTTTTATTACTGGTGTTTAAAATATATTATATTTATTCATTGTAACACAATGACAAACACAATTTTATTTATTATATTATTGTTCTGTTTCATTGCTTATCACATCTTTTCAATTGCATTACCTCTAACATGGCATCATATTTGCATCTAACATGGAATGTGCATGACATAATTGCATTGCCTACACTCCTTGATCCGCCTTGTCCTGTCCTGCCTTCTCCGGATGGCTGCTCCGGACGTCAACTGCTGCTGCTGCGTCGCCAACCACCACACGAAACGAAAACCATTGGAATCATGGAATCATTATATGTGATATTTTGTGCTTTGGTGAATGAACATAGTTGGGGCGAATATATTACTGGTTTTAACACGACCAGGTATGGTGCGATGCTCCAAGTGCTCAGCTCACCTTGGACATGTGTTCAATGACGGGCCTGCACCCACCAAGAAACGTTTTTGTATTAATTCGGCATCTATTGACTTCATACCGGCGGAAGAGAGAAATGATTAGAATCTTAAGTACAGAATTGTCTACTCATTGTACTTAACTGAATCTATACAGTAACTATTTACAAATTATGTATACTATTTATTTATGTAACAAATAAGATCGGTAACTTAATAAGGCCTTTTGTTCCCATACTAATTGTATAAGAAGTTATTTTTAACTATATATTTAATTTAGACTACAATTTGTTATTTTGCATAATGTAACATTGGTTACCACATTGAAGTCATGATAAATATAATTCCATTATCAAATATTGTTTATTGTAGTATCTAGTACAAAGATGTGTAATATCTACTGATCTGATGGCTTGTGACTAACAATAAATATTTTTGTAAATAATTTGGTTATATTTATAATTTTCCCTATTGGTCTAAGATCCCGCTATACAACGACCTTCACCAAGATGCTTATTTAATGAAACTTATTTTATATATAATTTAATATGTCAATAAATAAAATCCATATGGGTTGCCTAGCAAATTTCAGTCCAGAGTATGTTTAATTAATTTAAAAAAAATATATTTTTTTAAACATTTCACCAGTATAATTAGATAAATTCTATACCAATCGAAAGTATGAAGCCCATAGAATATGCAAACGTTAGGTTGTTTTTAATCAATTAATTATTTATGTGTATATTTTTTATGTGACACTAAAGTATATATACATCTTTAGTATAAAAGAAGGTTATAGTGATACATATATAATACTACCCTGTTTAAAAATATTGATTGAGAAAAGTTCAAAAAATTTACTACATGCAAATTATAAAAAAAAAATTTTTTTTAAATATTAATTAAACATACTCTGGACTGAAATTTGCTTGGCAACCCATATGGATTATAGTTATTGACATATTAAATTATATATAAAATAAGTTTCATTAAATAAGCATCTCGGTGAAGGTCGTCGGGATCTTATACTATATGTGCCCATCACCGTTGCCAGACGTCCCGATTATCTTCAAACTTTATATTAAGTATCCGACCATCAAACTGCTTTCCAAAACGCCTTCTTTTTGAAATGCTTCGTAAATTACATGTAATCAGGGTTACTCATCAAGTTTAATCTGCAGCTATCCTGTGAGTTCTTCGTCTTTTTTAAAGAGAATAATGAAACTTTTAAAGATGTTATATCTTCATAGAAATATTATGAATAAGTAGACTAGTTACTCAGAAGAAGAGTATTTTTTGTTTTGTTATCAAAAGATGTATAAGAACTATTTAAACTTCTGATTATTTAAAAAAATTTACTATGTCCCGCTTTCGACAAATGAATCCCGCTTTTTTCACTTTAAAAGTGCCAAAATCCCGACTTGACTAAAAAGAAATCTGGCAACGCTGGTGCCCATCACGTTCCTTCAAGTGTTGATTGCTCACAGCTTATACGCAAATGCTATACAACTGCTCGTTTTAAATTTAACGTCGAAGTAAGGCGACCGACAAAATATGTCGGGTTATCGATTTGATATTCTAGGATTTAGGGATGTGAAATAATAATCGATTTTTTTTATAGTAAAAATAGATTTTTATACGCGATTTTTATATTTAAAATAATCGATTAGTTTTATAATTGAAAATCAATCATAGTCGATTTTTCATCTACCACCTCCCGACATTATGTCTGGTCTTTTATAACCCGGACCTCGAACTATTAGGGATATTCGATATACTTACATCGATGTTTACAATGCGATACATTGAATAAGATGCTTTGAAGATGTATTGATATACTCGATGCATTGATTTTTTACAAAAACTCAAGTTTGAATGTAACACTATAATTTAAAAGTAAAATAAATTTAATCAGCAGCGCAAGATTACATACAATTAAAAAGACAACAAAAATACTGCAATGTGCTACTGAAAAGGCATACACTCAACATTTTTCAAATTTCACCTAAAATCTATCAAAACGAGATAAAGTTAATTTCGATTTTGATTATTCTTAAACTTTAATTTGTGTTTATAATTTCTATTGTTTATTTTTAATTTAAAAAACCATGAAGAATAAAATATTTAGGGAGTTTATTCTGAAATTAATTCAAAAGTTTGGAAAAAATCGATTTTTCATGCTAAAAAAATAATCGATTAATAAAAAATCGATTTTTTATGCAGAATGTCACATCCCTACTAGGATTCTTGACAAGTAAATTCACACAGGGGAAGTGAGAATGTTACTACAAATTGGCGTGTTCCGTTCGGATTGTGATTGGTCAACTATCTATCTAAACGTACACCACCACACCACACTGATGCCAACTCGAACAAACTGCCAACATATTGTTCCCTCTAGGACTTAAAATACACCTAAATATCGATTAAAACCCTAAAGTTTGTGTTGTATTTAAGATTATAATTTATCAAAACTACATTCAAGTATAAAATAGCTGTAATTTCGACCTTGGAGTAGCTTTTTGGTATTTCAGTTATAGTCACGCTTGGAGATTATATTTGGTTTAGTTTGTTGGTTGGGTTCGACACTTAATATAAACTGTATAAAATCGGTCTTTTTTAAAGAATTGTCTATTACGTTGGGTACGTTAGAGTCTGGCTAATGAAAGAAAGAAGATAATTGAATTATTTGAAAACATTCGGATGGCAACACAGAATGTCATTGAATTTCTTAGGTTATAGACCAGTGCAGATAGCCTTTAAAATAAATAAAAAGTGAAAAAAATTACAGTAGGATGAAACCCATTAGAAAAGGAGGGGAATATGATCAAAATGAAAGGAAAAATAAATTACGGTCTATCTGAGGTCGGGAAGGGTAGGGGGGGGGAGAGTTTTAAGGGTAAAAAAACGGTTTATCTCGATTTCCGGCAAATAGTAGAAGTAGGGAAGGGGATGACGGGTCTGGGCGTTACTGCATACGATTTTTTGCATATTCTGAGAAGATTTACTATGGTAATATATATATATTTTTTTACCATAGGAAAGTAGAGATTTCAACGAACTGAAAGCACACCAACTTTTTGAAAAAAGCTGAAATTTTACTTCAGAATTTTCGATTGAAAATTAGGGTGTTTTTTCGATATTAATTCAAAATAAGGTGAACAAATAAATATTTTTAATCAAATAAATTACAGCGTATTTGGGACATAGAAAGGTAAGTTTTCACCAAATTTCGTTAAAAAAAAATATTTTTGTTAAAGATAAAAATAAAAAACCAAGAACTTGATTTTTTTAATTTTTCACATAAATTTTGAGGTTATGTGAAAAATGTGTGAATACAAAAGTTTTCGATCTTTTTATTACCTCCAACTTTGCCATTTACCTAACTTTCTTCGATAGGACTTTTAGTTTTGCCGGAAATCGAGATAAACCGTTTTTTACCCTTAAAATTAAATAATAAACTAAAACGAATAAAGTTGTGTTTTATAATAAATATAGTTTTAGTTTTCCATGCAATGCTAGTCATTTTAAGTATCAATAGTAAAAGACTAAATACGTATAGTATTTAATTTCATAGAAATACAGTTACTATCAATGTAAAAAATAATAAAATAAAATCAAGTAAGTTTAATCCACAAAATATATCAAACTTTTAGGGATACCATACTAAATTTTTTAAAATTTGCCGCGCTTTTTCGTTATCTTCTTTCATTAGGCAGACTCTATAAACAATTATTACTTCATTCAAAAAATCCCTAGACATCATGTTTACCCCAAAATTGGGAAAAATCCAAGTTGACATCACTGATACGCGACATGACACATCCATGATTTTGCGTACGTTTCAACGTCTTGCAACTCTCCCCTGGATCCTCTTTGTAAATATTCCCGATGGCAAATAACTTCTATACAAAATCAAAACACACTACATTAGGGTGAATCTGGTATTTATTATAGGTTCATACTTTATGCACAAGTTGCTCATACATGGCACTGGTGTTAAATAAATAAAAAACTGCATGTTTCATACATAATATTACATTATACATTTTTGAATTAGTTTACATATAATTACAGTTAATTCTTATCTTAAATTCATCTTTAAGATCACAATTACACTCCTATAAGACTAATTTATAAAATAAACGGAGTACTTTCTTCAAGCTCTCATAAATTGGCTCATCTGTACAATAATAGGCCAATTGCCCCAGCGTTTCCAACGATGACTTGTGGAATGCAAGCTGTCACAGATGCAAAATAAAGTCTAGGCCGTGGTGTAAAGAGCGAATAGGCAATGGAAATTCTAAATTTCTTTCATTCATAAAACATGGAAAACATAGCCGAATGTCGCGTAGTCCGAAGTATTAGACGGAAAGACGAGATATAAACAAAAGCGTTTACCATATGTGTATTTTTTCAACGGGCCATAGTTATTAATGCTTTATTTTAGCCATCAAAAATTCTTACTCAGCTGGCTTAATTATTTTATTTTCGTATTATTTCCAACGTTTCCACGCCCCACATTTGATTGTTAAGACAATTCGAATATTATTTTCGAATTTCAGTTTTCATTATGTTATGCAAATTTACTTACCGTATTTCGTTATCAATTTCCTAGTAATTGCGCCCTAAAAATCATTTAAGTTTGTTAAGTTATATAGCAAGAATTTTAGAAAGACTCAGGTGGGGCATGGCTAAAAAAGGATTGGAAAATTGGATTGTGTCATTAAAATTGGTATATGTACCTATAGTATTCGGACTACGCGGCCTCTTGTGAATTAAATTTTAAATTTGCATAAACAGTCTTCAGTTTACCTACGTTTATAGTAATCTCACCCTTATTTATAAGCGAAAAAAGCTTCTATCGGCACAACCTAAATAAAAGCAGAGAGACAAAATCTTAAGAACAAAATATGCAATTTGATTATTATCTACTATTGTCGTAACGGATGATTTAATCTCAAATAGTTTCAAATATTACCAAATAGACAGAGCTAGAAGGTTTAAAATACTTAATACGTGTAAAAATATTTTAGTTTTATTCGCTAGGAACAAAGAAAAGGTTATAGATATAATGTTCACACTTGACATTTCCTAAAAAAAAAAATCAACGTAAACTAAAAAAAAAAAACAACCATCTCTATGTTTTCGTACTGCATGTAAATCTCAGAAATTTCCCGGCAAAACAACTGTTGTAGAAACTATGTCATTTAAAAAAAAATATAATAATACAGAAGTGTGTCTTTCCCCCCACTTTCTGGGGGTTGAGTACATCAAACGCTCATAGTACTCGGAGTCGTTAATTAGTTAATGGTTATTTTAGGAAATATTTAAATTAGTTCTCTGCACTATATTAATCAAGAGCAAACTTTATAGATAGGTCGCTGATAAGATAAATTAAAAGCTTATGTTATAATTAATTCAAAAAGAAGAGAAAAACCAAATGAAAATAGCACAATAGTCTTATTTTTCTCTTATAAAATCTAGCTCTTCTATCGGATTTATTATCATTCACTTATCATTAACTTTTGTGCCACAAAAATTAACCAAATGATTCTTCCCTAATTTTGTTTAATTTATAATAGACTATATAAACTTAATACTATGTAAATGCTTTTATTCATGACTAACAATAATTAATGACAAAATCAAAATCTTAGAAGCTTACACGAAAATATACTGATAGGAATTCAATAAATGTAAAAAATATCTACGAATAACAATACTGCGTAACAAAATTCAATCGTCAGAAACAAAAAGTCAAATAGATTAAAAATCAAATTCGACTGTCAACTGTACGTCAAAAATGGTATTTTTTTTATGGCTCTGGCACGGTTTGTGCATTAGCCAGCGTCAAGTATAAGATTTTTATAATTCGTGCTTGCCTTAGAAATTCGACCGTGTCCTCCATGCACGGTTTAAGCACTCGCCCGGTACCGCACAATCCTCCCAAAGGCCGAAAACAAATTTAAATTACATTAAAACTTGCCCTCGAACCGGGATTCGAACCCGCTATGAGGCCTCTAAAATTGTATTTTGACATGGTTTGCCCTTAGTGTCGTTTCATCTGACACCGTGAGTTCGCGCCAGTCTTTGACAGACTAAGTGACAGCTCACAACAAGAAATGCTTAATCATAATCGAATAATAATAATTAAAACTGTATAATCATAAAACGGAATGTAAATAAATACTATCAAACGTTAAGCCATGCCTTTGAAACGCAATTAGTACAAGGTCACAGCGAACAAAATATAAGTTTAAGTGTTTATTTTCTTTTGATTTGTCGGAAAAAAATCTTATAATCTGTAGGTATATGGCGTGTCTGTGAAAAATTAACCCAAATTCAAGCTAATATATGACATATTCTATTACCGGGTTTTTCCTTGACTTGTTAGCTCGGATTTTGAACATTAAAAGATTTTACATTAATCTGTGTAGTTTATACATGTTGCATCTGTCATGTGACAGCATATAAAGGGCGATTAGGACGTTCTGTTAATGACTGATTTTTAAGATATATTTTGATTGTATTGTTATTCGTAAATCATATAGAAATCTAAAATATGTTCGCGTTAATAAAATCACGTGAAAACCAAGTATAAAAAATACAGAAATAAGGCTACATAACAATGTGTCAAAATATTACACATACAAGGCATTCAAAATAGAAGAAAAATACCGTATTTATAAATAGCAAAGCCAACAAAAGCAGTTAAAAATCATAATACTTTTCATATCAGTAAAAATATTTGACAGTTCCATAGTTCGAGAACCTTAAATATAGCAAATTATAACTTAAATATTGCGTACACGTGGATGAATCGCCTGTTACACGTAAGCGCAATTATGTACTTTAGCGCTATAGAAATAGGGTCGATGTCGATACCTCTCTAAATCTAGCTCGCTGACGCGTTTCCTACCCTCCCCTATAATCACAGTGGAACAAACCGTATTTCGAAGTTCTATTCTAATATTTATAAATCTAATATATAAAGTGACAGTCTTCGTTTGTAGATGAACCGTAACAATTCGAATCAGCTAACACTACACTATCTACACTATTCGAAAAACACGCCAGCGAGTGTCACGTCACTAATAAATAACGTCTACGTCTATTGTAGTACACGGCGATGTCGGAAAGAGAGAGATAGATTCGTATAGCGTTCGCTCTTTCGCACAGCGACTCGAATCTTAACGTGGATTTTTGCCTGGTTAGTTTTAGGAACGAAGCTTAGTTGCCATATCGAATACCAATGGTAATTTCTACTCGATAATACTTATATGAATAATGATAGCTGTCAAAAAAATGAGTTTAAGTTTTTATATTCGTTTTCATAAATTATATAATGAATTTCATCTTTCATATTAATCTTAATATCATATTTGTTTATTTTACGGTTCATTTAACAAAGAAGACAAAACTTGGGTGTATGGGTGTAAAAGAGACAGCACTAGCCGAACCTATCCCTCTCTGTCACATCGCCGAACACTCGTTACTACTGGACTGCATCGTTTGTAAAAATATAATTTGTATGACACGCAGCCAAAGTCCTAAGCTATTAAGGGATGCACCTGTTGGGGCATGGGGCCCCCGGCCGTCGCTAATGCCCCTTGGCCGCTTCCTTCGCCGCCATTATTAACGGCGTTAGGGACGCCAGCGGTCGAGCCATTTTTAGGAACGGGTGCTGTGGACAAAGTGTAATAGTTGCAGTTCCTTACAATTTCTTTGTAAACCAAAAACTTGGCTATTAAAAAGAGTTCGATTACTTTATGAACTTTTAGTATTCCTTTTTTTTTTTTCCTTACTAGCTTTTTATGTAACAGGAGGAAAACGGGCAGGAGGCTCATCTGATGTTAAGTGTACCGCCGCCCATGGGCATTCCTAATGCCAGAAAACTTACAAGTGTGTTGCCAGCCATTTAAGAATTGGAAGGACCCTAAGTCGTATTAATTTGGAAATACTTCAGTGGGCAGCTGGTTCCACATAGTGGTGGTGCACGACAAAAACTGCCTTAAGGCCCTATCCCAGCACGAATTGCTGTGTCAGTGTCTCGGGGTGGACTGCGGGACGCAGTGGAGAGCTGGAGCACTGAGGCGCGCCGGCCCGTAATAACAATTTATGTAAAACATTGAAATGGATTACTTGGCTTGCGATAAAATATATCGTGTTAATTTCAAAATCAAGTTATATATACATTTTGGTCATAAAATGAATTGAAAGTGTCAAAAATTGTCTATGTTTGGATTTTTTTTCTATCAAGCGAAGTTATTTAAATCGTGTATCGATCTTTCAAAATGGATACATAAACTAATCAACTCCACCATATATTTTTTCCATTCCTACTTCAAGAAACGATGACGAAAAATGGAAAGAAACAATGTACTTCTTGGCGACCAGAAACGCTCCTTAAGAAACGCTCAGTTGTGGAACGACATATACGGATGGTATTACCTTAAGTAAATCGAGAGCTGTGGCGCGTCTCTCAACGTCAACTTCTAGGCACTGGTCGAGAAAGTCTTGAAAGACCGCACTCAATTTGTCTTTGTCTTTGATATCTGGTTTACCATTCGTGGCTATCAGATACAGCGCACGTAACGGGTTCTCATTGAGATATGGGGGCTCGCCTTCGATCATTTCGATCGCCATTATACCCAGTGACCACACGTCTACCTGGAAATTAAAAAATACGTTAATTATAATCAGTTAATATTCGTAATATCTAATATATAAAATTCTCGTGTTGCGGTGTTTGTGGTTAAACTCCTCCGAAACGGCTCGACCGATTCTCATGAAATTTTGTGTGCATATTGGGTATGTCTGAGAATCGGACAAAATCTATTTTTCATCCCACTAAATGTTAAGGGTAGTTCACCCCTATTTTTTTTTAAATTTTAGATAAAACATTTTTTTATTTTTTTTATGATACAGCATTCAAAAATACATACAACCCCTAACTTTCACCCTTTTACGATCAACCCCTATTTTTTTTAAAAATATACATGGCAAAACGACGTTTGCCGGATCAGCTAGTTATGTTATAATATTTATTATTTAAATTGGAAAACAATTTTCAATATTTTTCAGTTATGTATTGTATACCTTCAGAATGTAACACAAGTTACCAAATAATAAAAATAAATACCAATAACCAAAACAAATAGATATATTTAGGGTCTGTTTCACAATATATGGATAACGTACCAAATAGCTATGCAACACATAAATTATTTGGAAGATAAATTGTGCTATTTGACACTTTGTTGGACTCATAGCTTAAGATGGACTTTATGTGACAAATAGCGCTATCTGACAGTTGTGAAACGCAACAATAGTGTTTATCCTACCAATAAGTAATGAATAGCTAATTTGGAACTTATGTAGAACTTATCTGTACATTGTGAAACAGTCCCTATAATTTAACCAGATAATATAAAAAAACTCTGGTAACTTTGATTAATTATGGCTTTGTTATTCTTCCTTTTTATTAAATACTAGCTGATCCGGCAAACGTCGTTTTGCCATGTCTTTATATCATTTATGGTTATTGTGCCTCACTCGACATAGATAGGTATAGTGTGTCGCGGACTTTTTTGTAGATATTTATAAGATCTACAATTACTTAGAACATTTTATGGTTCTATCTTTAATAGTTTAGGCAGGGTACGCAAAATAAGTAACTTTTTTGGTTGATTTTTTACACCTTGTGTCCGAAAAACCCTAATATCTTACGGAACCCTATTTTTGTTCAAAATTAAATATAGCCTATATTACTAGAAATAATTTTTAAAATCGGTCCAGTAGTTTATGAGCCTATTCATTACAATCAAACAAACAAACAAAGTTTTCCTCTTTATAATATTAGTGTAGATATATACATAATAATGATCAATTCAGCTTGAATTTATTATAATATTATATGCTTTTAAATTTATATTTGTATAAAAAGGTAAAAATTGTTAACTGTGTTTCATGTTTATGTTTAAATGTGTATTCCTTTTTTGGCTTTTGTGTTTAATGAGTAGGAATACTAATGACCAAATAAATATATAAAATAAAAATACATTTTTTTGTAAAAACAAGCCACTTAAAGCGTGTGCTTTAATTAAATCCCAATTAAAGTATACAATAGGCCATAATTAAATATTTTATTGAAACTTTGTTACATTGCAAATAAAACCATGTATTAGGGAAGCAACGGCCTCATCGCTAACAAGTGATATCTTCCAGGCAACTCTAGTAAGGAGAAAGGAAAATAAATACTAAGGGTACTAAATTATTAATTTATGCACTTATGATTTCTATATAGTTGATTTTTTTTTTAATGTAACCAATACATATAAAAGGTCAGCAACGCAATTGCGAGCCTTCTGGCTACCTAACATCGGGTGAGCTTCCTGTAACTCTTTTTATATTGCATAATAGAAAGAGTCACTTAACATTTTACAAAGAATTTTATTTACCTTTGGACCATACTGTTTTCTCGTGACGACTTCGGGAGCCATCCAATATGGCGTTCCAACCATCGTTGTTCTTTTGTTTTGTTCCGGAGATATTTGGGCGCAGAAACCAAAGTCCGCTAAAAACCGTAACTTTTGTTAAAATATACCTACACAAAGTGATTTTAATGTTTAAAAAAATCGTTAAACAAAACTCGATTTTTATCATTATCGCGATAGGCGAAATAATTAAGCTGCTGGTTTTTCTGATTATAAATAAAGAATTTGTTTGTTAAGAAAAAGACAAACACAGAGAGAACAAAACTTTAAATTAATTTATATTCAAATATACTTTTACTAATTTGTAGATTTCGTTCATTGTACCTAAATATAAATTTAGCCTTTTTCTGTACCTTGACTAAATTAATTTTTGATTCAAAAAAAAAATCAAAATCATTTATTCAAATTAAACACAACGTAAACTCATGAACGTAGAAATATATATTTATTAAATGGTTCTTATTTTAGTGCCAGTTCTCAAATCAAGGACGTAGAACGGAAGAGAAGAACTGGCAATAAACTATCCGCCACTCTTTAATCGCCATGTTTTTTGTTTTACACAATGTTTGTAAGCTGCAACCATTACACCATGTTCCATTTGACATCTTAAGTAATAAATAGTTATTTTCATTACTTAGCAGTTAAAAGGATATAGTTGGTCTATATATCTAATAATCTAAAACATATATGAAATAAAACTATACATACTGAGTTTAACTTGTCCGTCCAGTCCCAAAAGTATATTATCAGATTTGATATCCCGATGGATAACATGGTTTGTATGCAAAAAGTGCAATGCTTGAAGTACCTCGCGACATACCGCCGCTATTTGCCCCTCGTCCATACACGTTTCAGTTACTACGTCGGTCAAAGAACCACCCGCTAGGTACTCCATAACCACCCATAGTTCCTGTTTAATGAAAAAAAAAGTAACTACCCGCACAAAGTAAAAAAAAAACGTCAGTACTTATGTGCATGCGTTGGAAGTTATACTTCTTTGGCGTAACATGATAAAAATGTTTTCAAAAATTTTATTCTACGTTTGTAGAAAAAAACGACACTAAAAATAGAAAAAACTAAAATGTTGACTATAGCTAACTTCAGGGTGTCGGTTTTTTGTGACGGTGTGCGCGCGCATTGTAAAAATTTACTTTTATCACTTTTCCCTAACGCCCCACAAGAAGTATAACATTAAAAATATAGGTGGGTAGTTTCAAAACCTATCATTTCAAAACAGAAATCGGGTATGACTAATATAAATTTTATAGAAATTAAAACGTTTTCATAACAATATTATAATCATCATATAGTTCCTTTAAAAAATCATGCTTGGATCACAAAACGTTTAAATTGTTATACCACCTGTAATATATAACAGGAGGGTATATCGAAAATTCTAGAAATTTAGAACATTAAAAAGCCCTCCAAAATAATTTCTCGTACAATAAAGAAAAAATAGTGACTCGGGAGTTTAGTCTTGACCTGAGGCTGATAACCTATTTAGTCAAAGTTCTTAAGTTCTCATATCATTCTCACACGTCTCAAAAGCGACAGTAAAAAGAGACAGACATATAAATTTATAAGATTTAACGTGGGAGAAAATGAGATAGGAAGCATTACACAGTGTATAAACTTAAATTAGTGTGTATTTGATCATTTTCTGAATTAAAAGAAAAAAAATGTAATAAGTAAGTCAAGTAAGTAGTTCAATCATAAAATTAGATGAACTTTATTATTTATATTTACATATAATTAATTATAGAAACTTTTTGAAGTAAAACTTCTTACTACACTTAAATAAAAGTTTACCGAATTTAAAGTTTATACACTGTATAATGCTTCCTGTCTCATTTTCTCCCACGTTAAATCTTAGGGAGCGTTCAAGTATTACGTAAAGTATTTTTTGTCCTTTTGTAAAACGTTACGATGCGGGGCGGGGATTAAATTACGCGTTAATGTTAATATTTTTTCGACTTACACCACATAATAGTAACTAAAGAGTCACTAGGAGGTGACGAAACGTTTTACTAAACTTGGGTACAGTACTGTACTTGGGTACTGAATAACGTTACGGCGAGTTACATGGGGGGGGGGGGAGGGGGGTTTGTCAATAATCTCCAAAAATTGCGTTACGTAATACTTGAACTTGAAATCAATTTATGTGTCTGTCTTTTATTAATTGTATCGATTTCAAACTTTTATTATTTTTGTTTTTTGCCAAATTAAAGTTTGATATTGAACTTATATATTAAAATTTATGATTAAAATATTTTTTTTTAAAGAAACACTTAATCCTACATTTAGATAGTGAAAAAAAGTCTAATTTACATATTAATAATTATAAAAACCTAGTTTTTGAAGGTTTCACTTCTACCACGTTTGTATGTGAGAACACGTGAGTTTTTTTATCCTTTCTTTAGCATGTGTTTGAGAGCTTAAATAAAATTAATTAAGTGATTTCTTACTAGCTAGTCCACATAGAACAATTATCACGGAAACATAGTGGCCAAATTCACCGATATTTTTGAAGTTATACTTCTTTAGGCGCGTTATGAAAAATTTATGAGAGTGAAATTTTACGATGCGCGCGCACCGTGACACAAAATTCAGTATGGGCGCCGAGCGTGCGCGAGCGAGATGGGAATTAGACAATCTACTTGCAGTACCTTTTAAACAAATAAAGCAGTTTTAATTATTTTTTCAATGAAATTTAGCAATGCTTTTTCACAAAGACCTATTTATACTTAGTTAAAAGGTTATGAAACATACCTAGTTATTAAATTGAATTAATAATATATTAAAATAATAATTATTATTAATATTAATTAATAATTGAATAATATACTAAATATTAAATATTGTTAAATTATTAACGCTTAATATTGATTATTAATTATTTAATATTAAAAAAAAATAAAGTATAACTTCTTACGCGCGTACATAAGTACACGCACCATTTTTTTTTTTAACTTTCGAGTGCGTACATAACCAACCTCATTCACAAGATAACTGTCCAGATAGTTGACGACATTGTTATGCTTATTCTCCCGCATGACAAGAATTTCGTTGATGATCAATTCCTTTTTGGGTTGCTGGCTGAGGTTCATCTGTTTAATGGCGACCTCCATGCCCGTTGAGGTCTCGATCGCCGTGTACACTGTCCCAGATGCTCTGGAATATAATAACATAGCTAACATAAATTATATATAATAGTTAGGAAAACCCAAAAGTGCACGCCTCATAGCGATCATTCACATTAAAAAAAAATCATTCGTTTACATTTTTTTTTTAATTTTTACTTCTTACTTATATACTTACTTAATATAATAAAAAAATATAAAGTGGTGCCATAACTCTAAGGTGAGGAAAAAATATACTAAAATAAATGTATATATATAGATATACAAATACAGTCGTATTTTAGTTTTTTACAAATTATAATTAAACGACAGTACTTAGAACACTAATATTAACTAGGAATCAGCCCAGGGTATAACTTTATATAATACGAAAAAAGTATTCTGGTACGATAATTTTTTCGACCAATTTCTCTGCCACATACATGGATCCATAAACACAGACCGACAGACGTCCAAGAATGATTGATTTTAATGTTATTATTTACTATGTTAAACAAAATAATTGTTCATAAAAAATACCATATGTGCTTGACAGATTTTTTAACTCGATTTTAGTGCACTCATATTATCCTGTAAGTGTTATATTAGTGAGAAAAAAGTCATTCAAGTTTCGAAAGACTGGCTTTTTTGACATTTTGAGAGTAGAGCACTGCCGAGGCGTGCAATATGTAATAAAAAAGTGCGTGCGTACAAAGTACACGTCAGAAGTGAAATTTCTTTGGCAAACTAATTTTTAAGTCTTGTTCATATTTATACAAATCTAAAACTTTATATTTCTGAAACTTAGAGGGAGGGAAAAAGGAAGATATTTTAGGAATTTAATTGTCATTGAAATAATAAAAGTGTCGAAGATTAATACAATTCATAAATTTAATTTTTTAAATTTATGTTATCGATAATAAAAACACATGGCATTTACAATTCGTCATTTCAGATTTCAACAAATTATTTTTCATAAAATATAAAATATGTACTAATATTTCATAAATTATCTTTACCTTTAGATATATTGTCGATTAACCGACATTTGCCTTACACATGGAAATTTATCACCTTTGGTATATTTTGCTTTGAGGTAAAGTTTCCAGTAAGGACAACTTAACCAGAAAATATGCACTCCTTTCAATATTGTATATCTATATATATAAGAAAAATGGTCTTCGTTTGAGGCTTCTTCGC
Organism: Pieris melete; assembly: GCA_963693345.1. Taxonomy (NCBI): domain Eukaryota; kingdom Metazoa; phylum Arthropoda; class Insecta; order Lepidoptera; family Pieridae; genus Pieris; species Pieris melete. Next base: position 310,136 of record CAVNZK010000153.1, read on the forward strand.
GCCTAAACCACTGATCGTATCGACATGAAATTTTTCCTAGATGGTTTATAGCTATTTTTTTTTTAAATTCCAACGTTCCTTCATTTTTTATTGCTGTTTTACTTTTATGAAAATTTATACATACGGACTTCACCGCGTAAACATTCGGGGAGGCTTCGTAGAACCTCAAAACGTCAACATCTGTTAAAAACTCGATTTTCGAAAAATTTCAATGTTCTTAGCGGGAAGTTAATAAGAAGAATAATAAAAATATGAAAAAAAATAATAATAATGAAACATAACATTTATTTCCTATTTTAATTCGCCTAGCAAAGCGGGCGGGAATATAATATATAAGACATACATAATATATATTTTGTTAACTCACCCCTGTCCAATCTTTTCCATTTTGGTATATTTTCTATTAGGATCACCAACACTAACAATTGTTCTTAATTTCTCTAATATCTCTTCATCCGTCATCTTCTTTTTTCTTTGCTGTTGACCTGTCGATCTCCTGAAATATATTTCAATTAGTATTTATTTTCCATATAATTTAGCTTTCTATTAACAATAAAAGGATGCGATGAAACTTTTTCAAATATGATGTATTACGAAATTATGTATTTCATTTTGCACACAAGTAAACAATTACCCTTTATAGGTCTGTTATCTAAAGCTGGCGGCTTCAACACATTTACACTTCGTGCTTGTGTAGTGTCTGTGAATAAGCGCGAGGCGTGACGTCTCACTGAATATGCATCACGAAAAGACTGTCCGTCTCCCTCGCGCTCGGTCAAGCTTATGAGTATAAAAGAGACAGTTATTGTTTTGCTTTTTCTACTGTTTATGTTGATCTTTACTGTACATGTTGATCTTTTTTCTCATTATTATTCAGTGATTGTTTACTTATTTCGAACATATCCGTTATAATCGTGAAGAATTCGAAAGAGACACTATTATTTATGGTACTTAAATTTGTTTAAAATAATCCATGTTTTGTAAAGATGTTTTTATATGATACGAATCTTTATCCAAGTACATTTTAATCATAACTATTAAATGTTCTAGAAAAATGCACATATAATTTTATTTACGTTAATATTATTCGCAAAACATAGCTTTGAAATAATTTTGCAACAAAATTGAGTTTGAGTGTGAAATTTTATTGTGTGTGATATAATTAACAGCATATTGTACCTGACATACCCTGTGTCAGTGGCTGGGGCACCATTAGGAGGGGCAGGCGGCGCATGGGCAGGGGGCGTATGCGCCGGATTCTTATTGCGATCCAGACTTGGGGCCGGGACCACTTCTGCTCTCGGTATCTGTCGATTAATATTAATTAATTACAAATTAAATATAGTTAAGGATTTACTAGACAATCTTGGGAAGTAATTGTTCGAATTGGATTTTATTTTATGGAAGATATTCAAGAGTCGAGAAGAATTGTACGCTAGAATAGATATTTTTAAAACTACGCAGATTTTGATACGGTTTTTTTTAATAGATAGAGTGATTGAAGAGGAAGGTTTATATGTATAACTAGCTGGCCTGGCGAACATCGTACCGCCAAACAGTCTATTCTTTATTTTTTGTTAAATACTTATTCTGCTATTCGGGACACCGTTCTAGCTAGTAAGATAAAAAGAGAAAGTTGATAAGACAACAAATACATTATGTCAAAAATAAAAATTTACCTTCCCGGAACCCCTCCACTAACACTTGAACTCTATGCTATGGTATTAAAGTTCAAATTGACTTAAGTATTATTATTATTACGAATATTTTGTATGGGAATATAGAAAAGTGTTTTTTTAGACTTTTTCACTCAATTTTTAAAATTTTTCTCTTCGTAAGAACCATCCTCGTACTTCAAGGAATATTATAAAAAAAGAATCAGACAAATCGGTCAAGCCGTTTACATGTTATGTCGTGACAACGGAAAATGGGTTTCATTTTTATATATATAGATAATAACATCCATTAAATAGTGGAGAAATACTGTTATTTTTGAGGTTTCTAATGTGATTTCGTAAATAATTATTTCTTTTCCGCTTACATTGCGAACCCTACGAGATTTATCAAAATAATGTACACATTGAAAAGGTCTACAGAAAACTCCGCGATGGTATATGTCTATCTCTTATGAATATCCCACAATAACATTTTTTTGTCATTTACTTTTTACGACAAATAATGGCTAAAAGTTAATTCCTATACGTCAAACAAGTTCTGATTGACGAGTCATAGTTTGCGTTAAGTCTCGACTCTGAACCATAACTTAGATTTCTGTATTGATTTTTTTTATTACTTTTGAAGATATACTTCTTTAGGCGCGTTATGAAAAATTTATGAGAGTGAAACTTACGATGCGCGCGCACCGTGACTCAAAATTATCAGAATGAAGTAGCCCACGGAAGATGCTACGGCATTGGACATAATTTAAAAATAACATTCGAATAATAATAGAATTTATGTTACACTTAATGTAAGAGAATAATAATAAATATTTATTTGTTTAATTTTTCAAATGTAAACTGAACTTTATTGAATATAATGCCTCCAATTCCAGTCTTTGATTATTTAATTGTAATTAATTATTTGCATGCAATCAAAAACTATTTTTAATAATGCCAAAGAAGTATAACTTCTTACGCGCGTACAAATACAGGATCAAAATCCTGCGCCTGACACAAGTTTATACTGCTAATATGTAAATCCAAACGTAAATGTATATACTCACAGAATGCGTCGTCAGTGCCGGATGAGGAACGTGTGGGGGCGTCGCAGGCGCAGGAGTAGGCCGAGGGGGCGGAGCCTCTTCTTCTTCTATGGGCTTCGTGTACTATAAAATAGAATATAAACGCAATGGTTAACCTATATTGAGACTGGACAAGTGCGCACACCAAAGCACCCTATATACCATAAATCTCATTCGATACACCGAATGTCCAACAATACATATGAAATAATATGTCATACTTTGTGAGACTAAAGAGAAGTGAACACTCTTCGATTTAATACCAGCGGCGCTACAATCTTTTTATGATCTATATTAGCGAGCCTTCATCAATTTTTGGAGATTATTGGAAACCCCCCCCATGTAACGCGCCGTAACGTTTTTCTGTACCCAAGTATAGAAAAACTTTTCGTGACCACCTAGTAACTGTTTATACTTAAAAGTTACCATTATGTGGTGTAAAGAAATGGAATGGATAGCTAGATAGATAGATAGGTTTGACGTGGAACACACAAATTGAGCACATCAGATCTAAGCTCTGTTCACTTATGGGATCACTTCGACACATTGCTCGGTGTATCCCACGTCTGGTACGTTACACCATCTACAACTCGTTGGTCAAGCCACATCTACTTTATTTAATTGAAGTATGGGGCAGCGCCGCTAAAACTAAATTAATAAATATTCAAGTATTACAAAATAAAATTATAAAATACTGTTCCAGTATAATTATCTTGCACCTACCATAAATATATATCGAGACACAAACATAATGAATCTAAAACAACTTTATATTTATCACACATGTATTCTTGTAAAAAAATTTATAACAAGTTCTCTCCACACTAGTTTAGTGTACGAAGTATGCGTCGAACGAGTACCATTAGAGTACCGTCGAACGAGTTGCATTACCTAAAGTACGTACGAACTACGGCAAAAAAATGTTTACCTACGAAGGCGTACAGCTGTATAATAAACTACCCACAGATATAAAAAATATTACTTCGATCAATTCATTCAAATCGAAGCTAAGTGAATATGTTAAACAATATTACTTTTAAATTCATTTCTTATAATTACTTTTAATTCATATTTCTTTGTTTACTTTTATTTTTGAATTTACTGCATGTACGGCTATATTTTATTGTGATTATTTTAAGAACGACTACAATGTTATGTTAAACTAGAGTATTATTCTCATGTAAGTGAAATTTTTTGTCTTTTTGAGAAATAAACCTAAAGTAATGGAAAGTCGAAAATAATATTAACAATAACGCGTAATTCAATCCACGCCCCGAATCGTAACGTTTTACAAAAGGAACCCCCCACCCCCAAATGACGTAATACTTGAACGCTCCCTTAATACACAACTAGGTGATTAGCCTCCTCCTGTGCCTGACAACCGACAAGCCTTGAGCCAAATTCAACAGCGTGTGTCAGGCACAGATCACTTACTTGCCTGTTAAGACAAAAAAAGAATCACAAAACAGATAAAGAAATCTGACACCACAAACGAAACGCCAAGGGTTGTTGGTGCCAAAGTTTCCAGCCTGATAATAAAATCATTCATGTCATCGCCTGAAAATAACACATTAAATTCTTTTTTTATTTTAGAAAAATGGCTTTTTCTCTCTTGGCTTTTATTAGATTTTATAAGAAATAATGCCAATTAGGGAACGCAAATCCAATAATTTTTTTATTACCTCCGTATTTCGTAAACTGTCAGACTGCGGCAAGTTTTACCCTTTTCAGCCGATACACATTGTCCGTCGTTTCCAAAAGGCCGAAAGGGGGTTGACGTGTTGCTGAAGTTTCATTTTGTATCGCACAGTTGATCTTTTAATGTCTTCCTCGACAGTGGCAATTTCCAAATATTTATGGACTTCAGTATTTATTAACTTATGACTAAATAATAAGAAAATGCTTACAATGCTCTTAGTACGATCAGGCCTTGAAGGTGGCGGGGGCGGCGGCTCCGGATGTTCAGTATCTGTTGGTGTCGATGATGACGGACTGCTTGATGACACACGGGACACAGATGATCCTGGAACATTAAACTTGTCGGTTAAAAAGGGCAGAGGATTTTGCAAGTTTTAAAGACATTTCGTCATAGTCGGAGAATAGCGACGGATCTGACAAATAGTAAACTTTATAGGGCAGCCATTTAAAAATAATATAATCATGTTAGTTTATGTCATAACTATTTATGTCATATTCTGTTAGTATAAAAATTGTCATACAAGCAAAAGAAAAGGTGTCTTTTGAAACAAAATAAAAATAACATTAAATTACACAGTTTTCTAGAAAACTCACATGCTTCTATCAAATCCGTCACTTTATCGACTGATTAATTTGAAATTTAAAACATGTATTTTTTTTAATGTAGCCGTAATATTTAGTCAATGTAGTATCCCAAATATGATTTTTTGGATTTTTTTCAAATCCGACATTGTTTTATTCTCATAACAGACAATAGTCACTTACATGAGAACTTATATACTAAAGATACAATTTATCACGTCGTGGGTCATTGATGAGCTTCAGGGAATTAGCGAAGTAGAACTTGGGTAAACTTTCATTAACGTAGGAGAACTAGGATCACTCAAGAGATGGTCTTTTAGTCTTAATTAAAATATTGCCAGGCTGTCTACACTTTATATATTTTGTGGAAGTTTATAATAAACCACAGCATTCTCATAACGCACAATGTTTTTTTTACTGTAATTGGTTCTATACTTAGGTAGAATTTGATGATTACGGATTTGAGAACTGTTATTTTTTTTGTGATGCTCAAAAGTTAACCTATATGAATAACAGTGGATAATGGCAATCCTATCTATATTCAGGAAGACAAGTTATTTCAGGCTTTCTAAAGTCATAGACACACACTTTCTAAAGACATTGTCTATGAATATAGATAATGGCAGTATCCCATGCCCCAGATAATTGAGAGGCCTTAATTGAAAGTTAATCACAACAATGAACCTTTTGTTTTTTTTTCAAGACTAATCCTCAGAATCTTACCTCTGTTCTCCAGGCTGTCTAAAGACTATGGCTAGCAAATGGCCTCATGGTATATAAACTCAACTTTATGATATTAACTAAGCAAAAAGCAAAAGAATGTAAGTTGTGTGCATGACAAAAACAACAAATGATTTCACAGAACTCACAAATTCTAGGAATGTTGAATGTACAAATACGATAATTATTTGTATAAAATGAATTGTTAAAAATACCTGAATGTGTTGTGTGCATCTGTGCCGATGTCATGTATTTGGACACCGGTGGTTGGGTGGCCGACGCATCATACCACTTAAGAACATCAAGTACTGCTTGAGGGTTACTCTTTTGTTCTTGTTTGCTGATATTTGATGCCATCAACAACCTCGCCCACGCTTCTGGCATGCCCTAAAATTTGTCCACCTTAGGTATATCTTAAACAATTACACGATAACAATCAAAGTCTACAATAATCATGCTTAATTCATGACCAAGAGGGAGATCAAAGTGATATTACATACAAAATATAAAATGTATAACAATGCTAGCATGCTTTTGTTATCTATATATTTGCAACTTTTTAACATATGAACTATCCGTCATTCTCAGAGTCATCCATTAAAAACCTTCTACTGGCACATTAATGGACTATATATCTAGAGTCGTGCATCTTGTTTAGTTTCTAATAGGATTGTTAAGGAAGTACTGAAATGGTAACTTAATCATGAACATATATTCACACTGTTCCCCTGCACTGTTTTAAGAAAGTGTCTCTTTATCACAATGTAAATCAAATTATAGTACTTTAGTTTAAAGAGAACAATTAGACCTAATTTATATGGATTTTATTATTATGGATAAGGGGACTAATGAACAACTCTGCTATGGATATATGACACACAGTAAAGAGAAAGTGCTGCAGCATAGTAAAAAACAAGAGAACAGCAAATAAGTTTTGTTAAATTGTATAAAATGGTTATGCTACAATTACTTACTGTCATGGGCAGCTTGAAACAAAGGCGGCAATACAAGGAACTCAATTACATGTTTATATTATTCAATGTCTCATTCAATGAACTCTATAAAAGTCTTTGGGTATGGCTACTATTGAATATTAATTCATTGTATCTATTTAAATAATGTTCATATTTACTTTTAATTTTTGGGTGCTTGCTATTGCTAAACATGCATTAATTTAATGCATTGTAAAATAATACTATAGATGCACTTTGGTAATTTTGTTTATATACTTCATAAGTAACTAAGAACATTCATTCATTGAATTTAAAATCAAAAATACTGTTTAACAGCTATAAGTTTTAGATTTTACTAAAGAAAAGAACAGTTGTTAAATGAAAATTCAGTGGAAAGGTCTACTAATTTAAGCATTTGATATTGGTATTATAAACCAGTGTAGATCTACACATTGTCAACAATCACTTTGTCTGGGTTACATATATATAAGTTTATGGGGAAATTAAACAGCCTAATCACCAATTGCCACAAATATAAAATAATCTAAAGCTAGAATGCAATTGAAGCTTATAAGGCCATGGGTACATATTAGTATAAAAGCATTAGTATATAATTGATAATTTCAAGCAGTAAATCCGTTTCACAGTGCTTAACAGTGCAAATAATAGGGTAAATCTTGTTCTAAATCATTTGTTATGCAAAGTGCAACCTAACAAACTTTAGTTAATAAATATTTCATTTATGATTTTCCTTTATTTAATGTGAAATATGTTAGTAAAACAACTAATTTAATAAGACCTAGATAACATAGACTATATTTTATCCACTGCATAAGCATTGGCCACCTAGTAGACAATAGTGATGAGCCTTTTTAAGACTATAATAATATATATAGCGCAGTACTAAACATGTTGAAGGTGAAAACTTACAGTGAATTCTCCTGTAACCGCATCAAAACCAACATGAACTGTATGTTCAAAATTTGTTGGATAACTAATATTTGGCTTATTATCATTGTGGGCAGTACTTTTTGATCCTTTTATTTTAGCTTTGAGTGTTTTCTTCTTTCTATCACTACCATCATCAGGTTCTGAAATTAATTTAGGAATTAATTTGATTGACTAAAGCTCACATGTTAGGACAAAAATTGTATCGCTATCAAATGACAGGACAGTCAATGTCCTGAATTCTATAAATGTATGAGTGCGTCACATAACTTTTCATATTTTATTATGTAAATTAAACTGTTAATGACATATACTGTACCTTTGGGCAGTGGTCTCATATCAACCGAAGATACAGAATCCACTCGGTCCGTTGCTCGATTGCTGGTAAGGCGCACTGGAGGCGCAGGTGGTTTATCCTCGTCACTCGACATTATGAAATACTATCCCTGAAAAACAATGAATTTGTCACCGAAAGTGTTGTATAGTTTGATTAAACTAAGTTGATTATGATAGTGTTTAACGTAAAAATTCTTCACTTAAATTTAATGTTAACTTGTAATGGCACAATTGTATATAACAATATTATTACTCATGGACGCGCCCCGAGCATTGCAACCATGGTTCTTGGTATAATTCTGGTTTAAAAGTGGGCTAGATTTACGTACCTGATAGCGAAATAATATGAAGTGATAAGGCGATAGTAAATATTCACATTTCAATATATAACTATTTGGAAATAAACGTGTACAAGGTAATAAATATAAATAATTATTTTAATGATCAGTGGTCAGAAAAAAAACTAAAAAGACATTTGCATGATGCATCGAGCAGGTGACTATTGACTACTTTTTACTACAGATTGTAATTTCTTCGTTTACTACCACAGGTAGCTTTGAAAATATTCACGTCAATTGTGTTTTTTTTAATCAATTAAGATGTGTATTACTTAGAGTTAAAAAGATATATAACATTATCGAAATTTACATTATAGGAAACGCTATATTCTTTACCTTATATATATTATAAAAATATATATAAACTGAGAATCTCAATATTTGGACAAGGATAAATACCATCCCAACCCGTTGGTCCGTAAAAGCATCAACTACTTCCCCTTCCCAAAAAGATCAAATCACGTTTGCTAATGACAAATTAAAAGCCCTATACGTGGCAAAGCTAATTCAGTTAAGGCTCTTGCGGTGGTCGCCAATGTCAATTCCGCCTAAGCTACGCTCGCCAAAACAGCAGCGAGTTGAGCTGGTAAGGCCTTTACGGTCAACAGCGAGATTCTTTTCCAAAAAGCATCGAGATAATAACATTAATAAGTATAACAGCTGTAACTAATAATAATAATAACCATTTATTTGCAAGAATATCGTACAAAAATCTATCTTGTGGATCTCATGAACACGATCCGATTTCAAAATAAGAATATTATAAAAATTAAACTTAAGTAACTGAAGCTATATGCGAGGTATATTTTAAGATGGTGAATACATAATTCTACTAAACTTTTTAGTTTAGTTTTATTTTGCTCAAAGCAAAATATTAAAGCTATGGAAAAATCCTACCATTTTAATTTCTCAAGTGGGACAATGGAAATACCTATATCAATGGTGCTAGAACCCTTTATTGGATTTCACCTCCTCAATAATCCTTCGCTGGTCTGGATCCTTGTCGACCCTATTTGTTCGAACTTTATTTAGCTCGTTAATTTTATTATCACTCTTAAATGTCTCATCTTTCTTTGACGCAATTTCTCCATTTCCTCTTGGGAATGGAGTGTTTAAACTAGTCTAGTGTCTATATTTCCCATCACTTTCTTTGCAAGGGCTAAACCTCTCTTTCAGAACTTTCCTTTCAAATGTAGCTAATATCTACGGGCCCGCTAAACAGTTAGATCTAGACTAATAAATATAGTAACCGGATAAAAAAAGATTAGACATGAATAATTAATAATAGTAACGTAGAATTCCGTAGTGTTTTAAATATGGTATTCCCCAATTTTCATTTTGTATATTGAAAATATGAATCAATCAATAAGTGATTATTATTTACCATTACATTGTGCCTGAACTCCTCGCAATGTTTTCTTGCGATCTGGTAGAATGTAAAACGAAAAACGTTTGGTACGATTGTCATTAGAAGTACATACTATACATGACACCAAGTCGCATGTCTACACATAATATTGCATTAGATATGCTATTGACCAATCACAATTGTACGATGCGCTCAATCGTGTTGTGTTTCGTTTTACATTCTCACCGCTCACGTCCCCGATATTTGAAGTATTGAAATCAATCAACTTGTCGGATCGCATGAATATCCGACCTTCGAAATATTTACATTCAACAATCACTATTCACTAATCTGTGCATCAGATTGTTCGTCACCAACACTATTTCAACTTTCAACACAGCAAGTTTTTTTAAAATAGTGTTTTCAGATTTGCGATTGCATATTTTACAAAATAAGATTTTGCGCGTATGCCTTTAGTAATTCAAAGAATCAATTATTTTACTACATCGTCATGAATTTGGATTTTCATTTTTGCATTAAGAAATCTTCATAGACGGTACATATTATGGTCAAACTCTAAAACATAATTACAAAATGGATAATAAAGAAAACAAGGTAATTATAATACTGTGCTGTCATACTTATAAGTACAATTACTGTTTTTTTTTTCACGGACAGAAATGTGTACTCGTTATCGTTGTTTACGTATTTAATTTAAGTTTCCTCTTTGAGTAGATGTTTGAAATTTATCAGGAATTTCCTGTTATACCACATTCTACACCATATCACTACTTCTATAAGTGTGTCTGATTTCAGGGTCTTGATGAAGAGAAATCCAATAAGCGAAGTCCTTTTGATGATTTATCTAGGGATGAATTGATTGCAAAGTGTAAGGGGCTTTTAGTTTTAGCCCAAAGAGCAAAGCAAGCAAAATCAGGTAACTAATCTTAACTTGATGGATAGAAGTCTTCACTAGAAATTTGTTAACGTGAACTAGAAAACTGTGAAATTGACTCCCGGTGGGATGGGGTCTTTCCTCGGCGATAAGACCTCCAATTGTTTAGATAAAGAGCATACTCCTCCCTCAAAGGCCGTAATGCACCAACTGCAATGAAGGTCTATGACCTGCAGTTGACTGCCCTTTTTGGGAGTACCGTAGGCTTGTTTGCCCCCTATTCTATAAAAGGTTCTCAGATATGAAATCTGCAAACATTGTTGGGATTTTTGTATTGAAGGGGGAAATATTTATTATTTGTCTGAGAATTTAACTTTGAAAATTGTCATCAAATATATAACTTGTTTATTGAAAATCTTAATCACATATGTAATTCACATTTATTTTCTTATATTACAGATTATCAATTAGAGGTAGATAAATATAAAAATCAAACGGCAGAATGGGATAATGAGAAAAAAGGGTTGTTAACATCTATAAAGACTCTGCAGGAACTTGTGGATTCACTTACTGAGCAAAAGTTAAATTACATAACAGAAATAGATAAAGTGCAAAATAAATTTAAAAGCATTGAAGATAGATGCTGCAACTATGAAGAAGCAGTAAAAAAATATAAAGATGATATATTAGAAAGGGATCAACAACTTGCCACATCTTTACAAAAAATATCAGACCTAGACAGTGAAATAATATCCTTTAGAAGACAAAATAATAGACTTATGGAGGAGAATGAACAGCTTATTAATCAGATGACTGAGTTAGAAGCGAGTACTTCAGAATTTAATAAAATAGGTCTGCAACAAAGAGAACAGTTACAAATGCTAGAACAACAAATATGCGAGGGTAAGTTTCACAATTACAGGGTTTATAATGTGTCTGTATGACATTTTTTTAAGCAATTTATATTTTCAGATAGTACTTACAGTAACAAAATCGATAAATTAAGCAATACAATTAAAGAATTGGAAACTGAATTGGAGAAGACTAAAAAAGAATTACTTGATAAAGATGCTGAGACAAAAATTAAATTAGATGAAATAAATATGTTATATGAAACAGAAAAAACTAAAAAAGATAAAGCAAATATAAAACTTAAAAGTTATAAAGACAAAATATTAAGATGTGCATCATGTATAAATCAACTTAAAAATGCTAGATACATACTAACAAAAACTATCAAGGAATATTCAGAAAATATACCTAAGTGGCAGGATGAAATTAGAAAAGCTTCACTCCTACTTGATGCACAGATGAATGACTTGAACAAAGAAAATTTATCATTAAAGACTAGAATTGAAAAATTGGAAGAACAACTTCATGAAATTAATACATCCCAAAATAATGTCAAATCACAGAGTTCTGAAGAACTGATATTAGCCAGAAAACAGATCAATGATTTAGAAGCTGACAACATTAAACTCAAAAAAGATCTAGAACACCTGACATCTACATACGAAGATGTAAAAAATATAACTGAAAATGAGAATAAGGTTCTCAAGGATAATTTAAATGCAAAAATAGCAAAACTAGATAGTGTAACAAAGGAATTACAAAACTTACACATATATGCAGAGAGACTTAAGGCAGAAAATGAAAAACATACATCAAATGAAGATAAAAATGCAAATGAAACTCTTATTTTACAAATAAAAGCATTGGAAAGTGAAAAGTCCATTTTGGTTAAAGAAAAATTATCTGCCAAAGATAATGTAATGGAATTGGATAATTTAAATAAATCATTAAATAACGATAAAGCTATGTTGAAAAAAGAATTAGATGGAGTTAAGATAGAATTGGAAAGACTTTCTACAGAAAATATTAAGTTCAAAGAAGGTTTTTCGAAGGAAAAAGATCAAGAGTTAAAACAACTTGAACTTAAATTAAACAATGCACAGTCTCAGTATGACAACTTAAAAAAAGAATTTGAAAACTTACAAGATATGAATGGTTTGCTGAGAGAGGAAATAGAGACTCTTAAATTTTCATTAGAGCAGCCAAATGATGAAACCGTGAATTTATCAGATGTTAACGCATTGCTTCAAGCTGATCTTGTCAAATTAGAAACCAAGTTGTCAGCATATAAACAAGAAAACGCAACACTTTTAGCAGAACTAAAAGACTGCAGAGGCAAAATGAAAGCTTATGACGAAATAGTTGTCGAATATGAAGATTCAAAATCAAAGCTGCTCAGTTATAAAACGGAAAATAATGAATTACTAAATGAAATGAAAGAAATCAATCATGTCTTAAAGGAAAGAGGAGAGACAATATCGAAATTGCAAAAAGCTGTTTCCGAAATGGAAACCCTAATTGAAACCCTTGAAAAAGAAAAAGATGAAAAGCAAAATGATTTATTGATGAAAATTAATGCATTGGAAAGCAATTTAAAAAGTGCAGAGTTCAATAAAAATAAAAGATGTGAAGATAATGAGAAACTTATAATGGAAAGAGATAATGCTGTCGAATCTTTGCAAGAGAAAGAAGGTTATATAGCAAGTTTGGAAAAAGAATTGGAGAGGCTTAAAGCTGCTTCGTGTAATGGTAAATATTTAGTATTAAATTATTTCTGTTACTCGTAAACAAGTTTTATTTAAGAATTTATTTTTGTCTTTTACTTTGAGACACAATTTAACTATTTAAGTAATACTTTGATAAGTAAGATCACAGTCTTGTGGACTACAACTTTAGATTATAGACTGTTCTGTAAGAAACAAACGGTTTTTAGACGATGGAAACGAAAGCTATTTGCAGTCCCTATGGCAGAACGAATTTGTGGCACCAGGCCCCCTTAATGAAGGAGTTGCGTGCTGTCTCCGACAATATTTAGCACCCGATCGATAACGATCGATATTTTATATTTTCTCGGATTCGCTAAAACAAAAAAATTAATATATACTATCGTATTGGCTATTAGCTGTTAGGGTAGTTGTATAAATAAATAATGATAATATTTATAATTAACTGTTATTAAAAATAAATAATAATAAATCAGTGGCGCTACAACTTTTTAGGTCTGGGCCTCAGATTTCTGTATATGTTTCATGTTAATCTGTCTAATAGGCAAGTGTGTGATGTGTTGTGAGGTCTAAGGCAAGCCGATTTCCTCACGATGTTTTCCTTTACTATTTGAGCGAATGTTAAATGCGCACAACGAAACTCCATAGGTGCACAGCCGAGGCTCGAACCTACGACCTCTGGAGTGCACGCTGAAGCCACTAGGCCAACACTGCTTTTAAAATAATTACATTATTATAAAATGATGTCTAATAAAAGTCTTATGTTCTATTATTGTTAACATATCTTATCTCGTATCGTAAAATTTAAACGATATAACGATTCTATAATGACGTTCTTTATAAATTAAATCCGTAATTGCCCTTTTAAATTGAATACTGTTTCATCTCTTTCCGTCAAATTGTGTTTACGCTGTGATGATATGAGAGAGTACTTTAGGGAGAAATTAGTATTGTCTTTTACTAACATAACTTTTACACATTTAAAGAAAACACTTTTTTCAACGGATTGAAGCTATGAACTTATAATTATTTTACATAATTTTAAATTTGTAAAGCACGCGAAATGTCGGGGAAAATTTAAAAATAGTGTTTTCTTTAAAGGAGAAATTATTTGATTTCCATCTGTACTCTTAAAATTTTATTTACAGCAATGGAGTTACCAAATGAAGACATGTCAACATCGACGATTTCAAAAGCCGAAGAGCATTCGCGAATGAAAGATCTCGATGAAACATTTGAAGACAAGTATATATATTTTAATTCTAACATCTCTAAGATACAAAATTCATACTCCTCCAAAACGGCTCGACCGATTCTTATGAAATTTTTTATAGTTTTGTTAGTTACGAACTTATAACTTGAACTATGAGAATCACAGAAAATTCTAAAAAGTTTTCATTCCGGAGAACCAAACAGTTTCTGGGGTAACATAGCAAAATGTTCCATGTTGGTATGTACTAAAAAGATAGGCTAAGAAAAATCACATTTAGGAGAAACGAAGTTCGTGGGGGCAGCTAGTAATTATATAAAAATGAATCAGTAAAAAAACTTATTTGCTATTACCTCTATTTCGGTATTCCAGAATAGGTTAGGGAAAAGTTTGTACGTTGAGAGTATGAGAAATAAAACGTTTAGTAGTCTATTAAACATGGCTAAAGTGTTTCAGTTAAATATCTTGCAAATAATTTAACGTTGTTGGAGACTGTTTTTAATGGAAAAAAAAATGTAATGTGTGTGTAATTAAATACATAAAATAATGATGTAACACGTAAAAAATTTGACGTTTGTTCTCGTGTTTATTGAAATGAAATGTCATCTGTCATGCGACGCCATCTTGTCTACATTTTGGCGGGTTCTTGAAAAAATAATAATGAATAATCTATTTATCGCTAGTCTCGACACTAGGGAGTCTTCAGTTCTCCTTCCCCTTAGTTCTTTCCAGTTGTCTTTTAAGTCCACTTAGTGTCGTATATTTGTGCTTCTTGGTTATTGTCGCATTAGTTGTTTAATGAACTTATATTATATAATATTAGTATATATATATTTTTTTTACAGATATACAAAATTACGTATATTTGCGCTGAAACTGAAGAAAAAATTGAACGAGACGATTTTACAACTACAAACATCGGATCAAGAGAATGTTAAATTGAAGAAACTTTTAGATCAAGCCAACAAGAGTGTAGATGAAGTGGACTCTAAAGATGCCGGTTTAGAATTGGAATCAAAAATAAAATCTTTGACATCTGATGTGGAACGTCTAGAAGGTTTGTAACATTATATAAACGCTAAATTATTTATTAAGAGCAGCCAATTGATGGCTAGTATAGAAAAACAAAAAAGAAAAACAAACAAAAGTAAAGTATAAAAAGTCGGTTTATGGACGATAGTTTAACGTGACAACGTCATAACAAAACATTGATGAAATTATTGCATACTTTTATGAATAAAATTGAATCAGTTTTATTGAATTATCACTATTTTGTATGGATACAAAGGAGTGAATCCGTGGAAGAATAGGCCAATCGAGCGGAAGAGAGATAGATACGGCGCAAGCGTACAATGAGCGTAAGGGGACAATGAGTCATGCGTTTCCGTGCGTGCATCCGGCGTTCGTTCGCGTATTAAACGTCACGTCAAAAACAAAATTACTCTAGATCTAAACTAAACTATTATTAAAAAAAAAATGTTACAAGCTAAATCTAGGGTTAATGATTGCTAATTAATTTATATTTGTAGCTAATTAAGAGGCAGAAAAGAAATTTAAATTTTATAAATATAAAATATGCGTTTTGTTTAACATATATAAATATATATGTCCAATCTAGGTCTTGCCTTGAGTATGTTTTGGTCTCGTAAAACTCGTGTCACTAAAAATAAACTAGACTCAATAAAATATTAAAATCAAGCTTCGAAGAATTTAGATTTATAGTATAGGGGAAAAACAGGCAGGAGGCTCTCCTGATGTGTATGTGATACCGCCGCCTATGGACACTCAATGACAGAGAGCTCGGGAGTGCGTCGCAAGCCTTTTGAGAATTGGTACGAAAATAGTTCAGTGGGTGGGTTCCACATAGTGACAAAAACTGCCTTAACAACGCTCATAATGAGTAGTGTATAGTGTGTATCATCATAACTTTAAAAAACTTTTTAGCGGATCTGACTCAAAAGACGGAGCAATTAAAGTCCGAAGTCAATGCGCACGCGTCGACGAAACAGCAATTAGAAAAAGCATTACGCGATGTGAAAAAGAAAAATGTGCTTAGCTTAGAAATGGAGGATTACGAAAAGTCTATGAAAGATTTAACAAATAAGATGGAAGAAAAGAAAAAGAAAATTATACAGGTGAGGTGAAAATAAATGAACTTTAGTTGGGTTTCATTTTTTGTACAATATTTACAAATCATGGTTTTCATGTAGGAATGTGTATATTGTCAAAGGGAGCGTTCAAGTATTACGTAACGCAATTTTTGGAGATTATTGACCCCCCCCCATGTAACTCGCCGTAACGTTTTTCAGTACCCAAGTCACTACTGTACCCAAGTTAGTAAAACGTTTCGTGACCTCCTAGTGACTCTTTCGTTAATATTATGTGGTGTAAGTCGAAAAAAAAAATAACAATAACGCATAATTTAATCCCCGCCCCGCATCGTAACGTTTTTCAAAAGGATAAAAAAAATTCGTTACGTAATACTTGAACGCTCCCAAAGTACCACATACTTTTCATGGCCGGCGGCTGAAATTGGTTATACCGTCGCCATTTTGATTCGTTCAATAAATAATTATACCAATATCTAATAAAAATCTAGCTAAAATGCATTTATTTTTATTCCTTGCATTATTATTTACAATGACAAAGTTTTATTATCAAACGGTTCTGATTGCAAGGTTTTAAAAAATATTAAATTAATAGTACAGGTAACAAAACCTTATCATGTATATATATCAAATTCAAATTTAATGACGTGGAATAAGTGATACATGTATCTTATGTTCCATAATAAACATATGTATTTTATTTTTATTTTTTTTATTCATGTCAGTTGTTCCTAAGTTTTTGTCACATTTAAAGACAAGAACTGTATTGTCTAGATACTATATACATTGTTTTATCAAGACATTTCAATAGATTATTAAGTTAGCCTTTGGCTTCGAATTATTCCCCTTATTATGCTTAATTTTTATTTACCGGCCAAGAAAAGTATGTGGCACTGTACGACTCATCGACTTACCCCCAAACCCCACTTCATCAATGGATATTTCTCTTTATGTATTTGCCCGCAATAATTCTCACCGCTCCACGGTGACCAACATTATAATTTCTAAAGAGTCCCTTTAATAATTCAGTAACAAACGCTTGATGTGTTCATTATTTCAGAAGTATACAGCATTGTTATTATATTTCCTTACTTATACAGATGGAATCTACAATCGACACCCAAGAAGGTACAATCACAGCAATGAAAACACAAATAAAACTACTTGAAGAACAAATAAAATCTGAAGAAACTGAAAATCGACATCTCAGAGAAGAACTACAACAGGCAATACAAGACAGCAAAGAGAAAGATAACGTTATCAATGCAAAAAGAGAGATAATAGAAAAACTAGTTCAAGATTCGGAAGATGAGAAACGGAGAAATGAAGACGCTCTTCTAGAAATAACATCTTTGCTGAGTGAAAAGGAGAAAGTTATTATGAACTTGGGAGAAGAAAGAGTCGAGTTGAATAATAAAATGAAGAAGATAGAGTTCAAGTGTGGAGAATTGGATGAGAAATTGAGGATAACGAATATCGAATTGGCTGATTTAAAAACTGAATATACAAGTTACAAGGTAATTATAATGGTAGCATTAGAATCTAGATATAGAGTTAGCAGGTCCGGATTTATTTAAGGGTTTTTTGGGCTGCAGCCTAAGACCCCGTGGATTCAAAGGGCCCCCAGTCCCCACTGAAAACAATAGGCGATATTTTAAATTAAAAAACATATCTTAAGTTTAAAAAAAAAACAATAATAAGGGTTGTATGGCAACGGGAATGGCCAACTGCGTATAAAAGAGGGATAATAAAGCTATTATATCTAATAAAGGATACCAGAGTTTTATATAATTTTTTAAGCATTTTTTTTAGTTTTATTTATAGAATTGGGGGCAAATGGGCAGGAGGCTCATCTAATGTTAAGTGGTACCGCCGCCCATGGACACTCAATACCAGAGGGCTCGCGAGTGCGTTGCCGGCCTTTCAAGAATTGCTACGCTCTTTTCTTGAAAGACCCTCGAATTAGTTCGGAAATACTTCAGTGGGCAGCTGGTTCCGCATAGTGGTGGTGCGTGGCAAAAACTGCCTTGAAAAACGCTCAGTTGTGGAACGGCGGACGTCGAGGTGATACGGGTGGAATTTCGTACTCTGCCTCGACGTCCGATGTTAAAACTCAGCTGCAGGCATTAATCCGAACAACTCCTCTGAACACTCTCCATGGTAAATGCTGTAGAAGATGCAGAGTGACCCCACATCTCTACGCAACGCCAAAGGATCAAGTTACATCTATAATATAAAAATGAATCACAAAATGTATTGGTAAGCGCATAACTCAACAACGCCTGGACCAATTTGGCCAATTATTTTTTTACAATGTTCGTTGAAGTTCAAGAATGGTTTTTACAGCGAGAAAAAATCGAATAGTTGCCGGAAAAATCA
The DNA here is from genome assembly GCA_963693345.1 of Pieris melete. Lineage (NCBI taxonomy): Eukaryota > Metazoa > Arthropoda > Insecta > Lepidoptera > Pieridae > Pieris > Pieris melete. Next base: position 328,970 of record CAVNZK010000153.1, read on the forward strand.
TAAAAACAGCCCTTTTCTTTTTCCCATACAATTATTTTCTAACTAAAACGCAGTCAATTTGAGCTTTATTGCCGTTGTATAAAGTTCATATAAAATTACAAACACTCACTGTTGTCTAAGCAATGTAGGTGTGTTCCTAACGTCAAAGATCATAATGTGGTAACATGTCAAAGTACTTCATTTAAGCAAGAATATGAGTGTTGAGTTCCAAAATGATTATTTTTAGTCACGACTATAAAATACGTAGGAAAAAAAACTGCCACATTACAAATCTTTATGACAGGACGAAGTCTGTCGGGTGCGCTAGTTTAATATATATATTTGCTGGTAATTTGTGTTATAATCTGAATGTTTTCGATACATGACTGACTGCGTTACGTAAATAGTTTGTAGACCGAGGAATTTGATTTAGTTGGGGTTAAGAAATGTATTCAATAAAAGCTGTGTAGAAAAGCTTACTATAAAGTTAACGGTTATCTAGGTGATAAAAGGGCCTGGGACTAGTGCTAGACAGGCTACTTCTAATTAATTTGCGATATTTGATTTAAATAAATGTTGTTTGATGATTTGCTATTTTAAAAGAGTACCGAGAGTTTTTTTACGCTGGCTTTTTCTCTCGGCTTACACCCTCTGTCTTCTTTGCTGATGAGTAGGGATGTCTACCGATTCAAATTTAATGACGTGGAATAAGTGATCTTATATTCCATAATAAACGACTTTTTGGGTCTATGGCAAACCGGTTTCCTTACGTTGTTTTGCTTTATCGTTTGAGCACACCTTAAATGCGCACATAGAAAGAAAGTTCATTGGTGCACAGCCGGGGATCGAACCTACGACCTCAGGGATAACCCATACTGCTCTTTTCTAAATTACTTAATTTTATAGCATCAATTTTAATCTATACATACATAGCGAATTATATGCTATTTATCAACTAACTTCAATTATATATTGAAATATTTCAAGCATCGTAACACAGCCCTTTCGTTAGAGCCCATTTCTTCCTATTCCTTTCTGCCCCGTGACCTCTCCACTAGGTGTCTGATAAATTACGAGATTGATTATATTTTCATTAACAGGTGAGAGCTCAAGCAGTGTTGAGACAGAATCAAACAATCGACCACAGCCAAGAAGAACAGCTGAAGGAGGAGACGGCTGCTTTGAAAGCTCAGAATGAAAGCTTGAACACAAAATTGAATACCTTACAGTGAGTGACTTTTACGTATAGCTTATTTCTGTCTGGGTCTCAAGACTGTGTGTCTGTTATCTATGAATACAATAACCACTTTGCTAGAGTCTGGCTAAAGGCGGCCACTGACGATACGTCCATTAATCCGAATGGAGTAGTTGTCGTCAAAAAAATATTCCATTTGGATGGACGTCAGGCAGCTCTGGATTTCCAAACGGATTGAAATCCATGCGTCCAGGCCAAATGGACGTCATCCGCGGCCGTCCGTCAATGTCGGAAACGTGCGCCACGCCATATGGAAGCAGTCCGAATTGTCCGTGAATGGGCGAAACGGCGTCCATGTTTTTGAGGTTATTGTTTCAGTTTATGTTTTGATGTCGATGGTGGTGCATGTGCTGTGTATTTGTCAAGCGTTATAATTTTTTTTTATTATGTTTATTTCCGCGCGTGACTTTGTGTTGGAAGTAATAGAAAAATATAAATCATATCCATGTTTATGGCATATATTTATATTTTTGGTTTGTTTTATATATAAATTGGTATGTGTAAAAGTATTTCTCTGTTCAATCAATCCTTCATCCACCTGCTCTTAGGTTTTTTTTGTCTTTTTAATAAAATACCCACAACTGCTGCCACCAGTAAAGTATTGTTATCCATAGTATTATTTATTTCCGTTCCGTACGATTGCAAAGTTCGAAGTGACGCCATGCATCCAAATGGAAGTATTGTGAATGGTACCGTATCTCGATAATTTTCCATTTGGAGTGCATCCAAAAGGAAGTCTACTAAATGGACGTATCGTCAGTGGTTTTCCTAAGAGTTAACGGGTATAGTATAGTGTAGCCTAAACTTTGTTTTATTTGATAGAATATTTCGTTTCTTTCGCAGGATTTGATTATTCCGAATAAAGTTGTGTTTTATAATAAATATAGTTTTAGTTTTCCATGCAATGCTAGTCATTTTAAGAATCAATAGTAAAAGACCAAATACGTATAGTATTTAATTTCATAGAAATACAGTTACTATTAATGTAAAAAAAATAAAAATAAAATCAAGTATCAAGTAAGTTTAATCCACAAAATATCTCAAACTTTTAGGGATACCATACTAAAAGAAATTGAATTTGAAATTGTTTTTCGTTATATTCTTTCATTAGTCAGACTCTAGAAGGTGCATTGCCGGCCTTTTAGGAATGAATACGCTCTTTTGCATCGTGTGTGCATTGGTATTGCAATATTGCCCGAGGAAAAAAATTAAAAAAAAATCTGTTTTATTGATTAACACACTTCAGGAACACATTATTCGAAGAGTTCTTTAGACTGATATACTGGAAATAACTTTTCTTAACTGGCTCTTAATAGCTATCGGCATTTACCGCGCTTATAACTAACACAATCCAAGAAATAATCCAAACCACACTTTGACTGATGACAATAATGACATATTAAAAAATGTTGCCATTTGAAACAAATTAAATCTAATAATTTTCCGCAATAGTTCAAATACCAACCGTATCACCTCGACGTCCGCCGTTCCACAACTGAGCGTTTTTCAAGGCAGTTTTTGCCGCGCACCACCACTATGTGGAACCAGCTGCCCACTGAAGTATTTCCCATTAGACTTAGGGTCCTTCAAGAAAAGAGCGTACCAATTCTTAAAAGGTCGGCAACGCATATGCGAGCCTTCTAGAATTGTGAGTGGCCATGGGCGGCGTCCTGCCCGTTTGCCTCCTATGACATAAAAAAAAATGTGATGTAAATTAAAAAAATCTAATTACAGCGATCAGTATGCAGAACAGAGTGCAGAACTGGAAGCAACAAGGAAGCGTGCGGTCGAAGCGGGCGCTGAAGCGTCGCGTGCGCAACAAAGAACTGCGCGACTACAAAGCGATCTCACCCGACTGTCACAGCAACTAGAGTCGGAGAGGAGTCAACACAAATTACAGGTATATAATAATTATGAATTGAGCAGTGTTGGCCTTGTGGCTTCAGCGTGCGACTCTCAGACCTGAGGTCGTAGGTTCGATCCCCGGCGGTTGAATTTCTTTCTATGTGCGCATTTAACATTTGCTGGTGAAGGAAAACATCGTGAGGAAACCGACATGTCTTAGACCCAAAAAGTCGACAGGCACTATAGGCTGATCCTACTTGGATATTAGATTGACAAATGATCATGAAACAGATTCAGAAATCTGAGGCCAAGACCTAAAGAGGTTGTAGCGCCACTGATTTTTTTAAAATAATTATGAATGTCGAATATATCTTTGGAGAAAATGTTTTGACAGCTTCTAGTGGTAGAATACGACAATCAGACGTTTTCCTTAACTTTTGTGTATGTTTGACATGCGACAGCTCGAAGTTTATGATTTTTTAAATTCAATTATAATATAACAAATAAAACCTTTTCTTTCAATTTTGACATTTTAAATTGAAACGAATTTAACTTAATTTTTTCTTCAATACTAAGGCCCCAGTTGTTTTACAACGAAAAACAATTCTTCTTAGCCATTGAAGTTGATTAACCTAACAATAAATATTAAAACAAAAATGATATGTATTTATTTCCTTATTTGTTATTTTTCCAATAGAAAACTTATTATTATTAAAATTAAACTAAAAACATAATATTATCAAAACAAGACAACATAAAACCTAAACTTTTGTATAACTAATTATAAATAATGAAATTCTTGTGAATTCAGCCAGTGTGCAACGAAACATATCCGTCTCACAAGCAATAGTGTTTAGGGTGCGCAAGACAAGCGTAAATGGCGCTTCTCTGAGTAAATTCGTACGCGCTCAAGGCACTGCAAGCAATTGCGACCGCTTACCACGCCATGTGTGATTATTTGGCAACCCGATAGTGTGTTTCCTCTCGTCTGTTCTTCGCCATTCATTTGAGAACTGGCAGTCTATGTGTAAATGTTTTTCAGATATCAACATTAACGCAATGTTACAAGTCACAAATCACGGATTTGGAAGCGAAACTTCAGAAGGAAAGTGAGAATTTGCGGAAACAGATCGCAATAGTTCAAGAGAGCGTCAAATATGAGGAGGACTTGAAATTTGTTCCAGTTAAAGATGACTCCAGTGATGTGGAATTGGATATAAATGTGTCTATGATTCCGAGGGAAGAAGGTGAGGTGAGTGAAGATCTTCTTAGCTTTAAGCTTTTTATACACGTTTTAGTACAGTCCCATCCCTATTCGCTTAGCTCCTTCTCTATCTTCCTTTATATTTCTTCTGTACAAATATTAGGTTGGGGAAAAAGTCTTTTCGCATTATAGTATGTATGAACTTGTAATAAAATCTCTTTGGCTATACTATATGTATCTGGCTAGTTTTGTTATCAAGGAAAGTTGAGATTTTAAAGAAGATAATTCCAAAATCAAATTAGGATAATGACTGTTTTTTATTTATTTTTCGTATCGTCAAGATGAGTGAATCGAATGAAGAAATTCCTAGTGCAGTGTCTGTGAGAGTAGCACAAATTTGGTTTAAGCGTTTTCAATCCGGAAATTTTGATGTCAAAGATCCAAGTCGCTCTGGTCGCCCTATGACAGATAAAATGGATGCAATTTTTGAAAAAGTGGAGCAAGATCGGCATATCAGTAGTTACGACGTAGCTGAAGAACGGGGAATTGACCACAAAACAGTTTTGGCGCATTTGAAAAAAACTGGGTACACAAAAAAGCTCAATACTTGGGTACCTCACGAGCTTACTGTAAGAAACCTAATGAACTGTGTACTCATTTTTGATTCTTTATTACGACTTAATGAAACCGAACCATTTTTGAAGAAGCTGATAACTGATGATGAAAAGTGGATCACGTACGACAAGAACGTGCGAAAAAGGTCGTGGTCAAAGGCCGGTCAGGCTTCACAGACTGTGGCGAAACCCGGGATAACTCGCAACAAGGTTATGCTGTGTGTGTGCTGGGATTGGAAAGGCATTATTCATTATGAGCTGTTACCACCAGGCAGGACCATTGATTCTGAACTCTACTGCTAACAACTGATGAGATTAAAGCAAGAAGTTGAGAGAAAGCGGCCGGAATTAATCACCAGAATGGGTGTGGTTTTTCATCATGATAGACCTCACACATCTTTGGACACTCAGCAAAAACTAAGAGAGCTTGGCTGGGAGGTGATAATGCATCCGACGTATAGTCCTGACCTTGCACCTTCAGATTTCCACCTGTTTCAGTCTCTTCGGAATTCTTTAGGCAGTGTCAGGTTATCATCACCAGAGGACTCCCAAAACCAATTATCGCGGTATTTTGATCAGAAGCCCCAAAATTTCTATAGCAATGGGATCATGTTCCTACCTAAATAATGGCAAAAAGTTATCGAACAAAATGGTACCTACATACTTTAGTTAAATGTAAATAAACTATATTAAAAATGTTTTGAATTTTCTTAAAAAATGCGAAGAAACTTTTTCCCCAACCTATTATTAACTGTCCACATCAAATTCAAAAATCATTTCATCATATAGGTAACACATTGTACACTTATGATCGTCAAAAAAAAGAAATTAATATAAAATGCTTCTAATTTTACATTTAGTGCCAGTTCTCAAATCAAGGGCGTAGAACGAAAGAGAAGAACTGGCAATAAACTATTCACCACTATTTTTAATCGCCAATTTTTTTGATTACACCACGTTTGTAAGGAGCTGCAACCGAAATTCCACATGACATCTTAAGTAATTAATAATAATAACATAAATTAAAAACAAAGATTTGTCCTCTATCAGCAGGAGGCATGGTGAAATAGGAGCACGCACTTACATTCGTGTACTACACGCAAATATATGTGAAATTTAGAATGATAATTAGAGAAGCATTTTGAAGGGTATTTGAAATTATGATTCTTCAAGCCACTATAAAGAGCTAAAAATATCAATTTCTCACTAATAAATAATCTGTAATGAAAATCCTGTCAAATGGGTATCCGTCAGCCTATAGAGAAAAATATCGCAGTGGTTAGCTCATGAATTAAATTATTCTAGGGATCAGAATCTGCGCCATCTCCACCGCTGTCGAAGTCCTTCTTAACAGCTGGCAGACGATCCCCCGTACCACTAGACAGGTTGCTGGAGGATGGCGTGGCTGAAGACGACACACTTGACACATCATCATTGTCTCTCACACCGGAACAGGAAATTCTCGATCTTAAGCGGAAAGTGTTTACGTTGCAAGAGAGGTATTTGTATTATGTATTTGATAGTGTAAAGGGTATTAATTAGTGTTGCCCAAAATCGGCCTTGGTCTTGTTCTTGCATTTCTGCAATACTAATATTAATATATCAAATTTGACATCAAAATTCAATAACATATATTTTAAAGGATGGCAATGCACTCGCGAGCCCTCGGGCATTGAGAGTATATTAACATAAGGTGAGCCTCCTACCCGTTTGCCCCCTGTTCTATAAAATATATATATATATATACAGGGTGGTCAAAAAGTCGTTGATCAAACCCAAATAGGGGATAGATGAGGTCATCAGCTGCAAAAAATTGTTCTACGGGAGGTTTCTAAGATCACTCTCACTGCAGAGTTATAATTTATTTTGCGTTTTTATAAGAAAATTGTCTTTTTTTACTAATTCTTATTAAAATTCGAAAATATCTACATCCTGTATCCTTTTCATAATATCCACTAGATTGGTACTGATGAGTTCTTGCGTTAGACATACTATTTATAGTTGTTCTTTGAGTGTATTGCAGATAATATTAAGTTATACGATATAAAAAAAATTCAAATCATAACTTTTTGTTTACTGTGAAAAAAAATTACTCTACCGAAAAGTGACACTGTATTACAAATTTTGGCCCATTTAATAGGGATTCTGAAAAGGTATTATACAATATACATGGCCCTGAGTCGCTCTAATATCTTTTTTCTTGAGTTTTTTTTAAATTCCAGGGTAAAACACGTGACAGTATTGCTCTCGGAATCTGAAAGGGAGTGTGCTCGTATGGTTCAGCTAACTGAGCTTTTGAAGGCGGAGCTTCGACGTGTACGCGGCGCAACGCAACACGCACACAACACCGAATATATGAAGAATGTGACGCTTAAAGTATGATTATTTTAATATTGTCTTTTTCAGAATCTCTTTATTATTCATATGTTCTAAAATTCGAGGAAAGTAGATAACTGTTATCAGAGAAGTAGAGATAGTTCCAATGTCTCTGGGTGCTTGAGTAAAGTAAAAGTAAAAATCATTTAATCATGTAGGTAACATAATGTACAATTATGACTCGTCAGTAAAGAAATACATATTAATGCTTCTAATTTTACATTTACTGCCAGTTCTCAAATCAAGGGCGTAGAACGGAAGAGAAGATTGGCAATAAACTCTCCGCCACTCTTTGTAATCGCCAAGTTTTTTGTTTTACACAACGTTTGTTAGGAGCTGCAACCATTACACCATGTTCCACATGACATCTTAATTAATAATAAAATAAATTAAAAACAAAGATTTGTCCTCTATCAGCAGGAGGCATGGTGAAATAGGAGCACGCACTTACATTCTCGTTATATAGGGGGTTAGGATTAGGGTTGTAGGACTCCTTTTTTCGCAATTAGACTCCTGATTGGTCCGTTGTGCGTTAAAGTCCTGGCTAATTTAGCCAGCCTAGCTCCTTCCAGAAGCACAGAAGTCTCCTGGGCACTTCACAGGACTACGTGGATGACTGTTTCCTCTGCGCTGAAACAGCCTTTCTCGTTATAGTGCAGTTTACTCTCGAAGATTTTTTTTTAAATTTATAATATGCATATTTTATCGTTTCCAGTTCCTAACACTGCCCCCTGGCGATGAAAGGTTTCGCCTTGTTCCAGTCTTACAGAAAATCTTGACACTTTCATCGGAGGAAACCCAGAAAATACAAGCTCTAGCTAAAGGTATAGTATCTCTGATATATCCTTAGTTTGTCTGTGGTTTGGTAAATGTCATTTTTTTTAATACTAAAGACTTGACTTTGGACATAGTGCATCTTTTTTTTAAATTTCGAATAGGTTAAATATTTGTAGTGAACACTCAAAAGTAAAATCACTAACATACGTAAGGGGGCGTCCATAAATTACATGAGGTGTTTAATGGGGGGAGGGGGTCGAGTCAAATCTCATTTTATCTTACGTTGGAGAGAGGGGGGTCTCGGCAAATATCACGCAATTTTTTTTCCGTTTGCAAAATAAAAATTAGGAAAACGGTTGACCCTAAAGGCCATCTCTGCAACTTCCCGCTAACTGCATTACTAAACGCTCAACATTTCACTTATTTCTCTTCGAGCTCAAAAGTACGAATTTTTTGTTATTTTGAGTTCTCCGAGCTCAAAGAGTTAGCTAGTTGAAAAATCTCACGTGAGATTGGGGATGGGGATGGGGGATGAAAAAAATCTCACGACATCTCACCAGGGGGGGAGAGAGGTACCGAAAATTTTAAAAAACACCTCACGTAATTTATGGAAAAAACTAACTTTTAAAAAATATTTAACATAATTTGGTCCCACTACTTATCTCGGAAATTTTGTCATACCAGCAAGTACACTTATGGCCGGATCTTTGTCTAAAATTACATGTACAAGTAGCGGCACGAAACTCTAGCGCTGACCGTTATTGCGCAGAAGTAAAAAATAAGGTACCTGAGGGGGGCTAGCGGAATGAAGAGCGTCGATTGGCTCTCCAGTCGCATTTTGTCCCCCGCGCGACAGTACACATGCGCAGCAATCCCCTCCACGTATCGGCCAGCGCTAGACTTACGTGCCGCTGCCTATAATTATGATTTATTTTTTCAATTATATCAGCAATATAGCTTTTTTCTTTTGCCCATTCAATGGAAGTCTTTCAAGGAGACCCTAAATTAACAAGTTTATAGAGTTTTAAAAACGCACGAACAAACATATATTTTTATAGGAATGTTATTCCTGCAAGCTTAATAAATATATATAAAGAAATAATTAACCAGAAATAGATTAAAAACTAGATAATAGACCTTTTGTTTTTAAAAACGGGCAAAAGCCTCACCTTATGTTAAGTGATGATGGACACACACATTGCCAGAAATCTCGCAAGTCTGTTACCAGCCTATAGTAAAAAGTAAACAAATAGATAATCCTTTTAAGACCTTTTGTTTTATAAAAAATGCCAGAAATCTCGCAAGTGTGTTGCCGGCCTATTAGTCAGTTCATTTAACGAAAACCAAACATCACATTTCTAGTTCTCGCTGAACTGGTGAAAGAGTCGAAAATGTTTTCTCACGAACAGAGTTCTAATGTACATATCACATCATACAGGTCTCGTATGTCAAACACAGAAATTTGCTATTAGTTCTCGTGGGTTGTGGGTTTTTCATATGAATATTTCTTTTTACAGGTTTAGACCCGAATCCAAGTAAAGGCTGGGGCAGTTACCTACCTTGGCCTGGTGGTAAATGAGCGGAAACATTCCTGAAGCTAACATTATCTGTGATGATGCAACGTTAATTTGACAATTGACATTAATATGTGAAATGATTGCTTTGAATAAAAGAATTTATTTTTGTATTATTTAATGTATTCATTGATATCAAATTGTATTTATTATCTTAATATAATAATTGCCTTGTTTCGATGTTATTTCTTAGGGTGCGTACAGACTATGTAACATATTATATAACTTGTGTTTTATAACACGTCCACATTATGTAACCTTGTTATTCAACATTATAACATAAAACAATACTGTACACATTAGATTAACAATTTTATATAACCATTTTAAATAACAAAAGAAAAACAAAAAAACGTAGATGCTGGGTTCGTCCTAGCATACATATCAATAACATGTTATTATAACATTCAGTGTCCACATTATCTGAAACATGTTGTACAGCAATGTTGTATAACATGTTATGTTATATAGTCTGTACGCACCTTTAGAATTATTCCCAGTGTCTTAAAATAATGTAATCTTATTTAATTTTACCATTTTTTGCGCTAGTTTAGACGTTTAGGAAACTATTAATAAGTATAAAATTGTAATTTATAATGTTTTTAAATAAAAATGGATGCGGTACTTTTATTTAACATTTACAAACTTTATTTTTACCCCCTTGTTTTGTTATCCTTTAAATGTTTTTCCCTTATCCTTAAAACCCTTTTGTTAAAGCGTGAATATCGATTTTCGTATCTTATTATTTTATAAGGCGTATAAAAACCACTAAAGATAAAGCCGCCTATAAACAATACATCATAGGTTTCTATTCGTATGAAATATTCTTGCGGAAGATACTGCAAGATTCGACCGAAGGCGATATGGCAACTTCGTCCCTGTAAGACAAAAATATATAAACTTCACATCTTTCTCTACACATAAATTCGAACCGACTTTGGCATAAAATTATAGCAGAAAGACAAAGTTATGCTTTTGGTTATTCTTATAGAAACCATTTCTTAACAAAGCAATTTAAATATATGTTATAAATAAGAAGAATTCCCTTTTTATTGCTATTGTGAGCTATATATATTCAACCTCTTTTGTAATCCTTTAGCTACATACTCTTTGGTTGCAATATGGATAGATAAAAAATAAAACTGACATATCCGTAAATTGGCGCTTTCCTTATAACTATTTCTTTTAATGTATTAATTTATACCACCACATTAATAGAAAAACAAACTTTCTAAATTTTAAATTAAATTATACAAATAATTCTCGTTAAATATATTGTAGTAGTAACAATTTCACAATTAAGGATATCGCTTGATATTATTGATTTCATTTCCCGGGAGACGAGCATAGCGCATGCTTGAAAAACTGGCTGAAAATTCGCGACTGCGGAACTGAAAGGTGAGCTTTTTCTGTTTTCATTATATTGCGTATCGGGTAGTGGAAGTACACAGATTTTTCTCTCTGGTGAGTTCTATCATTATAATTAATAAAATATCACATTTTACATTTTAATTTGGTAAACTGTTGTAGTTTATTCTGTTGGAACATAGAAAGTTGCGCATGTTTCAATTACGCAATTTTTGTTTTGTTTTCTTATGATTTAGAAAAATAATTTCTATTAACAAATAATAATTGTAGATTTCTAAGATCCTTATTACGTTATAGTGAATTTAGTGTATTTTTTATTTTCTCGACATTTATATAGTCACTTCGAACATCTTGAATTTTATTTTTTTATCATTATCTATTGTAATTCAGTGTACAAATAATGCATATTTGTGCATTAAAAGAGCCAAACAATAGTGCACAAAATGGAAGCACTAAGCCGGCTAAACATGTGCCGTGCCGGTAGACACATGCCACGTCTTCGCGACAATTTCTATATAAAAAGAGAACTGTCTAACAGCAAATATATCTTTAGATGCGCTATTATTAGTTCACAATGCACTTGCATCTTATATGTATCAGAAAATGTACGTGTTTTAAAGTATTTGCGTCATAACTTCGTATTACCTAAGTATATGATGTAACAGATCCTATGTGTTCTATATTTGGACTAAATAGTGGCTGTATCGACGTCCCAGACGTCCTGCGCACGCTCCGTGGAGCTCTCCCGGAGATTTGCTCGGGTCAATCGAAGCCTCCATTCTCGAGTGCATTCCCGAATAGTGCATCTAACAAAACAGATTGCAATTTGTGATTTTAAGTGTTTAATAGCATCGGTAGGTTTTTTAGTTTAACTAGCCTCTAATATTAAATAGGTTTTGGCTGTAAATATATACATTTGTTCAGATTAAAAAATATTTAATGGGCGGTGTCTTTTTCGGAAGCTGCGTATTTCCTTGTTTTTATAAAAGGGTTTTAAGAGAATGTAAGGTTATTTCTATTCAATCAAGGCTCTTCCTTAATAGAATCAGGAATTGCAGAACGACGTAATATTTTTATTTCCTACTTTTATACATAATTAAAAAAAGTTATGTCCACGTTGCGTTTCATCCAATGGAGGCTGGGGTTCATAGTTCTACGCGTGTATAGTTACTTTTCTGGTTTTTTATCTATATACGATATATATATATATATATATATATATATACATATATATATCATACATTTTATAAAATACTGGTTTTCTTAAAGATCTCATTTCCCAAGGCTTTTGCGATTAACTACGCGAGTTAATAATGCTTTTGCAAGTTTGAATTTTTTTTTAAATCATGCTTTTTTCAGTCAGGTAAATCGTTGATAATCCAAGAAAATGGGTAAGGAGAAGACTCACATCAACATTGTGGTGATCGGCCACGTGGACTCCGGGAAGTCTACCACCACGGGCCACTTGATTTACAAATGCGGTGGGATCGACAAACGTACCATCGAGAAGTTTGAGAAGGAAGCGCAGGAGATGGGCAAGGGATCCTTCAAGTATGCCTGGGTATGTATTCTTATCTTGCAACAGCACCAGATGTTATTTATTCTATTTAGTACACTGGACACTAGGCAGAACTAGAAATATTAAGTTTATTTAGTAAATTTAGAATACGTTTTATAAGTATTTAGCTATTTACGTATTTAAAATTTGATAATTTATTGCCCAATAATTAAAAATTACATAACGGAATAAAATAAAGAAATAGTAGGGAATGAATATCTAGTATTTGCTATAAATCGTAAAAGTAATTTTATCATAAATCTTATTGAACTAGATTCTCACTTATAAGATAAAAATATTAACTCAAAATTGACTCTGATTCGGTAGAAGTATGAGAGTAGAAGAAGTAGAATGCTGTAGAATTTAGAGCGTTAAGAAGTGCCTATATGGGGTACTTTTGCGCGACAAGGACAAAAAGATTTTTATAGCCTACAAAGCTAGCTAGGAAATATGTTTCTTCTCTTGGAGCAGCATCCTAACAGATCTACTGTACCTTATAGCAATTATCAAGTAGGAGTTACATCTAATATATAAAATTCTCGTGTCACAATGTTCGTGCCCATACTCCACCGAAACGGCTCGACCGATTCTTATGAATATTAGTAAGTCTGAGAATCGGCTACTATATATTTTTCAAACAACTAAGTCATAAGGGGTGTCCACCCCAATTTTTTTTTGGAAAAAAAAAATTGTTTTTATTTTTTTATGATACAACATACAAAAATACATACAACCCCTAATTGTTACCCATCTACGATCAACCCCTATTTTTTATTATAGTAGATAGTTATTTTCACTAAAAACATGTTTCCTAGAAATAATATACATGGCAAAACAACGCGTTGTATATATATTTTTAAATATTTATTTGGTACATCTAAAGGTACTGGACAAGCTCAAGGCGGAGCGTGAGCGTGGTATCACCATTGACATTGCCCTGTGGAAGTTTGAGACTGCCAAGTACTACGTCACCATCATTGATGCTCCTGGTCACAGGGACTTCATTAAGAACATGATTACTGGAACCTCTCAGGTAAATTTCAAACTAGCTGCGATTTCAATGCGAGATTTTTTGATTCTCATTTATAAGGGATGCAACGGGCTAACAAGCGATCTCTTCCAGGAGGGAAAAAACTAAAAAAGAAATATGGGTAAAGTGCAAGAAGTGCATAAGCGGTCCAATTAACAGCCTAGCCTTTTAACTAAACAGCGCCGTTTAACTAGCGGCCTGAAAGATATTCAGCCGTAGCGTTTGTAACCATCACTACATAGTATAAAACAAAGTCGCTTTCTCTGTCCCTATGTCCCTTTGTATGCTTAAATATTTGAAACTACGCAACGGATTTTGATGCATTTTTAATAGATAGAATGATTCAAGAGCAAGGTTTATATGTATAATAACATCCATTAAATAGTGGAGAAGTACTGTTATTTTTGAGGTTTCTAATGTGATGTCGTAAATAATTACATTTTTTCCGCTTACATTGCAAACGCAGGCTGAACCCTACGAGTTTTATCAAAATAATGTACTAAGTATTGTACACATTGAAAAGGTCTACAGAAAAGTCCGTGATGGTATATTTCTCTCTTATGAATAACCCACAATAACTTTTTTTTGTCATTTACTTTTTACAACAAATAATGGCTAATTTTCGAAGCGATTTTAACCAATACAGCATAAATCCTTATCCAATTAAATACCTTAAATACATTGTTGATTTAATATAGATTTATATAACCCTTTACAGCATATGATTTAAATTAATATTTTCGATGATATTACAAATTTAATAATTGCGGGACGCAGCGCGTCGGAGGCCGCGGTTCTCCCTATACTCTAAAGCACTTTGAATTTAGTATCAGCATTGCATCCGTGCGAAGCCGGGGCGGGTCGCTAGTATTTAATAAACTGACCAGCTAATGCTTAGGCCATTCATTCGATAGTGATCATGTTGCAGAAATAAAAAAGATGAAATATCTGACATAAAAATATATTTCTTTAACTTAAGTCAGTCAAGCTAAATTCACATTATTATTGTCACTGCACTCTTCCATTGTACTTATTGTTTTTCATTAAACTTTGGAAAACACCATGAAAGTTGTGGTTTACCGACGCCGTATTGACAGTTTGAAGAGGTTGAGAGTGGAACTAAATTTTAATTAACAGTCAACAGGCTAGGCAGGTAATGAAACTTCATCGATCCAAGTCATCTGCGTAGCTGTTTGATCAACTGGCTGAATATGTTTCAGGCCGCTACTTAAACGGCGCTGTTTAGTTAAGAGCTTTGTAGTTTGAACAGCTAATTAAGCATCTACAGTATATGTTACAAGCTATCTTTTCTAAAATACACGACAATTATGGTAAACAATAAATGTTACAGAACATTAAAAAAAAATATATAAATAAATATATTTTCGATTTTACTAGTAATTATTATTATTTCAACAGTACATTCTGGCGGATTGTTCAGTTTTAATAGTTGCCACTTAAATTATTTGACATTTGACGGTACCTTTTGTTTGTGTAGGCGGATTGCGCTGTCTTGATAGTTGCCGCTGGTACCGGAGAGTTCGAAGCCGGTATAAGCAAAAATGGGCAGACACGTGAGCATGCCCTGCTCGCCTTCACTTTGGGGGTGAAGCAATTGATCGTTGGCGTCAACAAGATGGATTCCACTGAACCACCCTACCATGAGGCGAGATACGAGGAAATTAAGAAGGAAGTCTCTTCTTACATCAAGAAGATTGGTAAGTTAAATATATAATAAAATAAAAACTTTATTGATGACAAAAGGGTTGTGACAGAATCCATTTATCGCTAGTCCCCACAGGAGGCCCTGTGTTGTAGGTAACTAGAAAACAATTATTACGTGGTACAGTTAAAAAAAACTTGTGTTACAAATTAAGAATGAGTGAATGAGTGAGTGTGTGAATGGGTGTGTATGCGCATGTACTTGAGAGTGTAGCTGAAAGTTATGATCGTGCAATGTGTCTGTGTTAGTTTTTGCAACCTCAAAGTCATACCAAGATATGTAGTAATGCCTCTGTAGATTCGAAATCCCATTGGGCTAGTGTAATTTCTATGTGACTTGCGAGTTTGTATCTGCATAGTTTGACGATCTCAGAATCCATAGATTTGGAAATTTTATTATAAAGGAAGGGGCCCCTAAATGCATAAGAGCGTTGGCCAAACACAGTGATCAAGTCATTAGGAATTTGTTTAATATTTATGAATTCAGATTTATTTATTTAGAAACAAACAGTTTCGCTATTATATAAACAAAAACGTCAAGTGAAATATAAAGTATTAGATGTATCCTAAACCAGTTCACATAAAAACAATTATATACAAACTATGCTACTCACTGAAGTATTTCCGAGACAATTCGACTTATTGTCCTTAAAGAAATGAGCGTATCAATTCTAAAACGCCGACAACGCACTCGCGAGCCCACTTGCATTGAGAGTGTCCAACCTATGCCACTTAACATCTGGTCGTTCTATAAAAAAAATCATGACAGTAAACTCAAACTCAAAATATCGGTAAATATAGGTAAATAAGTTCACGTTCAGTTCAGTTATGAACGTCAGAAAAAAAGTTAAATTGATTGTAAATTTACATTTACTACCACTTCCCAAGTAAGGGCGTACAATGGGTAAGAAGAACTGGCTAGAAACTCCGCCACTCTTTTTAATCGCCAAGTATTGTCATATAAATTGTTTGAACTTAAATCAATCCCGAGGATATAAAATATTACGAATACTTAAATGATCCTAATCATTTAAGTATTCGTCAAATTTATAAAAAGCTTTATTGATTAATTTACGTTTATAAAGGTAGACAATACAATATTCAGGAGAACGTATACACAAAATAAGTATGTATGTATGATGACGTAACTTCTGTGTCAGGTTACAACCCGGCCACGGTGGCCTTCGTGCCGATCTCGGGCTGGCACGGTGATAACATGCTGGAGCCGTCTGACAAGATGCCCTGGTTCAAGGGGTGGACCATCGACCGTAAGGAAGGCAAGGTTGAGGGGAAGACTCTGATTGAGGTGCGTCCTAATTGGAGACAGTGCGAATAAACATTACGACATCTTGACATATCTTTTATAAGTGTGTTATGTGTTAATTAATTAATAAATCAGTGGCGCTACAACCGCTAGGTCTAGGCCTCTGATTTTTTAATTTCATGATCAATCTAATAGGCAAGGTGATCAGCCTCCTGTGCCTGAGACACGCTATCAACTTTTTGGGTCTAAGACATGTCGGTTTCCTCACGATGTTTTTCTTCACCGTTCGAGCGAATGTTAAATGCGCATAGAAAGAAAGTCTATTCGTGCACAGCCGGGGATCAAACCTGCGACCACAGGGATGAGAAGCCATTACGCTGAAGACACTAGGCCAACACTGCTCATATGTTTTAATTATGTGATGATAAAATGATATAAGAATTGACTATGTTGATATGATTATATAATGTAATGTTTTTTTAAAATCATGTATTCGCATATTTTACACATAATGGCGTGCAAAGTTTAGATTGTACCACCATAAAATTTTTGTACAATATTCTTGCAACTAAATACATTTATTATTAAAAAACATCGTGAATGGAAATTAAATGATGAGTAATTAAATATTCTAGGCATCACCTTATAGTCTTGGTATTTGGAATACAATGTGTGTAGAGTTTCTGTGTAAGGACGCATTTTATTTCGTATTTTTTGCGGTTAAAAAATATTTTTTTACGTTATTAGTATTCAGTATGGTGACCAGTATTTCTGTAAAAATATTGTTAATGTCAAAATGGAAACCAACCAGACGTGCAAATACCCGTTTCTCTGTAATTTATGGCTTGTTTAATTATTGAAAATTAATAAAATTTGTGATAGGCGTTGGACGCGATCCAACCACCATCCCGTCCCACGGAGAAGCCTCTACGTCTTCCTCTTCAGGACGTGTACAAGATTGGTGGTATCGGAACAGTTCCTGTGGGACGTGTTGAGACTGGCATTTTGAAACCAGGTTAGTTAGTTGTATAACACGTTATAGATATCATTTTGATCCCATTTTGTGTATTGCCTCTTTGGGAGCGTTCAAGTATTACGTCACGCAATTTTTGGAGATTATTAAACCCAAATGTAACGCGCCGTAACGTTTTTCTGGACCCAATAGTAAAACGTTTCGTGACCACCTAGTGACTCTTTATACCTAAAAGTTACCATTATGTGGTGTAAAGTACTGGAAAGTCGAAAATAATATTGACAATAACGCGTAATTCAATCACCACCCCGCATCCTAGCGTTTTATAAAATGAAAAAATAATCGATTTTTTCCTAATTTTTGAATTAATTTCAAAATAAACACCCTTAATATTTCTCTTTAATTAAAAATAAACAATAGAAATTACAAACACAAATTAACGTTAAAGAAAAATCGAAATTAATTTAATCTCGTTTTGATAGATTTTAGGTGAAATTTGATAAATGTATACATCTTAAATCAATACATCTTCAAAGAATCAGGTTCAATGTATCGCATTGTAAACATCGTTGTTTATCGAATATCCCTAATAGTTCGAGGTCCGGGTTATTAAATACCAGACAATGTCGGGAGGTGGCAGATAAAAAATCGACTATGATTGATTTTCTATTATGAAAATAATCGATTTTAATCGATTATTTTAAATATAAAAATCGCGTAAAAAAAAATGATTTTTAATAATCGATTATTTTTTCACATCCATAAAACGAATAAAAATATATCTGTCTCTCTCCTCCTCCTGTCATCTCAGACATTACCAGTTCTACACGCTTAATAAATTGTGGTGTTAAGGTATGGTCGTGGTGTTTGCTCCGGCTGCCATCACCACTGAAGTTAAGTCTGTGGAGATGCATCATGAGGCGCTCCAGGAAGCTATGCCTGGTGACAACGTCGGGTTTAACGTGAAGGTACGTGAGATTTAGAAGTTAAGTCTTTTTTTTTGGTTAATTGAAAAGATTTTGATGAAATAAGTCTTTGGTTAATTTAGAGCGAGTACAGCAAAGTTAAACTCATTTAACCACATCTTTTGACAAATTAAACTATTAATTAAAACACTTTTTTTTAAAACATACACTAAATAAAAATTTACAGAGCCTGTACCCAAATAGTACAAACTTTAAATAGCATTTACAATCATTTAGAAACAAGTCGGGATTACAGTGGGCCTACTTTCACTTGGAGGGGTGGTGAGCAACCAGAGTTCTTCAAGAGTTCGGTTTCTCTGTTTCTCTCAGGGCCGGATTTAGGGGAGGGCAATTGGGGCTACAGCCCCGAGGCCTCCACAATACAGACATCCGATTTTAAGTTTCAACTAGTAAACACTAGTCACCAAATTTTTAAATATGTTTTTATGTTGGTTAAATACTTGGTTTTACAATAAATTATTGAATTGAAAAACTCGACTGATTTTTTTTAAATTTTATTTGGAAAATAATTTGGGGTCAGGGGGCCTCCAGACTTCTTAATCCGGCCCTGCCTATGGGTTATGTGCGACGGCAAAGGCCAAGGTTGTTTGCCTTGTCTCCGACACTCGACATATTTATATGTTCGCACAGTGTATGTTATACGTTGCAAAAGAGTTTATTTTTGAAGTTATACTTCTTTTGGCGCGATGGAGATAAATGATGAGAGTGAATTTTTACGATATGCGCGCGCACACCGACACCTAAATTCTACATCGTACAGTTAGTGGCATGATAATCGATAATAACTATGTTCAAGTTGTATATTCTAGTATTTTTATATTTAGAACTTGTTTTGTAACAAACAGTACAATTAAACAGTGTGAATAAATAAATATTATTTTGGTGTTTTTATTAAATCAATTTCATATACGACGGTGATAGTATTTACTAATAATAATTTATTATTAATTTTTTCCATACGCCAAAGAAGTTTAACTTCTAACGCGTGTACATAAGTACACACACTCTTTTTTTTAATATCGACATTATCGTATTGGCTTAGTACTGTAGACCAGTCATTATAGACATTCGAAATCGAAAATTTGATAATAATTCCAAAAGTTTTCAAACTTCGGTCAAGTGAATGGTACATTGGGACGACAATAAATCTCATTTTGCAACCTTGTCCGCAGTCCGGAACATTGTTAAAATTGCAATTAAATTATTTTTGCTGTATGGTCGTGAAAAAAATTCCAAAAGTTCTGCTAACTTGGGGAAGTTTTCGATATAATATTTCATATCACGTATAAAATTTGCAACCAACCTAAGTGTACGGAACATTTTTTGTTATTTATTTTATTTTCGATATATCTGTCAAATTTGCAGAACTTTTGGATTAAACAATTAAAGAAGACATTAATTTTTAATAACAAAAAATGTTCCGTACACTTAAATTGGTTGCAAATTTGACACGTGATGTAAAATAATAGGTATGTAAACTATATTTAACACCACTCCAACTTTGCAGAACTTTTGGAATTTTGGTCTCATGAACTGAGCAAATTATCATTTATTGCATTTTTAACAATGTTCCGGACCGCAGAGCAGGTTGCAAAATTTTATAGTTTGTTTTAATACCACTCCCGACCTTACATCAAAATTTGAAAACTTTTGGAATTATAATGAATTAATTGTCTTGACTGACTGGACTACTGTACGAATGGTGTGTTTTGTAAATAAATAAATTTTAATCGACTAAAATCCAGTCCACGTGTATCTTTAACATTATCACAAAGCAATGAGAAATGGAATGGCTGCTAGTTCAAAAATATTAAAATAAATACGTTAATTAAGTTAAGAGTGACTGATATTGTGATATGAGCCTTTCTCTTGCGAACAATCACCGCGAACAATGCACAGCCTTGGTATATTAATCAACTAAACACAATAGATGCAACCAGGGCTATAAATAGGTCATAACAGTTATGAAATTAAATTGATATTTTGAACGTGGCGAAATCGTCTTTCGAAGTTTGGATAGGAGCTGGGAACCCTGGCACAGATATTTTTTTACTTAAAATGGTTCCCAAATCTTTTTTTTAAATTAGAGTATTTTGTCTTCCGGAAAAATATTGGGCCCATATCATGGCGGAATGCAAGATAAATTAAAGAATATTATTACATTGAATTCTCATTTATAGAAGCTTATTATTTATTTTTTGACTGTGCGTATATACAATAAGATTAGGCGTAGGCCGATTGGAATTTATCTATTAAGATTTTATTTTATCTTGAAAGATTCTGTGAAATTTCGTGTCAGAAATATCTTACGCTGTATATAGATCTTATATTTATGGACACGCCTTTAAACTGAAATGAGGAGGCTATATTGCACTGAAGACGGAACGATGAAGCCACCCGTTGGGAGGGACCACGATGGAAGAGAGATGTGGGAAGACCACAAAAGCAACGAGTGACGACATAAAAAAATCTGGATGGAGAAGCAAAAAATAGATCCTAATCGAAAGTTTAAGAGGAGATCTCTACTCAAAAGGGGTACGGCATACGGCAGACTGCGAAACTATAAAAATAACAACTAACTTAGATTACCTGTAAAAATAACACCACCATTTGATGTGTAAATTTTTTTGTAATTAATGTGAAGTTAAAAAGTGGATATGTCACCGTAAAATTGTAAACACCGTTAGATTGTAATCTATCTCGCGAGATTGTAAACTGTCGAAAGATTGTGAACTCAACGAACTGCTTACTTCATTACGTGTGGCGCGGGGCATATTCCGTTCAACCAATCAGCGCGTGAGTTGCGATCCGTTTCACAATTTGACGTTTCACTTTGATAGATTACAATCTACCGAATAATAATACGTTAAATTGTAAGCAGTACGCTGAGGTTCACAATCTTTCGACAGTTTATAATCTCTCGAGATAGATTACAATCTAACGGTGTTTACAATTTTACGTTAACAGATATATTACAATAAAATGTTGCTAAAACAATATATTCGTATACAATAACTGCATAACGATAGCCGTGTGGTAAACTTGACAGTGCCGTCAAACTCGGCCCATACTCTGTATCCATAATTAAACTAAGAATGAAATTAATAATAAAATTTCTTGATGTTAACCTTTGACAAAGTATTAATTTCATATTCAAATTGCGTTATCTATGCTGAGCATTAGCTAACATGATATGTGTTGGCGTCAGCGTTTTTTGATTTTGTAAAAACCCAAAAGCGATATTGAATTATGTCAGTCAAGTTCTTTATTGGTCCCATTATGAATGACTATTGACAGTTTTCAATGAATAAGTATATTAATAACTATTAGCTTTATTATTTTTAAATGACTGATGGTTGAAGGGCCTTCAAAGCTCATCTCCAGCTAATTTGGCGAGCATAGTTCGGCTGGAATGGCCATTTCCTGTGACTGGCGCAAGAGCGTCATTTTGACAGTTTTATCAGCTAAAATCTCAATTTTAGAGTACTACACGTTACCACCAGGGACGATGTAATATTTTTCTTTCAATTGTTTGACACTGACGTATTATAGTTTAGCGTTTAATACTTTACCAAGTAAATAATCGTGGATAACGAAAAGAAAATTGGTCGATAGTTTGATATAATGAATCACGTAGAAGAAAAATTAAATAACGATGTATTAATCCACTTGTCGATTGTTATCAGATCATTAGAAATAATCTAGGCCTACACAAAAGCCACTTATATCTAAGGGCCATTCTCTAAGTGTGTTTCGAAACATTCTTGCGAATATGAGAACGAATAAAAAACTTGTTATCTACACCGTTTAAAATATAACTCATACACATACTGGCGCAAAAGACGTCAAACGAAAATAACAGACTATACGCAATAGCATTCAAATAAGATTTTTTTTTTAAATGTAATTTGTCTTTTTTAAGCACTAGTCTGAAATAAACGTTTTCCTAATAGATTTTTCTTCTTTCCATTAAACGATAACTCTTTTGTAACGTTAAAGTATGCATAGTCTTCTTCTTCTCTTCCGTTCCTACGCCCTTGATTTGAGAACTGGCAGTAAATGTAAAATTAGAAGCATTAATATATATTTCTTTAATGACGAATCACAAGTGTACATTGTGTTACCTACGTGAATAAATGATTTTTACATTTTTAGTCCCTTGGCTGTCGTTATAGAGTTTACAGTATTGTTTAATTCGCATTAATAATTATAATAATTCGTATACAAAAACTGTGATAAGTTGACTAGAATAGAACATACACGGAACAAACGCAGGCTGCAATTTCCCCGTACTAGACTATCTAAAGTTAGTAATTATTTTTTGGGGAAAGGGATACTCTTCTTTAATAAAATCCCAGAGGCTCTTTTATCACTGCCTTTCAATAAATTTAAGAAATGTATTAAAGAAAAGCTGTGTAAAAAGGCTTACTATAAAGTCAACGTTTTAAAAGAGTACCGAGAGTTTTTTACGCCGGCTTTTTCTCTCGGCCTACACCCTCTGTCTTCTTTGCCGATGAGTAGGGATGCCTACAAATTCAAATTTAATGACGTGGAATAAGTGATACATGTATCTTATGTTCCATAATAAACATATTTTATTATTATTTTATTTTATATTAAAAATAGTTTTGAGAGTCCACTTGGCATTGACTTCTATATTATGTACAGAACGTGTCAGTAAAGGAGTTGCGTCGTGGCTATGTGGCTGGTGACTCCAAGAACAATCCCCCCAGGGGAGCTGCTGACTTCACTGCTCAGGTAAGCTACTTATAATTCACAACTTCACGAGAATCTAAATGGCTCGATGCGCAGGAGTCGGATTTTATGGTCATTTAACAGTAACATACGCGAAATTAACACATTGCAATTTACACTAAATTGCGTACGTTATAAAATAGTTAGAATTATTCTATATTATAAAATGGTCGTATTTTGATTAATATCTTATTGATTTCATCAATTTTTAATTTTCTTAAAGAATACTCTTGAAAGTACCAAGTCTTGATATACTTTTTCAGTTGGCTATGGGAAACAATTAAATAACCATAGATAACGTCAAATAAAAATACGACGTCGAAAAACGTCAGCTGAAGTTATTTAAGTTAGAATATCTTTTTTGCCGCCATTTTTTACATGGAAAATAAATGTTTAGTCCGCGTTTTTTTTTATGGCTCTGGCACGATTTGTGCATTAGCCAGCGTCAAGTATAGGATTTTTTTAATTCGTGCTTGTCTTTAGAAATTCGACCGTGTCCTCCATGTACGCTTTAAGCACTCGCCCGGTACCGCACAACCCTCCCAAAGGCCGAGAACAAATTTAAATTAAATTAAAACTTGCCCTCGAACCGGGAATCGAACCCGGTACCCCTCGCCTAGCTGCCACTTAATAAGACCGCTAGGCTATGAGGCCCCCTAATCAGCTGAAGTTATTTAAGTTAGAATATCTTTTTTCCGCCATTTTTTACATGGAAACTAAATGTTTAGTCCGCGTTTGATAATAAGGGTGATTACGTAACAAATAGGTTAAGTTCGCATTCTAATTATTTTAATTTTGAAATCTATAACTGGTTGCTTATTTAGAACAGTGGTCAAATTGTGCAACAACTACATTTTATTTTTGAGACCAATGCCGATTTGTTAGGTAACCATGCGTTAATGTTGCAATTAGCAAAAATTTAATTAAAGATTTAGAAATGAACTATTATTATGACAAGCATCAGTCAAATTACAAAAATATACTTAATTACCTAGGAATTGCTAAATTTGCATTAACTTCATTGTGGTAAAATGGTTTCTATAGTAGTTTCTGGTTGTTGTTAATTCTTATTCCTCCACCATCTATACATAATTTCTTATATATTAAAATGAAGTGTTCATTTACACACTCTCTTGTTAAATGATATATTTATATGACAAAGTTTTCAAAACATTTAATGAAAAAATGAAATTGAAATTTTAAATAATTTTATGAAATTTTCGAATAGAGGTAAAAGTAATTAATTAACAATCAAATTAATCCCCAGTGGGGTCTGAGGCTGCCCGTTGGTACATACTGGATCTAATGAAGTCACTGAAATAAATGTAAAAAAAAAACAATATGTTAAAAACATATAAGAAAAAATTATATTATAAAACACATCAATTATGTTAAATTACATAATTAACAACAATTATTTAATATTAAATTGAAATTTTAATGAACAATAGTAATATTTTCATTTTTAATGAGAACTATCAAAGAGGAAATCCGAAGACTGGCAGCTAAATACAAAGATACGTACTTTAATCTGTCACCCGAACAGTGTGTGAGACGCCAAAAACGTCACCATATTCTAGAGTTAGAAGACCGGCAGTCGGTCTAGGCAGCAGATGAGTAGATCAAATGGGAAGCTACTCCACTTGACAGCACCACAGAACAGATCATAGCCTTATGGCTGATTGCAAATACGCGCAGAAGAAAAAAAAATCTTTTATCTACCTTCATAATAATTGTTTGTATTCAGGTGATTGTCTTGAACCATCCCGGGCAGATCAGCAACGGATACACCCCGGTGCTTGACTGTCACACTGCCCACATCGCTTGCAAATTCGCTGAGATCAAGGAGAAATGTGACCGTCGTACTGGTAAGTGTGTTCCTCCAATATAATAGATGATCGTCTACCAATCGAACCAACTAACCGGGCCAAACGGTCGGTAAACGGTTTCAGTGGGTCCCAGAGAATTACATTAGGTTAGGTTTTCTTTTTATTCTATTAATTGGCGTTTGTAATCTGCCCTGCGATTCTGTAACTCACTTTTCGAACTCACACAGCGGTTTTCGCATCGGCGGTCGCTCACAAATCAGTCGTGAAGCAGTCATTTTATGATTTTGTATTCTGATAAACAATAAACTACAACCTCCCACCTTTTCCAAACCGCTGTGTGAGTTCGAAAAGTGAGTTACAGAATCGTAGGGCAGGTTAGGTTAAAGCCAAAAATGTGTACCTTCATTTGTTCATTTCACTAATTATGGTTTAAGAGCATGCACCACCACAATATTGCATAGTACACCATTACAGAGTGATGAAAATATGTAGAAAAAAATTTGAGCGGTTTTAACCTGGAGCCGTAACTCGACAAATTTAATATTTAGTACAATATTATAAATAACACAATGATAACAATATACATTATTATTATACATTTCTGTATAGCCTTATAACAACTATTTCACCGGTATTCAATGCCTAAGACCACATTTGTCCAGTATTGGATACAATAATTTATACCTATAAATCCTTATTTCATTTAGTTTAGTTCAAATGCCAAAATCGTTTAAAACAATATTGTTTTTGCGAAACCAGTTTAAAAATCGAGTTTACATTCTAGTTTTACATGATGCTGTTATAGAAGGTGAAGGTCTTTAAAAATCTTATATACAGGGTGTCCCGTGTCAGACATGATAAAAAACAGTAAAAAAACTTTTGGTACAGTCGAATCTTCAATTAAGACTATATATAAGTAAGCACAGGTATTAGATCGAATTATAAAATAAAATAAGAAAGCCTTTATTGCTGTTTCTATCTTACAATAATACTCGTTAATTAATACATGCCTAACATAATTAATTTCTAAATACTTTTCTACTAAATTAAATTTAAATTACTTTCGAAGTACTTACTAAATTAAATTGGTTTAATCATTGTTTGTTCGGCAACTGGATGTTTGTCTGGAACAGCTTGTCTGTCGACAAAGGCGAATCGATCGAATTAACTGGTAGTAAATGTAAATTTAGAATCAATTTAACATATTTTCTGTTGACGTTCATAAGTGTTATTTTGCGTTTGTGTAGTAAATCTATTAGCTTTAAGAGGAATCTTCACATTTAGATATTTAAACAATAAACGAATAATGATTTTTTTTATTTCATTTACATCAAATCTCAAGAGATCATCAAGTTTTAAATTTAATCTTTTGTTTTTATAAAAATAATTAATTGTTGTGTACAGTATTCATGACATGTATTGTATTGATGCACGTATATATGAACCGCGGAAGAGTATCTGGGGGTTGAGTCAAGATCGAAAACTAAATTTGTATGAAAATTTGTCGACACGAACTGTAATTTTCATACAAATGAAGTTTTGTACTTTCTACATACACGACTGTTCAGCATCTTGACGAAAACCCTGGTCACACAAAATAGACTTGTCCCTAGTGTGGGGACCACTTTTGTATGATTAGCTACCATATAGTTCTGTAATTTTTCAAATAAATAGGTTTTTGGCCGTAATTGACATTCTCAGAACATCGTACTAAAGCTAAAAGAAAAGCAATACAAACGCTGACAAAAGACAGTTATGTTTATTAATTTAGTAAGAAATTCAAAAAGGATTTGTTTATTTGCATCTAAGACAGACCAACCAAGACAATATAAATTTAAACATATATTAAAAATATTATTTATTTATTTACACTTCGTTGCAATAAAAACAAAAGAAACGCAAACACAATACATAAAAATTATAAGGGATGCAACGGGCGGCCTTATCGCTAACAAGCGATCTCTTTCAGGCAAACCTAGATAAAGAGAAAAGAACAGAACCAAATGTTATATAAAAATATAATATAGAACCTTTATCTCAAGTAATACAAAAAAAATATATTAATAACAAACTAAAAACTTAAAAGCTCTCTTTTGTTTAATTTCCATATTCGAGGATTAAACATACTATATGTTACGAATAATAATTTAATATGTCAACTACAACAGGATGTTGCATCGATAATAATTTTTAAACTATGGAAAACTATTAAATTTATTTAAATTAATAAATGAAGAGAAAATCAGGAAATCTAGGAATTTAAATAAGATATTTTTATTTTGAAGACGAATAGCAAATATTCGTAACGTTTTAACAAAGAGCCTCTATAGCTCAATGGTTAATAAATATATCGCAAGGTTCAGTTCACGTCGAAACAGTGATGGCGTCGGATTAGTATGGTAATACCTTACCAATACGTGCAGAAATCTCTGCCACACAAAAGTACCGAATTCCTGTCAGAATTAAGTCAAACTTTTGTGTATCAGGTAAAACCACTGAAGTGGAGCCGAAGTCCATAAAGTCTGGTGACGCGGCCATCGTCACCCTGATGCCGACAAAACCACTCTGCGTTGAGTCTTTCCAGGAGTTCCCGCCGCTGGGACGCTTCGCTGTGCGTGATATGCGTCAGACCGTCGCTGTGGGAGTCATCAAGGTAATACATTGGATTATCATAGGATAGTATAAAAAGATTTACCCTATATTCTGCTTTTTAATTCCGTAGAATTCTGACAGCTATCATATTTGACATGTCAGTGATGGCAAACCTTTTTGGCCGGGCACATTTTTCAATTTCAATATGAGTCTGAACATCTGAGTCTATACATACGTTTTATTGTTAGTTAATGTACCCACTTTATGTGCGCTGCTCCACATTAAAAGTAGTTAAACGGCGAGTGGTAATTACGTTCCTTTTCATCAAAAACAGTAAAAAACGCACAAGCAAAGATAAAAAAAAATTAAGGTTTACTAAGCCTGGTATTAGTAGGCACTGATGTCAGCTAAAGAATAAAGTAAAGTAATTAAAGTTAATTCGATATATTGTTCGTGATATTGAAATATTTGTTATTTTTGTATTAGGTCACTTCAGTAAGTAAATATTTAGATTTATCTTTGTAGGTGAAACCTAAATACATAGCATTTTCTTTATTGCCCTCAAATTTAATAATAAGTCATATTTGTCCCTTTTTCGGTGGAGAACTTTTTTAGAATTACCTACTAAAAATGTCATTTCTACGGAATTAAAAATCAGAGAATAGTTAATCAGGTATTACGGGCCGTGAGGTTTCAATAATACCGCGCAACTATTAATTACTCTCATGAGGGTTTTTTTTATGATTTAGTAATGGATCTTACCAATTATAGGCACGCAAAGAATCCCTTTGAAGGGTTTTAGATGTATTTTACTTTACTGGTGATGAATGTGTATTGGAACGTGAAACTTGGCAATTCTAATTCGATTTAAACATAATTTAATGAAATATGAACGAACAACAATATTTGTTACGTGTTAAAATTTTAATAATATATATAATGGAAAATATTTTTGTTGTTATAACGTTTAAGGGTCGTAAAGTTTGTATTAGGGTACATTCGTTATTCAATCTGTGGACACTAGAGTCCCATACGTCAAGAATGTATTCGATTTCACATCCGGGAGTCCTATATACGTAGTTGTAATACTGTAAATTCATTATATGCGTCAAACATTATTACGAGCGCATTAAGAAGTTTTAATTTAGTATGTCGTAAGGGCATGTATCTTTACATTAATAATCGGTTATAATATCCCTCTTTTTTTTCAGAGCGTGACCTTTAAGGAGGTGACCACTGGTAAAGTCACCAAAGCCGCCGAGAAGGCCCAGAAGAAAAAATAACTATTGGGCTGCTTAAAACACGTAGAGCGGCCGGTGTGTGTCATCTGCAACGCTGCCCCATTTAACCCCACACCCCCATATTTAACCCCCAATTGGATGTTGCCCCCCGAGCAGCCGGCAGATGATGAATCGGTTGCCCCCAAAATCCCAATATCGATGTTGTCTCGTAGTCGTGAGTCCCACTCACACCGTAGGAGCTTCTTAACTGGTGACATCACTCACGTTCCCAACTCTTGCATTTATCATAAGATACTCGTTCGTTTTAGTTACACATACGTACTAAGTTTATGTCTTTTTAATTTTAGTCGTAAGTTATTTTCTATGTTTGAATTTCCGTACTTGAAGGCTCGTTATATCTTAATAATTTCCCATCGCAAAGAGTTCAGGAGGAAAGATGTTGGTATAATTGAATTTTTAAACCGTTTCACCTCACTCACCACTCTGACATAAACGTATTTTGTTCGTTCTCTGAGAGTGATTTTATTTTGATAAAGGTACGACGCAGTCACGCTGTAATGTGGTGCTTGATTCGTTCACTCGTTCTTATTGACATTTCATTGACAAATTTTGGAAAAGTACATTTAAGATTAGATGTTATTTTCATAGATGGTGTTGAGTGTTGTATTGTAGGGATTTTAACATCAGAGAGTAGAAAATGAAGGCGATGGTTTAACCAAAGCTATATAGTTGGATTAAGGGTATAATAATTAAGCGTTTAAAACGTTTTGATAGATGTCTGAAACTTTGTAAGTGATTTTTGTTCCTAGGTTGACCTTGTCTAAAAACATATTGTATATTCAGTTACATATTTTAGATAGAAAGTGTAAAGGTTTAAACGTTCAATTTGACGATTGTAAAATTTCTTGGAATAGGTATGTAGGTACGGATACAACTGGAAACTCTTTTTAAGCTAAATGTATCTTAATATTTTCAATAATTTTTGTAAAGACCTTGATCCTGATAAAACCAATAAAGAAGCGACTGGTATGTTGTGTTTTAATTAGCTATAATTAGTTAATACGATACTTAAGGAAACAATTCAATTAGTTAATTTAAACTATTTAGACAGGTACTTAATTACAAACTTCATTACACTACACTACACAATCTACTATATAAAAATAAGTCGGCTTTTCCTTCCTGACGCTATAACTCCAGAACGCACGAACCGATTTCCACGGTTTTGCATTCGTTGGAAAGGTCTCGGGCTCCGTGAGGTTTATAGCAATTTAATTTAATTTATAGAAAATTCAGGAAAAATTTCAACAGAAAAGCGGGATCACCAAACGAAATGTTACATAAAACGAAGCCATCTGGTGGCGAAACGGAGTTCGCCGAGTGTTAGTCTTTAATTTAGAGTTGCTAGTCTTTAATAATTAAAGATTTAGATGATTTTATAAAGTAAAAGGAGCAAATTTAACACCCAAGTATTGAACCTGCGAAATTAAAACAACTATATTCCCTCTAAGCAAACAGCGCCTCTATGCTTACCGTAGGAGCGATATGTTAAGGTAGGCATACAAAGACATACATACAAAAATTGCACCGTAAATGCAATCTAAAAACGCAATTGACCTTTAATCTGAAGGTAAGAACAGGACCAAAAAATTGGCTAAATATCAAGAGATTTTTTTAAAGAATGTTTTTTAATACATGTTCCGAAACGTATAATATAATAACACAACATAAAACGTAAATATATTATGTGTATAGACCCGAAACTTCACGACACATACAGAGTATAATAATACTAAACCTTCCTAATTCTTTACACCAGATGTCAAAGACGATTGAAGGTTTAAAAAATTACTGTTGATTCATGTTTGACACTTGTGCAAGGGCTGACATTGACATTTGGCATACGTGTTCACTGTGCGGTGTTTTGTAAATTGTATAATATTTGATCGGAAGAAAACTTGTTTCGCCGGTGTTTACTGATATTTATTTTACCAATGAAAAGCAACGATAACGAAACATGATGACGTGTGCTTTGCCGTAAGTGAAAGTAACATATTAGTGGTAGGAGTCATTTGCAAAGGCCTTCAATAACAGTCGGGTTGCGGAACGCTCGCAGTCTCTCGTCGGTCGTGGTTTAGTGCACTCTAGTCGTCGTAAACATTCTATCGTAACTATGTGTGGAATTTTCGCATATATTAATCACTTGACACCTAAGAGTCGGCGTGAAATTTTGGAATTACTTGTCAATGGATTGAAACGTTTGGAATACCGAGGATATGACTCTGCTGGTGTCGCCATTGATGCCGCTGATCAGAAGGATATTGCTGTCTTAAAAAAAAAGGGCAAAGTAGCAGCTCTTGAAGAATTGCTTCAACAACAATGCTTGGACTTGGCAGTTGAAGAATGTGTAGATTCCCACTGTGGTATTGCTCATACCCGTTGGGCCACTCATGGTGAACCAAGTGCTGTTAACTCTCACCCTCAGCGTTCAGGAGAAGACAATGCTTTTGTTGTCATTCACAATGGTATTATTACCAACTACAAGGAAGTAAAAACCTTCCTAGAAAATAAGGGATATTGTTTTGAATCCCAAACTGACACCGAAGCTATTGCTAAGCTGGTTCATCACATTTATAGTCAACACAAGGATTACAGTTTCCAAGAGCTGGTAGAACAGGTAATTCAGCAGCTAGAAGGTGCCTTTGCATTATGCTTCAAATCCCGCTACTTCCCGAATGAATGTGTTGCAACACGAAGAGGAAGTCCTTTACTTGTTGGTATCAAAACAAGACGCCGTCTATCAAGTGACCATGTACCTATTATGTATAATAACAACAAGGCTACTCGTGGTGTAGTGCCTTCTTTACCTCGGGTTAACAGCCATGCTCATTTTGAACCAGAAGAAGAGAGGGAAGTTGAATACTTCTTTGCCTCTGATGCTTCTGCTGTTATCGAACATACCAACAGAGTTCTGTACTTTGAAGATGATGATGTAGCTCATATAAAGGGTGGTGTCCTTAGTATCCACCGTATGTCTGGAAGCAGCACTGATCCTCATCAACGAGAGATTTTCACACTTAAGTTGGAATTGCAACAAATTATGAAAGGAAATTATGAGTACTTCATGCAAAAAGAAATTTTTGAGCAGTCAGAGTCTATTGTAAATACCATGAGAGGTCGTCTTAACTTTGCTGACGGAACTGTTACACTTGG
Source organism: Pieris melete (assembly GCA_963693345.1). Taxonomy (NCBI): domain Eukaryota; kingdom Metazoa; phylum Arthropoda; class Insecta; order Lepidoptera; family Pieridae; genus Pieris; species Pieris melete. The sequence continues at coordinate 361,125 of CAVNZK010000153.1, forward strand.
AGGAATCACAGACTATATTCCAGAAATAAAGCGTTGCCGTAGACTAATGCTAATTGGATGTGGAACCAGTTACCACAGTGCAGTGGCAACTCGTCAATTACTTGAAGAGTTGACAGAGCTGCCTGTGATGGTTGAATTGGCTTCAGATTTCTTGGACAGAAATACACCAGTATTCCGTGATGATGTGTGCTTCTTTATTTCACAGTCTGGAGAAACTGCAGATACTTTAATGGCATTAAGATATTGCAAACGTCATGGAGCCCTGATTGTTGGAATAACAAATACAGTTGGAAGTTCAATCTGTCGTGAGTCCCATTGTGGTGTACATATTAATGCTGGTCCGGAAATTGGTGTGGCCTCAACAAAGGCTTATACCTCACAATTTGTATCCCTTGTAATGTTTGCCTTGGTAATAAGTGAAGACAGAATTTCTCTCCAAAAGAGAAGGGCTGATATAATTGCAGGCTTGCATGAATTGGACAAAAAGATTAAACAGGTCTTAGCGCTAGATGATAAAGTGAAGGCCCTGGCTGAAGATCTCTACCGTCAGCGGTCTCTTTTGATTATGGGCCGTGGGTATAACTTTGCCACTTGTTTAGAAGGAGCCTTAAAAGTCAAAGAATTGACATACATGCACAGTGAAGGTATTATGGCTGGAGAATTGAAACACGGGCCATTGGCGCTGATCGATGATTCTATGCCTGTTATGATGATTGTTATGCGTGACCCGGTTTATACAAAATGCATGAACGCCTTGCAACAAGTGACTGCCCGCCAAGGACGTCCAATCGTCGTGTGCGAAGAAGGTGATACTGAAACAAAAAGCTTAGCATCCCGTGTCTTAGAAGTTCCAAAGACAGTAGATTGTCTTCAAGGAGTCCTTACTGTTATTCCCATGCAATTATTGGCATTCCATATAGCCGTTTTGAGAGAATGTAATGTTGACTGTCCAAGAAATCTTGCTAAATCTGTAACTGTAGAATGATTTTAAGTTATTTCTCACAAGTTAAGTTAGATCTCTAAATGCACAAGTTACTTTATATTTTTAGCGTTGATTAGTTTATTTTTTTGTATATATTAATTATGATAGATATCTACGACATAATCGTAATCACAAATCAGTGCAGAGATAATTTTTTGATATTTTAAAGATAGCATAAAACAGCTTTAGCTTAAACATTCATTCCATTGAATTAAATTTTAACTTTATGTTGCGTCACATTCCCGTCACAATTACTCAATATCGGGCCGGTTGAAATTATTACGATAGATCTTGTCCAAGGTTGGCTTGACAATTTCTATTGGCCTATGGAATATTTGCATGTTTGTGATTAATTTTTATGTTCCAATCGTATTAGAACATTGGATTTATATTTTATCCCATTTCCAGAAATTTTGTAATACTCCTATATTGTGTCTAAGATTGTAATTTGCTAGATATTAGAGATTATACATTATTCCTAGTATAATTCTTAGGTCCTGTATATAATTTTCGTATAAATAAATAATTTAGAATGTTGATGTTTATATATTTTTATATAACTTTTATACATTTACAATTAGTGAGAGTGATCTTTTATGTACTTGAGGAAAAGGAAACGTTCAACGGCAAGGGATAATAATTTTATCTCACTGCCTTTATCGGCGGAAATATTTGTTTCAACAATCGTGTTATTTAAAAATACTGATTCTGACGCTTTTAAAATATTAAAGATCCCTATGCTTGATTATTTGTACATCGATTGTCGAGTGAGATTCAGAAAAAAAATTGGTTATATTTTTATTAAAACTAAATTCAAATGTTAGTTGCTAGTCAAAATTTTGTTATTCCATTTGCAAAAGATCTTTTTCTATTAAAAATGTTAATTGTTTATAAGTTTATTTTTAAATATAATAAAGTTGCTTTTACATTTATTTTTCTTTGTTTTCTTTTTTTAAAGACATGGACGTTCGTGGGCAAATACGTCTATTAATTTATCATAAACACAAAAATATTTTACAAAGTTTATTTAGGTATGGTAAGCTCATTCAGTTACCTACTAGTATGACTTAGTAACGATTAACTCTTAAGAAACGACTGAATACAGCTGTTATGTTCTTGTTCTTGAATTAGAAGTCGGCATAAGTAGCCATCTTTTTTGTCAAAAATTATGAAATAAACAGTATGTATTGATTAAAATATTCATAATTATCTCATCTTCATTAAACAATAATTTAAAGTTATCTAAAGCTTAACAGAACAAACTTTTCAATATTTATAATATTTCGTAAAATGCTTTATAAAAATTAATAAAGATACCTAGAAATGTGTCTGCCCTAAAAAATAACTAATAATCTAACAACTCTCATGAGCACATTGCTCATTGATTAAAATATTCACAATTATATACGGTTACATTTAAATAATGTTTACCATTTTAAGAACGGTAAATAGAAACGCAATGAGAGCGTTTTGTTTTTTTAAACCGACTTTGTCTTTAGCAACAATAAACCCGAAGAGCAGGCTTCGTATTTACATTTTTTATGACAGATTTGATACAGTCAAATTATTTTCACGTAAAGTTCAATTGAAAATTATTTATTAAAAAAAATTTTCAACACAGAATGAACATAATTTATAATATTTATTTAGTACTAGCTGGCCTGGCGAACATCGTACCGCCTAACAGTCGATTCTTTATTTGTTTAAAATACTTACTCTGCTATTCGGGACACCGGTCTAACTAGTAAGATAAAAAAAAGAAAATTGATAAGACAACAAATACTTTATGTCAAAAAATAAAAATTTACCTAAACGAATATTTTGTATGGGAATATAGAAAAGTGTTGTTTTTAGACTTATTCACTCAATTTTTTTTAATTTTTCTCCGTAAGAACCATCCTCGTACTTCAAGGTATAATATTTAAAAAAATCAGACAAATCGGTCAAGCCGTTTTCATGTTATGTCGTGACAACGGAAAACGGGTTTCATTTTTATATATATAGATATAGTAATAATATTTAGTTGTCCAAGGACAAGCTGTAGAACACAAACCAACCAACCGGCTTGCCGATTAATTATTAGTATTTTTATTTTTAGTGTTCATTTTTTGTATTTCCCATTTGTATGTACTAAGAGGTATAAGTAATTACAGAAACAAAGGCTTTTATTATTATTATGTATATATTTAATTATCCCACTGACATGTTAATGGATCATGAAGTGCAGAGCAACTTGCAATCTGATATTGTTAAAAAGTATTATAATTTTATTTATGGTTCCCTATACTTTTTCTTTCGTTAAACTATTAAATAAATGTAAATTGTTAAACTTTTTATATAAAATGTATTTTGCCATAACAGGCATTTTATTCAATTGTCTAAAATCTTTATCAACCCCTTACGCAACACAAATAAAAACCTATTTTGGAACCATTTTCTCGATCGCAGGTATAACGAGAGAGAGACGGACCGATCTCCCGTCTCATCTCACTGTAGCGGCATACATAGTCGGGTGACATGTTCAGAAACTTGTGTCACACCAAAACCTCACGAGCGCGATCGCAGGTATAACGAGAGAGAGACGGACCGATCTCCCGTCTCATCTCACTCTAGCGGCATACAAACGAATGGAGATTTTCTCGTGCTGGATTTGTAAGAAAAATGTATATCATAGTCGAATAAGTAAACTTGTCATTTTACACCCGGAATTTATCATCAAAAGTGTGAATAAAACGATAGATGTAATATAAAATTTGAAAAAATTGTTTTCATTAATTCCTTACTTCCCAAAAACTTATATCACCAATAAGACGTTATCACGTAAACATCTCGATCGTAAACCTACTTTACAAACAACCAATATTTTTTTATTGAGATAAAGCTTGCCAACGCTCGGCACACTGACACATTAGTAAAAACAAACACAAAATACAATTTTTAATGTGACAAGCACTTAAAGGCAAACATGACATACATATATAGAGATCATAACCTATTATTAAACAAAAAAAAAATTACTAATCAAAGAAAAAATTCAAATTACAAAAAACTAAACAAAAATCCATTTTATAGTGGGAGGGGAGCAATTATGTATATCTAGATCTAGCTCGTTTATGCTTAATCTGGAAATCGGTGAGCCTTGACCAAAAAGCGTTCTACGGAAAGGAAGGTTATACTTGTTGATTCAGTATAAATAATTAATATTAATTTATTAATAATAATTATTTATACTAGACACAAAAATCTCAAATAACATTTACGTCCTTTCTTATAATCGTGCTATCAAATTTATCCCTACTGAGCATGGATTTATATCGTTAGATAGGCCCTTACCGCAGTGAGACCGCGCAGTGTTGTCGCACAGTCTAAGTGAGTGAGACTCACTAACCTGGGATCAGTGCACCCCTAAACACAGTGTTAGCCGGACGTGTTGTAAAGGACGTTTGCGAGCAGTTTAGTGCCACAAAATACCATCGTGTGCCTTTCTAAAGTGCAACAACAATTCTAGAAACACAAATAAAGCCAGAGGTGTAACATTTCACTCGTAAGTATTGCGATTTGATTTAAAAACTGTTATTTTTCCTTCCGCACTGACTAAAATAACAAATTTAAATGGCGAGTGCACGAAAGAGAAAGTAGTGTTTGCAACTAATGTAGGAGAAAAAGAGATGACACTAGTTTCGACCGTACCTTTACACACATTGTACACAAATTGCACTGTTTTAGGACGCCATGTTGACGCACACATTCAAACGTTTTCGTTAACGCACAGATTCAAAAACAATGCCACAGTTTTTGGTGTCGGGGCCTATCTAACGATATAAATCTATGCTACTGAGTATATATGAAACATCTCGACATCAGCTACTGGTGTCTTCGAGCACGTCGGTAACTGGCTCCACAGGTCGAGGATCCGTACACCTTGCCGTCTTCCACACTTGGGCTATGAGTGTCTCGTATTGCTTGCGTTCCTTTAATTATTTTTTTTAAATTGTCAAGTTTTCTTACAATGACTGTACGAAACTGTACTTGCGAGGCACGATGTACTACCGGGCCATTGTCTATCGGAGATAAACGTTACCGTGTTTTTAGGTAGGACCTTTTTTTCAAAATACTATGCTACTTAAGAATAATTGTTATTCTTTGTCCATTCTCTTGATTGGCATCAAAAAACAAGTTATTTTTTTCACATTTAAGTCGGTTCGATTCACAGACGAGACAAGTAATTTTTAGAAAATCATTGAATGCAGTAATACTTTTAAAAATAAAATAAAGTCTTATTTCAGCAAAATATCCTATCTACGATATTGCAGATACTTGCCCTTGATGTCCCATACTCTCGCCCTGTATTACAGGGATAAAACCGAAATAATGTGTATTCTTTTGTTTATGCGAGTAATACGCGTTAATATAAAATTTCTTAACGAATACTATTGACGTAGTTTTATCACATATTGGTTTTCGACGACTAAAGCATTCTAAACATCGAGTTATAAAGTTTTAGATTATTTCCTACAATAACCTCGTCACATTGAGCTGTTTCATTCCCCTATTTTGGTATAAACTCTGCCCAAAATAATATTTAGACGTATTGTAAATTTATATAATAAGGAGTACGCTAGCCCCAACTTATTGTATAATATCTCCAAATTATTTCAAAAGAAACAAGCAAATAGAACAGATTTTTAAGACCACATAAAACTCACACACGCACATTGTACATTCCCACACACACAGGCAAATTTAATCTTCGTTGTTTTGGTGTAATTTGTTGTTGAATTTATTTTTAATTTAACAATAAATATTATCTATTTTTAATGCTGTAGATTGTAAATTATGTAACTATACATATATGTTCTTGCTATTTTCTGTCAAAAATCTAAATTATTGCTAGGAGGAAATTATTTGGAACTCTAGGAATTCATTTAAAACTTAACTTAGTAATCATTTATTATAACTGTATTGTACTTTGTGCTTGTATTTTTATCTATTGATTATTATGATTCATAGTTAATTATTTTTTATTAAAAGATTCCTTCTAATCTTTGGATTGTCTTTGAAGAATCCGAAAGAACTCAGCCCTGCGATTCTGTAACTCACTTTTCGAACTCACACAGCGGTTTTCGCATCGGCGGTCGCTCTTAAATCAGTCTTGAAGCAGTCATTATATGATTTGGCATTCTGTAAAGGTGGGAGCTTGTAGTTTATTGTTTATCAGAATACCAAATCATAAAATGACTGCTTCACGACTGATTTGAGAGCGACCGCCGATGCGAAAACCGCTGCGTGAGTTCGAAAAGTGAGTTACAGAATACAGGGCCAGTTTCCGGACTTAGACGCGTGTGCGTGAACTCCTGGCTAATTAAATCAGCCTTGCTCCGTCCGGAAGCTCAGAAGTTTCCTGTGCATTTCGCTACACGGAGCGACTTCACTGCTCCGAGGATTTCTGTTCCTAGCCAAGCATGCCACGCAGTCAACGTGGATGACTGATTCCTCTGCGCTGAAACAGCCTCTGTTCTGTCTGTGTGACGTTTTATTATTAATATATGCTCGGGCGCAGCCGAAGTGAATCGCTAGTTATACAAATTCATGCGTAGTGCAAAAAAATAATCGACATTGACTGATATGAATTTATAAACAACTTATCAAGGAGTCATCATTCTCGGTACACAGATATTCACTAGTAACATTCTTTGTTCTATCTGCCACAATATAGTATATCTACCTACCTTTATGACTAGTCTTTTGTAAGGGCTATGAGGATTAATACTATGACGCTTTTAATACAAACATATGTTTTAATATCTAGGACAGGAGTTTTCCGCACCACTAGAAATCGTTTGGAATTATTTAGCAGAGGATTTTGACGAAGCAACTGTTTATCGGTATTTATATAATATATAAAATTCTCGTGTCACAAACTCACAATGTTAGTTCCCATACCTACGAAACGACTCGACCGATTCTTATGAATTCTTGTATGCATATTCAGTAAGTCTGAGAATCGGCTACTATCTTTCAAACCCCTTAATGTTAAGGGTGGTCCACCCCTAACTTTTATTTTTTAGATATATTTTTTAGGTTTTTTTTGATACTGCATACACAAATACATACAACCCCTAATTTTCACCCCTCTACAAACAACCCCTATTTATTATTTGTTTATTTAAATCGTATGACTTGAACTCTGAGATTTAAATAGAGAAAAATTCACAGAAAAACCTAAAAAGTTTTCATTCCGGAAAACCGAACTAAAAAGGTAGGCTAAGTAAAATCACATTAAGGAGAAACGAAGTTCGCGGGGGCAGCTAGTTATTTATAAAAGTTAAAAGCCTTCGTTCAGCACAATGATACATTGGTACAAGATAAATCAAGTACAATTTTAATGCGAAAAGCAGTTATAGGAAGAAGTGGTAAAAAAATTAACAAAAAAATTTAATATTAAAAAACTAAACAAAAATTGACTTCAAAGTAAAAGAGGAGCAACTATGGATATCCATGGGTAGAGCGTTGAAGTGTATAGATACCGGCAAACTTCTTGAGCATTAAACAAGGGAGCGGGGGAAAGTTTGCGCAGCGCGGGATACAAACGTCTACTGATTTACCAATCATCGCAAGATGAAGTCTCCAATACGCATTGGGCTAGCGTGGGGACTACAGACCATTCCCTCTCGCCTAAGAGAGGAGGCCTATGACCATTAGTGGGACATATACAACGTTTAATTGAGTACGCTGAAAATCTCGAAGTTTATTAAACTTAAACTGAGTGACGATTTTTACTACTGCCCCATCAAAATAATTTGCCATGGGCCTCAGATGGTATAGTTACGCCACTGCCTGGGGTATCTAGAGGGATCACCCCGTTTGTCCATCCTTTCAGAAGATCGCAATTTGGCCTAAACTCACCTATATCCAGATTGAGTATTCTGTTAAACGAGCTAGGTATATCCATAGTTGTTCCACTTTGAAATCAAGTTTCATAATTTATGCATCGACGTGTTTTTTTCTCTTCGAGTTTGCCTGTAAGTGCTTGTCACATTAAATCTTTTATTTTATTTAAGTACCAATGTATCAGTGTGCCGAGCGTTGGCATGCTTTTGTAAATAAATAAATAAAACTCAGCCACAGGGGTCATAATAAATAAAAAAATAAATCAGTGGCGCTACAACCTCTTTATTTCTTTCTGAATCTGTTTCATAATCATATTTAAATCTAATAGGCAAGTAAGTGATCAGCCTCCAGTGCCTGACACACGCCGTCGACTTTTTGGGTCTAAGACACAATGTTTTCCTTCACCGTTCGAGCAAATGTTAAATACGCACATAGAAGGATAGTCCATTGGTCGAACCTACGACCTCAGGTATGAGAGTCGCACGCTGAAGCCACTTGGCCAACACTGCCACAGAGGTCAGCTTGTCCAATAGGATGTAATATATGCTCATAAAATAAAAAAATGATCATGGTAGTTAGAAGAAAGCCTTCTAATACTTGAAAACAACCTGCACTAACATGCATCTTCACCTGGACGCCCACTGAAGCGCCGCATACAATGCTACATGTATGTCAAAGATTGATAAAACTATTTATGATAGGGAAGAAAAGAATAGATAAAATATATAATCATTAAGAAGAACAACTAAGGTAGCACATGTTACAATAAAAATAAATAAAATTTGGTGGAAATGGGCGGGATAATACCAAGAGAAACAGAGAAGAAACCAAACCAGTACCCAAGATAATAAATGGAAAAGACGAAGACAATTCAGAAGGTGGATAAACCAAATTAAGGAAATAGCAGATGGTACAAGGCAGACAGTGGCACAGGGCAGATAGGAATGGCGGGATTTGAAGGCCCACAGATACCTAAAAAGAATGAGGTAGAAATAAGAGTTGAAGCGTAAAAGGATCTATTATTATGCTCATAAAATAATTTAATTGTCTTCCATTTTTCTTATCATTGTTTGTCGTGATCAAAGCAAATTATGCTTATAAGCGCCGACCAAACGATTGAAAGATTATAAGTAAAGTGTTTGATAAGATATAAATTGATTTAGGTGATTTCCTGAATTTACCTAGAATAAATAAGTAGATAAATTATTTATTGATATGCTGATTAACGCGGCTATTCGAGACAAGAATGCGTTAAAATCTCGATGAATTATTCATATAGATATACTTTGTTTAGTTCACATTTGTATTAGTTGTGTTATTATAAGTTCTAAAAAAAATTACAACACCTATGCGCCTATTTTATTAAGCATAGTAGTTTTTTTGTTCTAGGTCATGGTCTTTACATTTACTATCACATATTACAAAATATTGAAAAACTATTTTAAAAGAGTAAGTAGTAAGTTTCTAGGTTCGAACCCCGGCTGTGCACCAATGGAGTTTCTGTCTATGCAAAAAACAAAGTCAAAAATCATGTATTCATGTAGGTAACAAAAAGTACACTTATGAACGTAAAAAAAACATTTAACATTCGCTCGAACGGTGAAGTAAACATCGTGAGGAAACCGACATGTCTTAGACCCAAAAAGTCGCCGTCGTGTGTCAGGCACTGGAGGCTGATCACCCGCTTGCCTATTAGATTGAAAAATGATCATGAAACTAAAGAGGTCGTAGCGCCACTGATTTATTTAATTTTATGTAGTTTCTTGCCCATTCTTCTCCATATACCTTTTGGAACAGGCAACTAGAGTCATTTGTTTTTAATATTTTTTAACTCGTAATTTTCTAATAAATAAATGATTTGACTTTGAATTCTGTGAAGTATAAGCTTAGCACCGTCTATGACCTATCGCTTGTTGTGGGCCGTTGGCCGTGTTACGATGCAAGTGGGTCGCATGATGAAACAGAGAGAGGCGTGTGTTATACGCAAGCGAAATATTGCGCGATGATGGCTCTCCCGAATCGAGTGTATTTAGACACACATTATAGTTGACACAGGTAATAAATAATAATCAAATGGCGCTACAGACTACTGTAATGGTAAAATAAGAAGTAAGGGAACGCATAAAAAAATCAGTGGCGCTACAACCTCTTTTAGGTCTTGGCCTCAGATTTCTGAATTTGATCATTTTTTAAATGTAATAGGCAAGTAGGTGATCAGTCTCCAGTGCCTGACACACGCCGTCGACTTTTTAGGTCTAAGACATGTCGGTTTCCTCACGCTGTTTTCCTTCACCGTTTGAGCAAATGTGCTTAGAAAGAAAGTCCATTGGTGTACAGCAGGGAAACCTACGACCTCAGGTATGAGAGCCGCACGCTGAAGCTACTAAGCCAACACTGCTCAAATCGCATAGTGGGAGAAAAAAAGTTATATTTTTAGCAATTTTTTCCCTTATAACTCTTTCTTTTCTTCTTACTATACAAAATATGAACGAGCACAAAAAAGACGAAAATCAGAATGATATTATTATTGTGTAGTATACACTATGCAGGTGTACTAAAAAGGTACTGGAATGCGTTCTGATTCTGCAAAACTGTAAGGGAACGTCGCTCCACCACGTTGCCCTCCCAATTCACCACTGCCTACAATCCTCAATAGGCCTTGATTGCTTCGTTTTTTCGATAATTTTGATTATATGGACAAGTAAGTTGATCAGCCTTATAAATTGAACGGGGCAAACGGGCTTATCGGATGTTAAGTGATACCGTCATGTACACCCAATGCCAGAGGGCACGCGAGTGCGGTTTGATAAATTGGTTTTCTTCGTGATTTGTCTTGACTGTACTCGTAGTGCTAACTGCTGACTGCGCAGAAAGATATTTTCCTTTGGATGTTTTCAGCCTTGATTCGAATGCGTGACATCAACATAGTGAAACGCACGTCCAAGCCACTAGGCCAATAGTGCTCGTATACCTACTTCTCTATTGCAGTAATATATAATTTCAATATTATCTCTCTCCCAGCAACAATAAATATTCGATGTTTTTCCGTTTCAAAAAGTCAAAAAGGATATTTTGATTTGTGTGAGGAAATAGAGTTTTAGCTGTGAATGTACGATTCATACGAAATATAACTAGTTTTAAATTCTTATTTGCTTCACTGTAATATTTCTAAAGTAACTAACGAAAGAGTATTAATAATATTCTTAACCTATTTAAAAATAATAATAAATAAAAATGGATAAAAAGAAAAAAGTCAAATGTACACTTATGAACGTCAAAAAAAGAAATGTATATGAAATGCTTTTAACTTTACATTTAGTGCCAGTTCTCAAATCAAGGGCGTAGAACGGAAGAGAAGATCTGGCAATAAATTCTCCGCCACTCTTTTTAATCGCCATTTTTTTTACACAACGTTTGTAAGGAGCTGCATATACAAATTCGAAAAGTATTGCTTATTCGTTGAGCGAGGGAACCACCAGCTCGGGCCACCGGTACTGCCAGACTCCAACATAAATCTTTAATAAGCGACTGTACACTAGAAACTTAGGCCTATGAGTCTCTACTGCAAAGGAAACTTTTACCCTTTATTTTATTTTTAACTAGCTGACCTGGCTAACTTCGTTCCGCCCTACAACCTTATAATATCGTTGTTACTTTAATTTAACTTATTTTAGGATTTCATTAATGTTAAGTATTTATTTATTTGTACATTAATACAACTTTTTTGCAAATACAGAAATGTTTTGTTGCTTGCCATTGCGAAAGAAGAGTTAAGTTTTACACATTAGGCATCTTCTCTCTAGCGTCAATATGGCGATACTGCATTTTAAGCACTTTCTGATATCCAACATCTTTTGATCAGGATCAAAGCATGGTTATGCATCTCCTCATTCACCTCAAGATCGGAATTTCTTGATCTGACACGAATTCGACGTAAAATGATGCGTAGTTTTGTCAACAGATGGCAGCATATGGTTTTTGCATTCGTAAAATTAATTAATTTATTTATTGTTATTCGATAACTTATCCGATATTTTATTGCTTATTCTGCTATTCGGGACGGAAACAAATCCAACAAATCAAAAACCATGGCAATCGGTCGAGCCGTTCTCGAGTTATAAGAGTTGTAACAAACACGACTTTCTTTTATATATATAGATATAGAACTAGAGGCAAACGGGCAGGAGGCTCATCTGGTGTTGAGTGATACTTCCGCCCATGAACACTCGCACTGCCAGAAGGCTCGCAAGCGCGCTGCCGGCCTATTAAGAATTGGTACGCTCTTGAAAGACCCTAAGTCGAATTGGTTCGGAAATACTTCAGTGGGAAGTTCCACATATTGATGGTGCGCGGCAGAAATTGCCTTAAGAATCGCTCAGTTGTGGAACGACGAACGTCGAGGTGATACGGATGGTATTTTGTATTCTGCCTTGACGTCCGATGATGAAACTCAGCTGCAGCTATTAGTCCGAACAACTCCTCTGAACACTCTCCATACGTTTTGTTTGTGAACGTGTCTGCCATCTTGCCTTAAGAAGCGAATTGGCGGGTTCTTAAAATTATAAATATGTATAATTTCTATTACTCATAAATAATCCGAAATAGTTTTTTAAATCTTGGAAGCTTTTAAGAGAGATTTTTCGTTAAGTCATTCCCGTCAAAAAAGTACCAGTTCTGCCCTGCGATTCTGTAACTCACTTTTCGAACTCACACAGCGGTTTTCGCATCGGCGGTCGCTCTCAAATCAGTCGTGAAGCAGTCATTTAATGATTTGACATTCTGATAAACAATAAACTACTACAGCTCTCACCTTTTCATAATGCCAAGTCATAAAATGACTGCTTCACGACTGATTTGAGAGCGACCGCCGATGCGAAAACCGCTGTGTGAGATCGAAAAGTGAGTTACGATTCTGTAACTCACTTTTGCAGGGCTGGGTTAAACGTCGACTCTGAATTTTACTCTGAGACGGTCAAAGCAGGTCACTGGCCACTGGCCGGTCCCTACTCCTAAGTCCAAGATTGCATACGAAACCGGATTTTAAACCGAATTACACAGTTTGCCTCGTAAGGTATACAAATCTTTTCACTAATGTACGTAGTAATTGTTTCGCGAGTCTAAATTTTAAAAAAAATAACACGAAAGAGAACACAAAAAAACAGAGAATATATATACACGCTATTCTCCGAAACTACTGAATTGTTTTACATAAATAAAAACAAATCAGTAGCGCTACAACCTCTTTAGGTCTTGGCCTCAGATTTCTGAATCTGTTTCATGATCATTAGGCAAGTAGGTGATCAGCCACCAGTGCCTGACACACGCCGTCGACGTTTTGGGTTTAAGACATGTTGGTTTCCTCACGATGTTTTCCTTCACCGTTCGAGCAAATTTTAAATGCGCACATAGAAAGATATTCCATTGTTGCACAGCCGGGATCGAACCTACGACCTCAGGTATGAGAGTCGCACGCTGAAGCAACACTGCTCTCGTTTTACATTAATAGAATAGGCTTACAAAATAAAATATAGACATAAACAATAAAACCAAGGGTTAAACTAAAACGAAAGAACTTTACGTAAGTTTCTTTCAGTTTTGCGGCGATATTACGAAATTTAACATTATAATTCTCGCGCTAACAGCGCGTGTTGCAAAACATAATAAAATAATGATAGATTACGAAAAAGTTGATTGCGACCATGTCTATTAATTAACCGAAGTTGCATTAGTGTATTTTCTCTGTAAAAAATTTTTGGGCATTTTTTAATAAAGATTATTTACATTCTAATGAGTTAATAAACTAGTGTAGTGAATATAAGTGCGGTACACATGGACATAGTGTCAAAATTCAAACATTATAGAACACTAAGACTGTTAATGAATATTTTAAGCTATTCACTAGTATTGTAGTAATATAAAGTCAACATAATATTACTAATTAGCCATAAATATTGTATAGGCTTAATTGTACCTACTTCACTATTGAATAACTTTTCCCTATCACACACGTGTCACTTGGCTAATATATTTGGCAAAACAATTCAATTGTTATAATGTATAATTTGTGTTATGTTTGGGTGATTATTAGTGATTCTTGTAAGCAAACAACCAAAGCATGGAAATTAAAAACTAGCTTGGTTTCACATTTAATTTATGTCACACTTTTAAATATTGTCTTAGAACCCTTGTCTATAGGCAAATTCTAAAGTCTTAATTTAAGAACGCATTTCTTTATAAAAAATGCTTGTATGAGAAGATTGTATATGAACTTAAATGCCTCAATAAACAATGAGGATAAACTTATTTTACTCATTAAGATACATCTACGCAGATAAAATAATCTTTTTAAGCACTTTTCCTTTATAAATAATAACAGCAATAAATATAATTCATTTCAAATCCGCTATCACGCGAATAACCGTTGTTTTCGTGGATGTAATTATTATTGACTCATGTTATTACAATGATTTGCCCAGCGGCCAGGCTGAGGTATTTCGACCTCACGGCCTTGTCTTTTTCTTTTTTCGATATGAAGAAAATTTTGCAATATCGCGGGACAAAAACTCGCTAACATAATTATTACGCGACATAATCTGTAATTTCCATATGATCCTTATAATTTATAGTTATAAAGGAGAGTTTTATGAAATTGGATTGCATTGGACGGGCGGCCTCCTCTTTACTTGAGTCATTAAAACCAGATGCCCACTAAAGTAGTTCCGAAACAATACGACTTAGGGTTCTTCAAGAGAAGATCGTACCAATTCTTAAACAGCCGGCAAGGCTCTTGCGAGCCTTCTGGCAATGTGAGTGTCCATGGGCGGCGGTATCACTTAACATCAGGTTAGCCTCCAGCTCGTTTGCTGGAGCTGAAACCTAGAAATAGGAAAGCTATTATTAAAAGACCTAAGGACGACGACAGCATTGGATTTTGATATAGGTATGGGGGAGACTAAGGGTGTAGACAGGAAGTGACATTGTTTTATGATATAGAGGTTAATAAGCATATAAACGTTCCTATTAAACCGCTGTCTATTAATGTAGTAAAATCCTTAGTTTAAAGATCTAAGCGGCAAGTGACGTTATTTTATATTATGTAGAATATGTTTTGGCTTAATAGACATTTAGGGAACGATTTCCGTTTGTCAAATTCAACACGTTTACAGAAGTTACCTACATTAATTAGTCACACAGGACACAGTCTACAAAGGACACATGTCAGAAGTGAAACCTCTTTGGCAAACTAATTTTTAAGTCTTGTTTATAATTATACAAAACTTTAGATTTCTTTAGAAGAATCTACTTCAGTTATAGGAGATATGTTAGGAATTTAGTGAATTTATTTGTCATTATAATATATTAAGTGTCGAAAATTAATGCAAATTGTATTTTACTTTACAATTCGTCATTTGAGATTTCAATAAATTGTTTTGCATAAAATATAAAATACTAATATTTCATAAATTCTCTTTACGAAATTTTAAAAATAGAATATCTATAAGGTAATTCGCCCTTTTCACTCTCTTTCAATCGCTCTCTCCCTTTCCTTCGACAAAAACGCTGCACATATTCGTGTGCTAATATTATTATTATTGCGTTTCATTCGCAAAAAATTTCCCTCCAGAAGTTTTACTTCAAAAAAACAAATTAAAACCTGTTGCGTTTAAAAATCTATACGGACGAGGCGATCATACCAGGTATGCAGAGAATACAATGTGCAGTAAAACAAAAAAGACATTTTGGTCAGATGTCAGTGGCCGCTTGAGGGACGGCGGCGAAATTCCATCGTTTTCTTGACGCACGCCGTCAGAATAATAAACATGAGAACAACTACTCCAAGCGGTGAAACTTTGTTAGATAATTGGATCACGAATGCTTAGAACGGTAAATATAAGAACAATATGAAATTACCTGATATGTAAATTCATGCTTGACTACACTGTGGTTTTTGTTTTAATAAATATCTATTAAATATTTACTCTTGTCTCATTAAAATGTTTCATTTATATTTTAATGTTTTGGAAATAAATAAAAATTATTAAGCTGGATAATGTTGCATAGTTTTGGAGTGTATTTGTTACAGCTACAGGACACACCTCGTCCTTATAATATTAGTAGGTATACATTACAATGTGGTGACCGTTACGTGATATGTAACGATAGTTTTAGCTAATACATATATAATATTCTCGTGTCACGGTGTTTGTTGTTAAGCTCCGAAATGGATCGGAAATTTTGTGTTCATATCGGTTAGGTCTGCAAATCGGACAACATCTATATTTCATCCCCCTAAATGTTAAGGGTGGTCCAAGTCTAATTATTATTTTTTTCCTCGACAAAATTTTTAGTTTTTATTTTTTATGATACAACATACAAAAATACATACAACTCTTAATTTTCACTCCTATACGATTAACCCCTATTTTTTATTCGTTAATTAAAAACTTAATACCTCAAAAAAACAATAAACTACAAGCTCCCACATTTTCAGAATGCCAAATCATAAAATGACTGCTTCACGACTGATTTGAGAGCGACCGCCGATGCGAAAACCGCTGTGTGAGTTTAAAAAGTGAGTTACAGAATCGCAGGGATGCTCTTGGGTCACCGGTACCAACAACCAGGCGGCAACTTAAATCTTTTTATAAGCGCCTGTGCACTTGAACCCCACGGTCCAAAGGGAACAAAATCAAAGTTGGAGGAAATGCACATTTGAGCCGTTTATTATTTTCCGCCTACTCCACGTCCGCGCCATCTTTTGTGCTTGTCCGAGAGAGGTGAGACGGGGCTAACGTGTCCACACAAGTAGCATCTCATACCAAACTCCATCCTTGCCATCATCTCTAGCGCTGCCTGTTGGCTCCAAAATGGCTTGAACGCTGACGGAGACAAGAGAGCGACGTTTGATGTCCTTGAGCCCTTTTGACATTGGAGACCATTCTGTCCAAGGCTACTTCAAAGCCAGAGGGATACTTATAGGGAGTAGATATGGGCACTCCTAAGCGACTGCTAATGGCAATGATTCAGGGTCAAAAAGAGTGCCAGTATTTGGGGAAGGATAGGCATTAAGCCAATTACCGAGATCCCCCCACAGCCACCAACCTTGCATGGTCTGTAATAGAAGTGTGACCTATTTATAATTATTGGTTAATTAAATACACACTTGTCTTTAAATATTTCATCTTACGTTCGTGAATAATAGCTGTAATTGAAATACAGTAAAAACCGTTTACGACGACATCGTTTAGAACAACATACCGGTTACATTGACCAAAAACAAAAGTCCCGGCTGAATTCTATTGTATTAGGTTCTTAACGTCATCGGCTGTTACGACTATCGGTTTTTACAACCAAATATGAGTACAAATATGAGTAAACCAATGTCGTAATAACAGATTTTGACAGTATATTATATTATATAGGAAGTACGGTCGCAAATTATGAAATATTACTATCGCAGCGCAAACACAATTAAACAGAAAGAGTATTTGAGTTAAAAGAGTAGAATTAGAGTGTCGTTTTTTTAAGAATTAGAGTAAAATTAGGATAAAACACTGGCAATTTGATAGAGACTATTTTGTCATATATCATGAAGGTCGGATACCAGTTTTGCAACATTTCACTTTAATGTTTTGAACAAAGGATCAATGCAAAAGCCCCTTCACTTGTTATATGTTTCGAACAGGAAACCAGCTCAAGGCAACGGAATATTAAAAAAGCTACCGGTGTTTATGAATTGACAAACTATGAAATTTAATATTGTTATTTACTTCGTTAAACTGAGAAACTTTGATGTCTACTGGGGGGCCTCATAGCCTAGCAGTCTTATTAAGTGGCAGCTAGGTGAGAGGTACCGGGTTCGATTCCCGGTTCGAGGGCATCGAACTCTGTTCGTGGTAACTATTATTTATGTCCTTATAATTAACTCCCATTTTATGAAAAAGCTATGTTTTGTAACAAAATATTATTAAACCAGTAAATATAAGTAATCAAATATACAGAATTTACAACTTTCTTATCCTTCATTGTAATAATAAAAATAATTAAACATTAATAAACAGAAAACTTAAATAAAATTAAAAGCTTGGTCCCTGTGACAGTGTACTTTTAACGCTGGCAGCATTTTCTCACTGTATTATTCGTTGAGCGAGGAATGAAAAAAATTATATATAATATATTTACTGAATAGTTTATTGGTATCGCACTGTTCATGTTTTATCGAATTTTTTAATATTTGATTTTAGATGAATAAAATATAGATTTAGGGTAAATGATTGATCAGTACTATACATTTGTAATAAAAGAAGTTTTAAATATTAAAATATACTTAAAATTTTACTGGCACTGTTGCGTTCGTGGTTTTATAATATTTTAAAGAGGTTTTATTTAAAATGAGTTTGATTTTCCGATAAACAGATTATATTAACTGGCGGACCCGACAGACGTTGTCCTGCATGATATTTCAAGCGATTCATATATTCAAGAAAGTATGATAGTACCGACTGCAGCGCCATCTGATGGGCTGACTTGTGAATATAAACAATCCAGATCGTCACCCAAACGCATACAAAAAAAATCATTTAAATCGGTCCAGCCGTTAAAGAGGAGTTCAGTGACTGCAGATACGGCAGAATAGATACATATTAGCTCATACAGTTTCTTCTTGTCTCCCTTTTAAAAAGTTTTTTGGTGTAGTGTGCTGATCTAGTTATGAGTATAGTCTATCACATATTTTACCTTTTTTTAAAAAATATTGATTATTATTATTTATATGTATTTTATCAATATAATAACTCCCATCGAAGCATTTATTTTAAACGATATTCATTTTTCTTACATCCTCTTTAACGATATTTAAAGCACGCCTTCTGTCAATATTATGTCAAACGTTATAAGGTTACATCAAAAACGTTTGAATTGTATGGTGGTTAAATATTCTTATATTTTATAATTTTCCGCGAAATTTTCTTAATTTATTTCTTTCATAAGAAACTTCTCCTGACAATAACAAACACAACAAAAAAATAATTCGCGAAATCGGTCCAACCGTTCACGCGTTATGCCGTGACCAAGGGAAATAGGGATTCAATTTTATATACATATATAATAATAGAAAGAATAGAATTTGCGGTCCAAAACAAGTTTAAACATACCTCACACAGAATTTATAAATATCGACTAATAAAAGTTAATTCCTATTTTTATTTAATATTTGTTATACCGCGAGACCCTGTTCAAGTCTTAGGACTGGGTTATTGGCCGCCGTGACCATGGATCCCTATATAAAGTGGATGTATATACGACGAGACGCCAACAGTCACTCTGGTATTTTATATACCTAAGATATTGAGTATACATAACACCTATTTAGTAATACTTCTGTTTGATGACCGATAAAACCTGTTTGCGTTCGCGGATGAGATCGAAAGTTCACTGGTTGACATTTTGAACATCTTTTACATTTATGTCGCAAAATATTCGAATAATAATACGATTGGTTCGATTTCATCGTTTCTTTGTTAGCATTAAGTTGTAGGAATAAAACATCGGAAATTTATTGTTTTTTTTATTATTTTAATTATATATTTTGCAATATTTTCGTTTTAGGTATTTTTATATACAGAGAAGGTTTAAATTTCTTTTGTATTTAATATTTATATATAAAAGCTAATTTGTTAAAAAAACTAAGAGAAACTAAGAGAAAAGAAGTACATTTCTCTTACGCATAGTTGTTTTCTTTTTAATGCTGATTGTGATATAATTTTTGTAGTGTATATGTCAACGTAAATATATAAATATATATAAAGTATATTGTCGATATTATTATCACTTTATATGAAAAGCAAGATGTTGTAAAAAAAAAAACGACACTACCAATCGAAAAAAGGTATTTAATACATTGAAAGTTTTATTATAACCCATTATCTAGTTAAATAAAGTGTATTTAAATATCACAAATTATTTCTACATAATTAAAAAAATGTGACCACAAACATATGTGTGTACTTATGTAGATACACGCCTTTAGGCGTAACAAGATAAAAATCTTTTATTCAAAAAGAAGTATTCAAAAATATCTTCGCGTAGTGTTATTTCTTTTAAACATCGTTTAAAACGAAGCCTCTTTATGCAAACACCTAGTAAAAGTCAAGATTCAAGGTAATCGGGTGACGGGACCCACTGTGTCCTTCAACTTTGTTTTACACTGAACAATCTACAAGTTATATTGTAGAAATAAAAATTTTAGACACAAATACTTCTGTAAAAGCCTAACATTATTTATTTCATTACATATTATTTATTTATTTAATTATAAGTATAAAAAAATAAATTTTAGGTAAGAGTTATGAATTTCGTCGCACGAATTTGATGATACTGATTATGCAGGAGTCCCTAAGAAAATTTTAATTAAAAAAGTTTTTTAAAAGTTAAAGAGAATGTCACACCTCTTATAACCAATAGAAAAGTAGAAAATGGCGGATTGTTTACAAATTTCAATACATTACACAAAATTTTTTTTTTTTTTAGATACTTAGAGACGTTTTTCCGGCAGCAAAAATCACTTGGAGGCCAAGACTCCTGCATAACCAGTCTCATCAAATTCGTGCGACGAAATTCGAAACCCAAATCAAATATTATGTCAAATGTAACAAAAAATTGTAAAACTATTATACAATTAAAGGTATTTGTACAATTACCAGAAAACTGCTATTTATCTTATTTAAGTTACTGATGACAGTAGACCGTGACGGCCTACAGGACATGTGACGAACCACAGACCGTGCCGGAAAGGTAACGGAAACGGAAATAAAAGATCAGCCCTGCGATAATTTTATGATTTGGCATTCTGATAAACAATAACTACAAGCTCCCACCTTTTCGGAATGCCAAATCATAAAATTACTGCTTCACGACATTTGAGAGCGACCGCCGATGCGAAAACCGCTGTGTGATTTCGAAAAGTGAGTTACAGAATCGCAGAGCAGGTCATGAATATTGCAAATAATAATACTACCGATGTAGCCAGAGCGTATCTCGGCGAGATGCGTAACACGAATGAGTATGATTTTAATTTATGTATCTTTTTAGTAAAAATATAAGATATGGAAAAAAAAAGGGTGCGAGTACTTATGTACGCGCGTAAGAAGTTATACTTCTTTGGCATTATTAAAAATAGTTTTTGATTGCATGCTAATAATTAATTACAATTAAATAATCAAAGACTGGAAAAGGAGTCATTATAGTCAATAAAGTTCAGTTTACATTTCAAAAATAAATAAATAAATATTTATTATTATTATCTTACATTAAGTGTCACATAAATTGTATTAAGTTAAAAGTATATATTATTATATATTTTATATGTCCTTATAAAAATAATTAAAATTCCTTTATTTGTTTAAAAGGTAAATGACAAATGTCATTATGATCATTCAAAATTCTTGGCATACGAACTTCACGCATATTCTATTTCTTTTTACTTGTAGATTGTATTATTCTATAATCACACTCCCAATTTTGTGTCACAGGTGCGCGCGCATCATAAAATTTCACTCTCATAAATTTTTCATAACGCGCCTAAAGAAGTATAACTTCAAAAATTTAGACGTTTCTAAATCAAGATTTATTACTTTCATACGCTTCACAAATAAATCGCTATTCGGCGAATAATCTACAAAACTATTAAGCTGTGAGAGCAAGCAGAGAATGGGAGCTGAGAGAGCAATCAGGGAATGGGAGCTTGTTGACGCTGGACTGTACTAGTAGAATGCAGAGTAAAGGTATGTTTGTGGCAGTGGTGTAAGTTATCCAGCACGTACAATCTCATAATCACTCCTAGCAAGTATGCGCTCTCCGTCTAGTTACTCATTATCTTCAAAATAAATTTGAATTAACCTAAATTCCCACAAAGTTCTAGTAGTAGTTACTTACCAATCCTAGAGCACCTTTCGGTCTTTACCCTATAGGTAGTATTTTCCATGAAGAGACCATATCACGCAACTAATTTCATTTTTCTCTTACGAATGAGTAATAGAGCACCCTAATGGCAGTGTTAGAGAGAAATTGCATTTTATAGGATAAACCCTTATCTCCTAATTGCAGCATCTGTAATAGTTCTAATATAAAAACAATCCAAGAGATCCCATACAAATAATACAGGTCGCGGACTTTACGTATAAAACTTGAGATGCTAATCTATAGTCGCAATACGTAGAGTATTTTATTCGGAGAGGCTCTAAATTGACAATTGGCAATTTATTTTATTTCCGTGCAGCTTAATATAAAAATTTTAAAGCTCTTCGAATACAGAATTAAGAATAATAATACTATATTTGTGCATTGAACATATTAAAATTACAAAATATTTAAAATTTGAACATGGCGCCACAAAATTCACAGATTAGTAAATAAAAGAATCCTTAGTTAATTCTGCATAGTCATTAAATAACGTAATCGAAACTGGAAAAAAACAAACATTGTTGCAGTTTTAGTCATTGACAAGTACAGTTGACAATTCAAAATTCGGCGTCCGAACTCGTCTGTCTATTACCAATCGCCATTTTGAATTGAAAGAAATACTGATTATTGATAATTGATATTATTAAAATAATAACTTTATAGAAGTGAAAACCGTTTTGTGTCGACTGTTGAAATTTTTTTATTAAGTGTTATGGAAGTAACGTTTATGTAAATTAAAATACAGACAGAAGAACCCATTTTTACCACAAATATGAATAACAAGGAGAGCTATAATGATGATTTATTTCAATACATAAAAGTAAGTGAGGACGAAGATGAATCTAATGCAGTGGAAATTCCTTGTGAATTAAATGGAACACTTTTACTATCAACATTAGTTGCACAGTTTCCTGGGGCGTGTGGACTTAAATTTCGGAATCCTGAAAACAAATGTGTTCGAGGTTTACGGCTCAGCGATGGCAAGCTGCACCCTCCCACAGAAGCTGGATGGGGTAAGCACCTTTATACCTGTGTTTTTCCTAAAGAAAATAAACGGAAAATGGAAGATGTGTCTCCAGAAAATTCGGCGGCTAAGACTAAGCGATTAGAAAAAAAACTCATATGTTCTGACTTAATATGTTTGGGATTGCCTTGGAAGTCTACTGAAGAGTCTATAAAGCAATACTTTGAGCAATTTGGTGAAGTTGTAATGGTGCAATTAAAAAAAGATAAGAATGGATCATTTAAAGGCTTTGGTTTTATT
The DNA here is from genome assembly GCA_963693345.1 of Pieris melete. Lineage (NCBI taxonomy): Eukaryota > Metazoa > Arthropoda > Insecta > Lepidoptera > Pieridae > Pieris > Pieris melete. The sequence goes on from CAVNZK010000153.1 coordinate 384,221, forward strand.
CGTTTTGCTACTTATGCATCTCAAATGAGAGCACTAGCTCAAAGACATAATATTGATGGTCGATGGGTAGATGTGCGTATTCCTAATTCTAAAGAAGGTGTTGTGCCACAAATGCCCTGTAAAGTATTTGTAGGCAGGTGCACTGAAGACATGACAGCAGATGATCTCAGAGAATATTTTTCCAAATTCGGAGAGGTCACAGATGTTTTTGTTCCAAGACCTTTTAGAGCTTTTGGATTTGTAACTTTCTTAGATCCAGAAGTAGCGCAGAGTCTTTGTGGGGAGGATCATGTAATTAAAGGAGCTTCTGTGTCAGTTTCTAGTGCAGCACCAAAAATTAAAAACAAAAACAATCCAACATGGAAAGAGGAACAATATGGATCCAATAGTTGGGATGGAAATCATTCAGGCCCCTCTGGTGGCTCAACCAACAATGGAGGAAGCAGTAACATTGATTCTTTGAACATGCAAAACTTGGGTATAAATCCCAACGGAGGTGGACCCCCACCCAATTTTAATTTACCAATAAGCCTTGTAGCTGCTGCCTTAAATCAGGCCGGTTGGAGTGGGTTTCTGGGTCCTAACAATTCTGGGCCAAATAATTGGGGCCAAAATGGTCCGCCCCAGAACAGCAATTCAGGTAAAAACTGGAATAATAATCCTAATTGGAACCAAAATGGACCACCACCATCATGGAATCAAGGCAACCCTAATTGGAATGGTAATAAAAATGGCAATTGGAACCAAGGCAATTGGTCAAATGGGCAAGGTTGGGGTGGTAATGGTGGCTCTGGGCAAGCAGGCTCTAACAGTGGATGGAACAACAAACCTCAAACATAAGGTGAGGCACCAAATATCATGGCCAAAAATGTGAAGAAAGAACATGTGTCTAGGTACAATGATATAATTTTATACTTTTCTCTATAGCACTGTTTAAGATTACCCCATAATAACTTGTAGTAGTTGTAAGTTTGATCTAAGAGTGTGTTTATTATGCAGTGGTGTGGTGCGAGAAATAAAGTATGTGTATTTAGCGATGGATGTTTTAATTATGAGATTGTTAATATTATGCTGAGAAGTATGTTTGATTCTTTATTGACTATTCCTTTCAATACTTTGTTACGAGCTGATTAATTATTAAGTATGTGTGTAGCGAGGAAAGGTAATATCATGAAGCAGATGCCATGGTGTCTGAATGTGTGATGTGGAGTCTCCTGAAGATAGAAATAAGTAAAGCTGCCTATTCTCTGTGGTGAGTGTGTATTTTGGGTATGATATGGTTAATTACAGTGTGTAATTTGATTTGTAATCTAATTGTTAGCTGTCTGTAGCATATGTATGTTTGAAAATCAAGTAGATTGACAAACCCCTGAAGTGTAAATCCATTTGTGTTTTTTATTCATAATATAACCAGACCAGATTGAAAATCTTATGTACAGGTGGAATTTTGTATTGAGAGAGATTTGAAATGTGATATTGGTAGAAAATATTTTCTCAAATGAACAACAATATATTTCAGACATATTGGAGCTCTTAACTATGGATTTAACTTATCAGTGACCCTGAAGGATGTCTTGTGTGGTTTAAAGGTAGGTAGGTTTTGTTAATAATTAAGAGATATTTTTTACCATATTACGTAACGAATTTGGGGGGGGTAAAACGTTGCGGGGCGGGGATTGCATTACGCGTTATTGTTAATATTATTTTCTACTTACACCACATAATAGTAACTAGTCACTAGGTGGTCACGAAACGTTTTAATAGACTTGGGAACAGTACTATACTTGGGTACTGAAAAACGTTACGGCGAGTTACATGGGGGGGGGTCAATAATCTTCAAAAATTGCGTTACGTAATACTTGAACGCTCCCTTAGACACTATATTCTGTCATCATAACTACCATGATCACATCACACACTACATGTCATCATAACTATCATGATAAGGTTTTACAAAGTATTGAGATTTGAATAGCAATCAAGTAATCTGTTGCTTAATGAAACCAGAACAAACAAAAATATATAATCAGTGTAAAATCATGAGAGGTTCTTTGAAGAAATCTGATGCCATTTTTATTTTCAGGTTGAACTGGGGGTCCTTACGCGAAGAATCTCAATAAATCTGGTGAAATTTTACAAGAAACATAGGTAAGTTGTAATATATTGTTATTTTAATTATACATACAATGTTTTTGTTACAGGAAATGGACTAGGATGACGGGGAGATGACATCATTTACAATATATATTTAAAAATAAAACTATTTTTCTATTAAATCTTTTTTATTTACATATTCATGTATTTTCCAGCTAAAACAAATTAAATTCGCCCATAAAAATGAAATTCTAAAACAAATGTTGACTAACAATTACATAGGGACTAATTTATCACCACTTGTGGCATATCACAGCAAGCCTTTACAAAAATATTTCAATTAAACTCATGCATTGCATTCACTCAATACATAGAAGTACTTTATTCATTACATACATACTAAAAGTTTTTAATGTTCAGAACATACAAAAGATAATTGACCAGATTTTTAATTGGAGATCATATTATTCATGAGGTTATCAGCATCAAATAATATTATGATGTGATTGTATAGTAGGCATTATATTTAAACCTAAGACATACCCTTTACCAGGCATTAGCTCTGCCAAAATATGTACACCCTTAATTCTTTAGGTAGCATATATGTCTAAACAATAATTTCTACACTATAAAAACAATTTGTTAAATGATGGTGATTTGGAATACAATGTAAACTCTATATAACAACACTGAAGGGACTGTGAATTTTATGTAAAGAGATTGTTGCTCAAAAGTTGATAAATGTTCAGTACTTATATACAGCTGATTTGAATGCTATTGGCGTAGTAGAAAAATAAGTTACTTGTGTTATTTTTATATAGTGGGGGGTGTTAATTTATATAAAAATAATATATATAATAGTAGTGGTAAGTAGTACTGGTACTGTTCGTCATCTAGTGAGTAATTCAAATGACATGTATTAGGTATCTTTCAATAAACGCAGTTCGTTCCAAGTCAAATTACAGACGCACGTTGTTTCGTTATAGAGAGTTGTCGTTAAATGAAGAGGAGAAAAACGGATAATCCATGACTACTTATTAGTCATGGTCAACAACAGTCCGAACGTGCAAGCAATCCCAATTTGTAAACGAATTTCTTAGAATGTTCGTATGCATGATGCCGACATTCGAGTTAATTGCGACAAAAGAACAACACAGCTGCGCAGTTTTTACTCATACTAGCAACTTAACAAGTACTTTATTACTAAATTTTGTCGTTATTGAGGGTGGATGTCATGCTATGTAAAGTGTATCATTGTATGGAAGACAAGCTAAACCAACCAAAGACAATTTAATTATACGCTTTAGGGAGTGTGTCGTTAAATCGAGGGATGTTATATGGAGTATACACTGTACTTCAAAACACCTGAGGGTACAATTTAAGAAATTAACACCTTTCATGGGCTCAATGGAATAATTAATTCTATTAGTTCAGAATTACACCAGTATTTTGATTTGAAATCAAAGTTTACGTTAGTAAAAGAAAACTAATGATTATCTAATAAAATATAAACAGTGACTGCATAACTGTCAAAGCAAGTTTGCGATGCATTGTAAAACACATATTAATACAATGAATAGAATTCTAAGTAATAAAACAACTATAGGCTCTGTCCAGATCTACATTTGATCAGAGTAAATTTAGAAAAACATTAGTGTGTTTAAATATACATTCAATTTATACATTATTTAAAATCTTATATAATATTACTGTATTACTAATATCTTACAGTTTAATCGGTGAGAATTTCAACTTATTGCATAATAGGAACCTACCTATTATAAATTATTATCAAATACACTAATAAAATCGGTGGAAGCAAGGTAGCAAGTACTTGTAGCCAAGTTAACATGGAGTCAAAGGTAACTGTTATCTTCAGTAAAGTTACAATCCTAGTAAAAGTCGCATTCAGATCATTGTAAACAATAATTATTTAAGCAATTTTGAGAAAAATATATCTTAAGCATGCAGCAGGCCTACCGCGGCATGTACAAATGTACAATTACAGACAAGTATAATGATCATTTATGGTATTATTTTTTTAATTAAAGATATGTGTTACTCAGCTAGAAAATTTAATACCCAATAAGTTAAAAATTAATTTAGGAATCATCTAGACCTCTAAGGTATCGTTGGATCTATGGTAAACTTATTTAGTCCCGAGTCCAATGAAGATTTTGACTGAGCACTGTCAAATATGTTCTTAATTTGAATATCATCCAATACAGATTTAAGATTGAAACTGGTAGAATAGTTAAGGAATTTTGAAAAGTTATGTTTGATTCAATGTTAACTTAGATTTGTCATATTCATCCTGTTATACAAGAATTATAATGAAGTAAAATCTGTTATACATGGCACTCTACGATATAGTATAAGATCCTGATATACAACGACCTTCACCGAGATGCATATTTAATGAAACATATTTTATATTTAATTTAATATGTCAATAAATATAATCCATATGGGTTGCCTAGCAAATTTCAGTCCAGAGTATGTTTAATTAATATTAAAAAAAAATTTTTTTTTTTATAATTTGCATGTAGTAAGTTTTTTGAACTTTCTTCAATCAATCTTTTTAATCAGGGTAGTATTATATGTGTATCACTATAACCTTCTTTTATACTAAAGATGTATATATACTTTAGTGTCACATAAAAAATATACACATAAATAATTAATTGATTAAAAACAACCTAACGTTTGCATATTCTATGGGCTTCATATTTTCGATTGGTATAGAATTTATCTAATAATCATACCGGTGAAATGTTCAAATAAATATTTGTTTTTAAATTAATTAAACATACTCTGGACTGAAATTTGCTAGGCAACCCATATGGATTATATTTATTGACATATTAAATTATATATAAAATAAGTTTCATTAAATAAGCATCTCGGTGAAGGTCGTTGTATAGCGGGATCTTAGAACAATACATAATATCAACATTGGCGTTGATATAGTGACAAACAATTTACAAAATAATAGTTATCAACTTTCCATTAGCACCAATCAAACATTCAAATTAAGATAAATAAGCTTTTCTCAGCATTTAAATATGCATATGTAGCTTTGTACTAATAAATAATTCAATAGATAAGGGAGCGTTCAAGTATTACGTCACGCAATGTTTGGAGATTATTGACCCCCCCCCATGTAATGCGCCGTAACGTTTTTCTGAACCCTGAATGGTACTGATATCAGATATGTACAACTGTGATCAATTTACAAAAGTCAAATATTTGACACATTAAATTCAATTGCACACTCACACTAGCACATCATTGAATCTGCACTTGTGTGTGTGATGTGAAGACAATTTGAACATCGATTTGTGCTATCGGAAAGTGAGATATTTTGACCGATGGAATGTTTTACACTTTAAGCTTTTTGGCAGGGCGTAGGGCGTAATTTAAAGATACTTGTCGTTTAGTGGCCGCACGTCGGGGCTGCCTTCTCCCATTCCACTCGGCGTCCATCTTGCACGCCAACTCATAGTCACACTTCTCTTGCTGTATGAGTTTCTCAATACGGAGCTGCTCTTGTAGAATATGCTTAACCCCACAATCTTCTAGAGGATTGGATAAATTCTTTACAGCACTGACCTTAGTTTCAGTTGTTAAACAAGTATCTTTTTTGGAATACTTTTTGGTGTCGCTCCTGAGACGTGGTTTCTTTTCGGACTCTGATTTCCGTTCGGTCACTCTTTTCTTCGGTGTCGTTTCATTGTCTTTGGAAATGCTGCCCATAGACCTGGTGCGTCGAAGGAATGTTTCAGAGTCTTCTGGTAATTTTATGTCTGCGTCATTCGGTTGTTTGTTTCTGGTAACGTTTTTGTCCTTTTTCATTGGTACGGGACTTGGAGGTACATTTTTTCTTTTTGATCTTAAACTGGTTGAATTCTTTTCTGGTGAATCCTGTAAACAAAAAAATGGAATAGATTTGTAAAAAATATATATATTATACCAACAAAGATGAGAGCTCATTTAGCTTCTCAGTACTACAAAGAGACCAGGTACTGAAAAATTACTTTATTGTTATAGCTAATACAGTTGATACACAATGAATGGATGAAGAAAAGTCGTTTTTGAAGTCATACATCTTTAGGCGCGTTATGAAAAATTTATGAGAGTGAAATTTTACGATGCGCGCGCACCGTGACACAAAATTCAGTATGGGCGCCGAGCGTGCGCGAGCGAGATGGGAATAAGACAATCTACTTGTAGTACCTTTTAAACAAATAAAGCAGTTTTAATTATTTTTTTAAAGAAATTTAGCAATGCTTTTTCACAAAGACCTATTTATACTTAGTTAAAAGGTTATGAAACATACCTAGTTATTAAATTGAATTAATAATATAATATAATAATAATTATTATTAATATTAATTAATAATTGAATAGTATACTAAATATTAAATATTGTTAAATTATTAACGCTTAATATTGATTATTAATTATTTAATATTTAAAAACAATAAAGAAAGCCAAAGAAGTATAACTTCTTACGCGCGTACATAAGTACACGCACCATTTTTTTTTTGTAAAATAAAATCGAAGACTATTGGGTTTTTGAAAAACAGAAAACTTAAAGTTTTTATATTCCCTATATAAAATATGTTCTTTTCATTTAGTTAAAAAAAGAAGAGATTCAAGAAAACACTAAGATTTTTTTTAATAACAACGTAATTGTAATGTTTATGGGCGGTTATGATTTTAGCATCTGATACCCCTAACACGAGTTTCTATACGTTTAAAAAAGTACAGATTTGGGCGTTTTAACGCAGGATTTTTAGTATTTTTACCCATTTTAGCGATGAACTTTCCCACAAGAAATAGATCCCATAGAGTACGGCAGTGTTCCATAAAAAAATCTTATTATTTCTAGTCTCTTACATTTTCGCATAATTCAAAATCAGTAGTGTTGGTGTTGGTAGAGGGAAAAAAATCATAGCTTTGGAACGTTAGGTAGAGGACAGGTATTGCGACTGCGAAAGAGTTCCTACATCTTAACAAGACACCCTTCACGAGACTGATAGCCAACCTGGCTGGGGTCATTGGGCACACAAGAATTTTGGGCCCTTTTGGAAAGTAAAAAAAGATAATTATGAAAAAAAATTACTAAGTATGACCATTTAGGTCATCAAATACAGTAATGATATATTATGTCATTAATGATATTAGAATGCTGCTGGTTTTTTGGTTACGATTACGATAACGGTTTCTTTCGAGTTTTCTGTTGAGTCTTCTATTATATCCTTATTAATTAGTACAGTAGGAATAGGCGCAGTTATCGATATAATGGCGTAGTATATGCCTTTTGATTACTGATTTGTTAAAAAAGTGTAATGTGCCCGACAAAAATGTTTTGAGAATAAATTGTGGGAGAGCAATTGTCGGTCCTTCGGGGCCCCCTGAGAATGGGGGCCCTGGGCACGGGCAATTGTAATACAAACCTTTTTCATTTTGAGTAAGCTCAGTGCTATTACAAAAGCAGAGGGCAACTTCTTAGCCAGTGATGTTTGTCGGAGCTGGCAGAGTCTTTCAATATATTCAGCTCGAGATGGTGGACCATTTAATGTTACATTCGAGTCCTTGTTCACACGTACTCCAGGTACGCGTAAGGGTAGACCTCGATTAGACTTGACACTGAAAAAATAAACAAATAAAAGTTTGTTACTTAATAGTTGTTTATGCAACTGTCGTATAATACCTAATTATATGCAGTTGCATACACTACTACGCGAAATAGATCTAATTTGAGTGTACGACCAACCAGGCTCCAAAAGACAAACCACTGCTTATATGGAAATTGTATTCGTTTTTACAATTTCCCAAGCGAAATTAGAGAATTATCACTAAATAAATTGAAAGCCCTCGTTAAACGAAAATTAATCAACAAAGCTTTTTATAAATTTGAGGACTACTTAAATGATCTTAATCCTTGGGATTGATTTGCTCCAGTTCAAACAATTTGTATGACAATACTTGGCGATTAAAAAGAGTGGCGGAAAGTTTCTTGCCAGTTCTTCTTACCCGCTCTACGCCCTTGACTTGCGAACTGGTAGTAAATGTAAATTTACGATTAATTTAACTTGACGATTCAAGTGTACTTGGTTACCCACTTGAATAAAGATATTTTGAGACATTTGAGTTTACTTTATTTAATCTCATGGCTATAGGTTTCCAAGTCATAAAGTCTTGGTAACATTTGTCGTACGCTTTTCTTGATTTTTCTGGCAAAAGTCTATTCGTCAGTTTCTAGAATGTCAGGTGGAGTTAAATTTTCATCGGTATCGTCGGTGTTGCTTGACATTTTTGCTACTAAAGTTTTATCCAACAAAATATTACTCAAATTCGTATGTACGAAATAGCGCCAAAGCGGCTCGGAAACGCGCTCACCACAGATTATGTGTACTTAAATTGAATTGAAACCTCCTTGGTCGGAACACATTGTACTTTAATAATTAAAAAAATATTTTAATTCATTGTTTTGTTAGGAGAATAATGGTATAATTTAATTTTTTAATTTTCTTAAATAAGTATGTAAATAAAATATGCCAAGTCCGTATTTATTTTCATAATAAGAATATCACCGAGCCAACAGAGCTCAGATTTTTATTTATTAAAGTCATTTACAATAAAATAATCCCGTGGAGTTTCAACTCTTTATATATTGGCCAAAGATTCGCTTAAAATGTATGTGTTTAATACTAATACCCCTTACTCTGGTACTTTCAATAGAGACAACGATATCGATACCGACGTGTTTTAATGTAATTTCTATGTATTTAGTTCCTACAATATCCGTGGCGCTGATGTCGCAACCTTCAAATGGCAGCCGGTTTCGCTATTGAAAGTTACAGAGTAAGGACCACCTGAGTCCAAAAAGATTTTATATGAAATAAAAATAAATATTTTTTTAAACTATAAAAGTTAAAATTAAAGAATAGCAAGTTTCCAAAAAAACTTGAACTGGTTCTACTTAACAGTTGTTTAAACAAATTTCGGATTTGATTTTCAGTCTTAGGGAGCGTTCAAGTATTACGTCACGTTATTTTTTGAGATTATTAACCCTCCCCCCCACATGTAGCGCGCCGTAACGTTTTTATGTACCCAATAGTAAAACGTTTCGAGTCCACCTAGTGACTCTTTATGCCTAAAAGTTAGAATTACGTGGTGTAAAGTACTGGAAAGTGGAAAATAATATTAACAATAACAGGTAATTCAATCCCCGCCCCGCATCGAAACGTTTTACGAAAGGACCACCCCTCCCCCAAATTTGTTACGTAATACTTGAACGCTCCTTTAAACAACTTCATATAACACAATTTCTATAGCCTTTGGCTTATAACAAAAAAAATTGTATACAACCACCACCTCTACCAGATAGTCAGCAAAAAAATAAAAAATTATGTGATGCTTGAGGGTTTTTTTTTTTAATTTTACCAAAAAAAAAACACATTTCATATATACATACCTGGTTGAACTTGTTGCTTCAATGGGTTTAAAATAACATAATTCTTGTTGCATTGAGTCGACACTGCCTGTTTCAATGTTTCTATTATCTATAGTATTATTTTTGTGCTGAAGTATTCCTGCCGATGGCAAAGGTAAGGAGACCAACAATGACTGCATGTTATTTCTTGGCTTAGTAATAATTTTGTTGTTTATTTCAGTGTCAGCACTGTTAGGATTCTACAAATGTAATTTAAAATATAACTATGTTATTTATTCTACTAGACTGTGACGGAATAATTTAGTCAGAGACTATAGTTTATTACCGATTCTAAGGAGATCCAAAATATTTGTAGGAGATACAATAGATCCTTATTTACTTTTTCCCTAACATCAAGTCAATGTAACTTAAAAACTTTTTTAAGTGTGAAAGTTTTCATTAGATAGTTGTAGAAGGTAGAAAAAATTCACTATATTTTATGCATCCAAAAATAATTTTTGTTTAAATATATATATATTAAGTGAATAAACATGGTGTTGTAACGATTTTTCATAAATTAACTATGAAATATTTTCTTAAAAGTGTAGAATATGAACCTACCTTAGCTTCCTTAACTTCTTTTCCATTTTCTTTAATTGATTCCTGTTTGGTTTGATTTTCTAGACCAATATTTAAATTTTCACAAGTTTTATTTGCTTCCTTACATTGTCCCTTATTAGTTGACTTTATTGATGCTCTTTTAGAAATAGTATTATCAGCTCTTGTATCATCCAATGTTGAGCTGAAAACATAATTCATAATGAATACATTTGATGAAATTTTTTTTTAACATAAACATAATTTTATTACTTAGGTCCATGTTTTCAGAGTTTTTCAGCAATCGTGTCATAGGAACTGGAAGGAATCTTAGAGAGACATAACCCTCAGACCTCAGGGTATTTAATGTAAATTAAAAAAAGTACTTACGAGTTTTCATGAGGTCTAAGCTTAGATAAATAACAGTCAATAGTTGCGGGTTTGAGTCTAGATTTCTTTGAAGTTTTCTCCTTTTTAGTAATTTTACTTGGTTGAACATTTTTCATATTATTAAGTTCAGTATGGTCCTGTTGTAACTTTTTGGCCAACATTTCATCCGTTTTTAAGCTTTCAATATATTTTTTATGTGTTTGTTGCTCTTCTTCTTTTAATTTCCTAAAATAATATCATAAATTAAATTACCAATCGTATGATTGAAAAGTTATGATATATAATAATGTTTCTATTATTTGCAAGATGAATTTTAGAAAAATACCATAGATGGTTTACAAGTTAACATACTTTATTAGAACCACAGTCTCTTGAAAATGGTCCTGCTCAAGTTTCAACCTCTCAGCTCTTAATCTTTCTAGTTCTGCTTCATATTCCGATCTAATTTCACCTGGTTTGCTTAATCGAGGCAATATTTGTTCTGAAATCATTAACAATAATTTTATAATAGACTTGAAAAATTGTAATTGGGCTGTTCACTTATTATATATTAATTGCAGTGAATGCATCAAAACATGTCTTTAGTTATTAGTTATAAAAAATATAATAGCAAGTAATGAAAATTTACAAGTTACATAGTGTTTTTAAAATCTATTTCGTAAAATTTTATTATTCAAAACAATGTAAATAAATTATAAGATGTATACCTGGTGACAGTGGTATGTCTTCTCCGTTCAATTTCTTGTGGACTTCTTGAGAGAATTTGTTTTGTATAAAATTCCACAATTGAATGTTCACCAAGCTTTTTTGTTTTGTAGCTTTTCTAACCCAGGAACCAATTCGTAGTCGACACAACGGACAACACAAAGCATTATTTTCTATACTACCGTTAAAACAGTTTTCACAAAAGTCATGATAACACGGTAATGTTACTGGTTCTATTAAAATTGATTGGCAAATCGAACAAATTACATCCTTAATTTCCAATTTCTCTAATTTGTTTAGTTTATTTTCATTTCTAGACAACCGCTTCTTTGACTTGGCGGCCATTTTCGACTTTGTTTTCTTTTTTCAAAAATTCGGCCTCTTTTGATTTTTGAAGTCGACAAGTTTAGTATATGTCAATTACAATTGACAGTTTAGATAGCTTATAAATGAAGCGTTTGTAGTGTATTAAAATTAATATCAAACCTATTCTAAGCTCTAATTATTATTCCAAATTATATAATACTTATTACTTTAAGTAAATCAGATGAAAAATTATTAATACTTTTTTTTGTGAAATATAATGTATTATATACTTACCTGACCCTTATAATATTTTTGGTTCATTACAATAAAATGAAAAAGCTACTGGACTAGACTAAAAACACTGTCGAAAGCAAAAACTCATTATTTATTTATGGAAGTCAACATATCAGATATTTTCATCGATTGTGCCCGGTTAAATCTATTGCCTACTTGCGGTAAATAAAACTAGGCAAACATTATTTTATTTCATTTTTGCACATTACAATACTTGTAAAATAAAAGACCAACATAATATTTTATAAATCTTATTCCTACGTTTGCTATTTTAGCGCTATATTAATCCTCTTTCGAATTATAGTATCACTAGAATATTATACATCTGTAAATTTGACCCTATATTCAAAGCATCGCATTATAGTCTGTTAACAATGCCTTTACTTCATTTTGTTTGCACAAACTACAATGGCATTATTGCGAGGCTTAGGCTAAAGAAAAGTAGTTGAACGCACCCATGAAACCAGTTGTACCAACATTTTAGTTAAAGAGGCCATGTTGATATTTTCTTTCTTTTTTCGTCTTGTACCGACTCACATGTATTTGAGAACGAAAAACGGTGTTAAAAGGAATCACGAGAAATATGGTGGATAAAGAAGAAGTTTAACTATCAGTGTATTTTTGATTTGCAATATTGTTGGACTAAAATATAAATATCAATGTGGTGCTAGCTCAGTATAAAGCTTTTCGAAAATGTCTTCAATGCATTTCGTTGTTCATCCCTTACCTGGGACAGAGGATCAACTAATAGATCGGTAAGCCTCTATTACTCCACTTCCTATTTGACTCCATAATGGTTATCTCACGAAAGTCGTCTAGTAATTAGTAGTCCTAACAATGAACACGTTTATTTCGTACATTTTCTAGGCTTTAAACCTGTACAATACTATTATGAAAGACCTGCTAACTCACTCAGCTGGTACTAGCATCATTTTTTTTCGATTGTTGTAACTCTAGAAACATCTGGAACTGAATTGTATTGTTCAAAAATAGGATGATATTAAAATGGATGTCGAAATTCACGATCGTCACGATCTGGTGTCGCTGATCAATTTTGCGAACCCCACTAAGTTTGATAAAGAATTTTATAATTCTATGTTTATATTTCCTTGAGAAAAAGTTTGATTGTCATCAAAGTAAAAGTTAATTATCAGATATCTTTTGTTTACCTACTTTAAAACCAACAACCTTGCTATGAATTTTTTGCTCCTTATAAATTTTTTTTTACATCATAAGATTAAAAATCAAATGCTAGTTTTATTAATGGATGCTGTTTAGTTAAGCAAGACATATATTATTTTATATATATATATATATTTTATTTAAATATCCTAAATTTCAAATTCAACACACATTCTTTTAAGCTTTCGGTGCTAACTATTCAATCATGCTTACTATTTTCTAATGATGCCCGTTAGTCATAACAAACTTATATAAAGCATTGGGCAAAATATAAGTGCTTGAAGCTAAGATTTTGAATCAAGTTTTAGTGCCGAGTATGATCCCCTACTCGGCTCTAAAACGATCTCACACTATGAGATCTCTTGCAGCCTCTTTTTATATCTATGATGAACACATTAACAATTGTATCTATGATATCACTAGTAAATTATTTTACTGTTAATTCTTAAAAAATAATAAATTCACATTATATTAGCCCTGAACTCAAAAGAATTTTAGTTAAAGGTAGATCTTTGTAAATTAAAACAGACATGCATTAACTTCTTTTTCTGTGGTTATTTGCAATCAGCCCCAATTTTTTCTGTGGTGCTGTCATGTGGAGTGACTCCCCATTGGAAGCATCTACTCATCTTCTGTCTAGAGCTACTGCCGGTCTTCCAGGTCTAGGATATGGTGACGTTTTAGTCGACTCACATACTGTCTAATGGTGAGTTGGCGAGCAAGTTCATTCGGGTGACAGCTTAACCGCTCTTTGTTGCCAGTCTCCAGATTTCCTCTTTGATAGTTCTAATTTTAAGGTGTTCGTGAACTTCGTTGTTGGTTATGTACCATGGTACTTTTGCAACTGCTCTTAGGATCTTGTTCTGTTGTTGCTGGAGTATATTTATGTTGGTATCACTTGCGCTGCCCCACAGTTGGAGGCCATATGTCCAAATGGGCTTTAGGATGACTTTATATATAAGAAGTTTGTTATCTAGAAAAAGTCTTGAGTTTCTTCCTAGCATCCAGTAAAGGCTGTTGTACTTTAGCTGTAGCTCCTGCTTTTTACATTTGATGTGGTGCCTCCACGTTAATCCACGATGAATGTGTAAGCCAAGATATCTTACATGATCGCTGTGGGGCAGAATACATTGGTCCAACTTTACAGGTGGGGAGTCTCCTCTTCTAAGCCTGAAGGTCACTTGTACTGACTTCGCGGCACTAGCTTTTATTTTCCATTTTTGCAGCCATTCGTTAACTTTGTCAAGACCCTTCTGCAAGTCCTCTGATGCAAGTTCTGGGTCTTTATTGCTTGCTAATATAGCGGTGTCGTCTGCAAATGTTGCTGTGGTTATTCCTGGCAATAGCGGTAGGTCAGCAGTGTACAACGTGTAGAGCATGGGGCCGAGACCAGATCCTTGTGGTACCCTGGCATCAATGTTTTGAAATTCCGAAGTGGCGTCACCTTCTTTTACATAAAATATGCGATCCTCTAGGTAAGATTTGAATATTAGAAAGTAAGAGTGTGAAATATTCTGCTTGATCTTACATAGTAGGCCTTTGTGCCAGACCTTGTCAAATGCTTGTTGGATATCCAGAAACGCTGATGAGCAGTATTCCCTTTGTTCTAAGGACTTTCTTATAGCGTTGCATTAACTTAAGACAATCTTTTTCAACTTTAAATCACTTTGTGTCACAATATGCATGTGTGCATAATCTGTGGATTAGGATAGATGAGAAATAGTTGATACTGTAACTTATAACTACTACAGTTCAGTGTGTTGCCTATCTTGTAAACTCAAGTATGAATTTCAGGTCAGGAGTAAATATAAAAAATAAGCCTTTATGGAGATTTTTTTAAATAAATAGTTCATAAAATCTAATTAAATTTTATTCGCCTAGCTTTAACATGATATATTATTTCAGTATTATGTAAAATAGGTAGAAATTATTCTTACCACAAAAACCTATTTACCACTAAACCTTAAATTGCTGAAAAGCAGATTTGAAATTTAAGGTTTTTGAAATGTAATAAATTTTCATTTATTTTGAAAAAGTTTTTAATGTGTGTGTAAATCAAAGTCAATATACTAAACATTGAAACTAAATTTCGTATTTGTGTTGTATTCATTTTACAAATGTGAGCAACATTTTCTTTTAATTTCTAGAAGAAATATTTTACATGGCTAAAATGCTTCATACTCTGAAATAAATATGTTCATAGTATTTTATATTAAGTAAATTCCAACATAATCTATTTAATGAATATTAAAAAAACAATTATTTGTGTTTAAGAGTTCATCCAAATTACACATTACTTACAGATAATAGACCACAAACAAACATATTATTTTATTACATAACCTATACATATATGTATATATTGTTACGAGCTAGGGGATCGGATAGAAACGCCGTAAATCTCTTCAAGGGTTTATTTTCAATTAAATCTACGAGGAATTTTTTACACAAATTAACTGGAAATTACGCACTAAAATTCACTGACTACACACACAAAATACTGTCACTAATTACGTTAATTACTCGCACTTCACACAGTACTTGTATTCACTTGTATCCACTTGTCTTCACTATATTCGCACTTTTTCACTCCGGTGTTTATCGCTTGGTATCGCATTCAAAACTGAACTAACTGATCGCGTTTCGGCTCGCTTATAATATATCCCTGGGAATAGTCTTGCAAGTTCGAGAACTCTCTAGGCGGGAGCGCTATTGAGTAGCGATCGCACAATTCTAGAACTTGCGTGCTATCTCTCTCGCACATTGCTCCGTCCTTGTCTTACGGTGTTCTAGAGTGCTCGGTCTAGCTTCGAGAAGGTTCCGATCTTCTGTCTCTCTCGCATCATTCTGTCCTTGTCCCACACCTTGAAAATTCGTTCTAGACTATTCCTCCATCATAGGGGTATAACCAGGCCTGAAAATGCCTGAAAACGGGTTTCCTGAAAAGTGTATTACTCGACTGCACTTGTTCTGAAACGGCCTGAAACAATGTTTCAGGCTCCTGAAAACTACGGTAACATTATGAGAATTACGAATTTCTAATATGTGATTGACCCTCTCCTGAAACGGTCAGAAATCACTTTTCAGCCTGCTGAAAACTTCTCTAACTAGTGGAAAAATCTAAAAACATTGCAGTCGACCCGTCTTCGTAACACTATATAAAAATACCAATTTAAATAAAAGTTTGAATAGTCATTTTGAATGTAAATTATTTTTAAGCATACATAACATGGTATATTACATAAATGAGTTTGATAATCTTTTTAGAATTTGTACCCTGCTATGTTTAATATTTTTGTTAGTGATTTGTAAGTTTTTACAACTTCATATATTGTGGCATTCTTGTGTTATTATTAAAAAAATTGGAGTATTATTTTTGATACTAGTTAATGAAATAAATATTTTAGTCTATTTTGTTTGCATGTATAAAGGTTTTGTACACATATTACCTCCATGGCTTGTTTATATGCACTTGTGCCCACAGGACATGTTAGATTTGCTTAACCTGCCAAAACAATAAATGTTCCTGCTTTATTCTGTTCACCTACTAGCATAAAATGGATTTTTTTTAGGAAATTTACACAGATACTTACTCCTTACAATTGTATTTATATTAACAACATTTATGACACAAATAAATTAATCATCAATAATAATTCTTACAGTTTGCGAGAAGTTACTGAGCGTTGGAATAGATTTGGAACTGGGGGCGGATCACCCGCACTTAGTTCCTTGCGAGGAGTGCGCTCAGTTGCAGCCGGACCAGCTCATATTGCCTGCCTTCTTGAAGATGGGACAATATGCAGAGCTGCATTTTCCATAATACCTGAAAGATTAGATTTGAGCAAAGCAGACTCTAGTAAAAATAGTGGCAATGGTGGTGGTGGAAGTGGTGGAGGTGGGAATAGTGGAGGAAAACAGGGCGGAAGCAGCAGTAGCTGTGGTTCCAGACAACAACCTCGCACTAGAGCAAGAATTATGAGGAACTCTATTAGAGCTGCACCAAGCTCTCAAGGTAAATTTGTGAATTGCTCTAAATAAATTTATATATTGGTACACACCTAAGCACTCACCGTTAATTTTATTATGTAGATGTGTGTGTAAGGGTTTAAACGTTATTACAGTATACAGGTTACATAGTATATTGAGTTGAATAGTAATTGTATAAAACTATTCTATATATTCGATTTCGCACCAAAAATGCATGTAGTGACTTCCTAACAGTCCCGTAAACATATTCTATGTACTTCTTTAGAAGATATTTTCCTTATCTTTCGAGTGCATTGTGGAAATTTCCCTTTAAATTTTCCCTTATTTAAAAATTCTGAAGTACTAGTTTCTTATCGCTGTGGTGTTTAAAGATCGTTATTAAAGTTTCTGACTCTCATCCCTGAGGTCGTAGGTTCGATCCCCGGCTGTGCACCAATGGGCTTTCTGTCTAAGTGCTCATTTAACATTCGCTCGAACGGTGAAGGAAAACATCGTGAAGAAACCGGGTTGTCTTATAGAAGGTTGATCACCTACTTGCCTATTAAATTTGATAAACGATGATCATCATATAGATACAGAAATCTGAGGCCCAGACCTAAAAAGTTTGTAGAGCCACTGATTTTTTTATTAAATGTAAGTTTCTACTAATTATAAAAACATAGTTAAGAATGTTCAAAACAAGGTGAAAAATTTTCTCTAACCAATTTTCTTAAAATTATATAGCTGACCCGGCAAACATCGTTTTGCCATGTATATTATTTCTAGGACACATTTTCTGAGTTCAATAAAAATATAGACTATTAATAATAAAAAATAGAGGTTGGTCGTAGACGGGTAAAAATTAAGGGTTGTATGTTTTGAAGTATCATAAAAAAATTAAAATTTCGTCAAAAAATAAAAATTAAATGTTAGGGGTTGACATCCCTTATCACTTAGGGGTATGAAAAATAGATAGTAGCCGATTCTTCAGACTTACTGAATATGCATATAAAATTTGATAAAAATCGATCAAGCCGTTTCGGAGGAGTACGGTAACTAACATTGTGACACGAGAATTTTATATATAAGATTACGATTAAACTCAATATACTAGTAAATCTTAAAATTGTTTAAAGGTTTTTTGTGTATGAAAAACCCGTTATGGAATAAAACTGTAGCTTATGGTACAATTCTGAAGATAAATATAAATAAATATGTCTTGCATATTTATTATATAGAATATGAATGTTCTAGAACTTGGTTTTTTTTTGATCACCTTATGATTGTAGTTGATAGCGGAAGCTTATGATTGTGTATAATTGTTTTGTGTATATCTCCCCTGGGATGGGACTGTTCATTTCCGCGTGTTTCATTGATATTTTTTCTTTGTCTGTCAAGGTAAGTAGGTGATTTGCCTTTTACTTCACAGTTTTTACGACGTTTTTCTTTAGCCTTTTAAATGGTCACAAAAAGAAAAAATATTTGTGCACGACCGGGTTCGAACACACCTTCGAATAAATAAATCACTGGCGCTACAAACTCTTTAGGTCTGATCCTCAGATTTCTAAATCGGTTTTATGATCACTTTTAAAACTTATAGCCTAGTAGGTGATCAGCCTGACACTCGCCGTGGACTTTTTGTGTCTAAGACATGTCGGTTTTCTCACGATGTTTTCCTTCGCCGTTCGAGCGAATGTTAAATGCGCATATAGAAAGAAAGTCCATTGGTCCACAGCCGGGGATCGAACTTACGATCTCTCAGTGATGAAGAGATAGCAGCACCGCTGAAGCCACTAGGCGAATCCACCTTTAGGGTTGTGTAATTGTTATGTATCCATTACAGGATCTACAAGTCGTGCAACCGGGGTTATTATAGGCGCATCGGGATCTAGCCGTGTTGTGTCAGCAGTGCCTGCCCCCTTTGTTCCCGAAGACCTTGTAACACAAGCTCAAGTGGTGCTTCAGGGAAAGAGTAGAAGCCTCATAATTCGTGAATTACAGGTAAATCTATATATATAAAAATGAAACCCGTTTTCCGTTGTCACGACATAACATGAAAACGGCTTGACCGATTTGTCTGATTCTTTTTTTATAATATTCCTTGAAGTACGAGGATGGTTCTTACGGAGAGAAAAATTAAACAAATCGAGTGAAAAAGTCTAAAAACAACACTTTTCTATATTCCCATACAAATGATCCGTAATAATACTTAAAAGTCAATTTGAACTTTTATACCATATCATAGATTTCAAGTGTTAGTGGAGGGGTTCCGGGAAGGTAAATTTTTATTTTTGACATAATGTATTTGTTGTCTTACCAACTTTCTTTTTTTATCTTACTAGCTAGACCGGTGTCCCGAATAGCAGAATAAGTATTAAAAAAAAATAAAGAATCGACAGTTAGGCGGTACGATGTTCGCCAGGCTAGCTAGTTTAGAATAAACAGGTTCTGATGTAAAGGCGTATTACCAACTTATTATATAATTTTAATAACTTATTTCTGGAAACCTTTTGTTAGAGTTTATATCCGTTAAAGTGGTATTTATTTAAACGATACGTTACAAAAAAAAACAAGAAAATATAATCAAGTATGCAACGGGCGGCCTTGTCGCTAATAAGCGATCTCATACAGGCAACCCTATTTGGGAGCGTTTCAAGTATTACGTCACGCAATTTTTGGAGATTTTGCCCCCCATGTAACGCGTCGTAACGATTCTCTTTACCCAAAAGTAAAACGTTTCGTGACCACCCAGTGACTGTTTATATCAATAAGTTACAATTATATGGTGTAAAGTACCGGATAGTTGAAAATAATATTAACAATGACGCGTTAATTCAATCCCCGCCCTGCATCGTAACGTTTTATAAGAGGGAACCCCACCACCCCCCACTTACTTGAACGCTCCCTTACGGATTTTCAGCGTTCTCAATTACACGTTGTATATGTCCCACTATATATATGGCCATAGGACTCCTCTCTTAGGCGAGAGGGAATGGTCTGTTGTCCCCACGCTAGCCCAATGCGTATTGGAGACATCACATTCATCCATAGAACATAATATCTCTTGGGCAGCATCCGTGGTATTTGGCCATCCCTGCCATTTTGTTACGCCACTGGCCACACCGGTTCTCTTACTCTACCAATCGTAAGATTCAAAGCGGAGACTTAGCGCTATATATGTCACCCGTATGTCAAAAACATTGTATTTGGCATACATAAGTCATAGTTCGTCGTATCTTATACTAACATTAAACAATTAAATCAGTGGCGATACAATCTTTTTAGGTCTGGATTTCTGTATCTGTTTCATGATCATTTGTCAATCTAACAGCCTCCTGTGCTTGACACACGCCAAAGACATTTTGGGTCTAAGGCAAGCCGAATTCCTCACGATGTTTTCCTTCACCGTTCGAGTTATCCTAACGTTTTCAAATAACTTTAGAATTTCGCATTGGTGTTAAGAACGTCTTTCAACATTTTGTAGAGAACAAATCTGGACGTGAATCTGGCAGTGAACAACCTGCTGTCCCGTGACGACGAAGAAGGTGAAGAGCCGGAGAACGGCGAGGGCGGCGATGGCTACGTGCCCGAGGACCTGATCTCCCTCCTCGATGGAGGATTCCACGCCAGTCAGCAGGACCAGTCGGTGATCATCGATGCTGATGCGATGTTCTCTGAGGACATCTTCGGGTACGCGGCTATCAGAAGGTATTTAGGCTATGCTCCTCGGCCACTCCTGTCCATGATAGCACGGGCTTACGCATAGAGAAGTAACGGTTAAAGCGCATATTGATACCATTTGTGACAGAGCGTTTAAATTATAGTTGAATTAGTTACCGAATTGGTTGCCATGGTTACCGTCAAAAATCATTTATACATATAGGTAACACAATGTACACTTATGATAAATAAAAATTAAAAAAAATACATAATAAATGTTTCTAATTTTACATTTACTGCCAGTTATCAAATCAAGAGCGTAGAATGGAAGAGAACTGGCAATAAACTCTCCGCCAGTCTTTTTAATAGCCAAGTTTTTTTTTTACACAATATTTGTAAGGAGTTGCAACCATTACATTACATTATTGTTTCACATGACATCTTAAGTAATTAACTATATTAATATAAAAAACTAAGATTTGTCCTTTATCCTATACACAAAAACATGGGGGTACATAAAAGTTATTATATTTCTTTCTTAACATATATTAACACAGTGGGCAATATATGCGTTTTAGTCAAGTAATAGTAGTTTGTTTATGTCGTCTTGTTGTCACAAAATATACAAATGGCATGTATGCACAATTTTTTTATACCTTTTACACCAGTTACTATTTATAATTTGAATGCCGTTTTGGTATTAATTTTTTTATAATATAGTTTTCACTAAGTTAAACCGTAGCTAAAACTATTTATTTTAATTGAGAAAACCATCATGTGCCGCTTATGAAAAAAAAAATGTTTTCGAAACTAATCTGGATAAAACATCATGATTTAGATTATATTATTCTGTAAAATGAATATTACGCGAATTTATTTATTTACGTAACTCGATATTTCGTGATTCAAAACTATAATTGCTGAAAAGCTACGAAAATTTCGAATTAAAGATGTTATAGCTCGCGTGTACCAGAGTATATTAAAATTTTAAATTTATTTTTGCATGATATTATTTAACCACTTATGACCTAGGTAACACTGAAAATGTTTAAAAAATGAATAGGTTCATTTTCACGTGTTAGAGTTTTAGATTTGCCGCCAATTCACAAAAACAAATGACAAAACCAAAAAAAGTCAGTTCAGTGTTGCCCACGTATTATTATAGCATTGGTATAGAAATTTGCTGTTTTTTTTAACACTTAGCATGGTATTTGTGATGCAATGGCATGGTATGTTGAGCGGCCTAATAAATACTAAATAGTTATATTAACAGCCGCAGTGGGGGCGGTAGCGCTGGAAGGGCTGGTGCTTCCCGGGAAGGAAGTTCGGCCCAGGATAGAACCTCGGAGTTCAGCCGCTGGAGGGAGAGGCAATACTTTGGACCTCGGCGTTGGCTTGAGACCGCATTACGGGATAATTCCTGGGATAAGGAAGGAGGTATGTTTATAATTTTATTAATATATTTTTGGCTAAGGGACCGTTCAAGTATTACGTCACGCAATTTTTGGAGATTATTTGCCCCCCCCCCCACCGTTTCGTGACCACCCAGTGACTCTTTATACCTAAAAGTTACCATTATGTGGTGTAAAGTACTGGAAAGTCGAAAATAATAATAACAATAGCGCGTGATTCAATCCCCGCCCCGCATCGTAACGTTTTACAAAAGGACCCAAAAAATTCGTTACGTAATACTTGAACGCCCCCTAAGCATTTTTCCTATATTTCATTGCTAATAGAAATTAATAGTATTTTTAATATCCATAAGAGATAGATATATACCATCGCGGAGTTTTCTGTAGAACTTTTCAATGTGTACATTATTTTGATAAATCTCGTAGGGTTCAGCCTGCGTTTGCAATGTAAGCGGAAAAAAATTATATTTTCGACATCACAATAGAAACCTCAAAAATAACAGCATTTATCTACTATTTAATGGATCTTATTACACATATAAACCTTCCTATTCAATCACTCTATCTATTAAAAAAAGCCACATTAAAATCCTTTGCGTAGTTTTAAAGATTTAAGCATACTTAGGGATATAGGGACAGAGAAAACGACTTTGTTTTATACTATGTGGTGATAAGTCGTATGGGTCCGCGATGTGTAGTACTACTAAATGACAAAATCTGTAACCATATATCATGCGCGTTTATTTCCAGCGTGAATTGGAGATATTTCTAAATCTCAAATACCAAATCCAAAAAAATTAATTAAATATTAATTATAACATGTTGGTTTACAGTTGAAAGTAAGAAGAAAGATTCAGCAATGGCAGCGTCTCCTCTTTGGGTATCCGAAGATCTGGAGTACTGGGACACTAACATTCGTTTCACCCATATTGCGGCCACCTATAGTGAATTGATTGCTGTCTCTACATATGGACAGATACAC
This sequence comes from Pieris melete, assembly GCA_963693345.1. Classification (NCBI taxonomy): domain Eukaryota; kingdom Metazoa; phylum Arthropoda; class Insecta; order Lepidoptera; family Pieridae; genus Pieris; species Pieris melete. The sequence goes on from CAVNZK010000153.1 coordinate 407,256, forward strand.
CAATGGCGCTGGGCGGATCCACATCCATACCAGAGGACTGATGTAAGTTATAAATATACATAGCTGCAATATAGGTGCTGTCCTATAAGCGTTCAAGTATAGCATAACGAATTTGGGGGGGGGGGGGTCTATTTGTAAAACGTTACAATGCGGGGCGGGGATTGAATTACGCGTTATTGTTAACTATTTTCGACTTTGCAGTACTTTACACCACATAATGGTAACTTTTAGGTATAAAGAGTCACTAGGTGGTCACGAAACCTTTTTTCTATACTTGGGTACAGAATAACGTTACGGCGCGTTACATGGGGGGGGATCAATTATCTTTAAAAATTGCGTGACGTAATACTAGATTGGTTCCGCGTTATAGAAACGCATTGTAGGAGTATTCTCGCATAACGTGCATGTATACATTATGGGATAATACCCGTGTTATACGAGGAATTGATATCGCGTTATATGAAAATGCGGTATAAAAGTACTCTATTACTGTATTATAGCTGCCCACTGAAGTATTTACAAACCAATTCTTAAAAGGCCGGCAACGTACTCGCGAGCTCTCTATCGGTGGCGGTATATCGTAAAATATCGTTGTTTTCTAGTATTCAAAAAATACACAATTATGAATTTCAGTACATTTCTCATTAATTCCTGTTAAAAATCATAATTCTATTACAATCGATTGGAAAATCTCTTAAATAAGGTTTAAATACAAAAGGCAAACAATAATAACTTAATAATTAAATAATTTGCAGGCACTGGGCAATGGGTCGTACCACCCTCGCAGCAATTGGCTTGGTTTAGCTCCTGGCGAAAGGGTCATCAACATTAATGCGGCCGGCATTAGGATCTCGATTCTGACAGACGCTGCACGTATTGCTACGTTTTTGGACGAGTCTATTGGTATGTATGAATTAAATGCATACAACATTTCGTCCGTATCACCTTGATGGCTGGATGTCTTCTACAGTCCGCTTCAATAGAAATTTTCTTTTGCTAACTGGAATCAACTCCCGATGGGAATCTTCCAACGGAGATACGACCTCCAGTTCTTTAAAGAAAGAGTATACTCTTTCTCTTCTCCGGCAATGCATGGGTGTCCATGGGCTCGTTTATATCATAAATGAATATATATATATAATTCTTCTGTGAGTGTGTATGTCACTGAACTTCTCTCAAACGACTTTGATGAAATTTTTTGTGTGTTCAAGGGGATCTGGGAATGGTTTAGATTCACAAATCAGCCCGGCAGATGGCACTGCAGTCGGTACTTTCATACTTTGTGTAATATCCTAATCGCTTTAAATATCATGCAGGACAACGTCTGTGGGGTGCACTAGTTTATTATATTTCTCTTACATTAAGTGTAACATAAATTCTATTATTATTCGAATGTTGTTTTTAAATTACGTCCAATGCCGTAGCGTCTTTTGTGGGCAACTTCATTCTGTTAATTTTGTGTAACGGTGCGCGCGCATCGTAAAATTTCACTCTCATAAATTAAAACGCGACTAAAGAAGTATAACTTCAAAAATATAAAAATAACAACATTATGTGAATTTCAGATTTAAATTTTTTATTTTTTTTATTTATTTATTTATTTATTTATAACAGCACTCCTGCCCTAACAGGCGACCCCAAATTGACAAGAGTGAACAAAAACAGACAAAAAAAAAAGCAAACATACAAAATCAATTAGAAAAACAATTGATTCACTAGCTGACCGGCCAAACGTCGTTTTTCCATGTATATCATTTATAATAAAAAATAGGGGTTGATCGTAGAGGGGTGAATCTTAGGGGTTGTATGTATTTTTTAATTCTGTATTATAAAAAAATAAAAACAAAAAAAAATATCTAAAAATTAATACAAAATAATTTAGGGGTGAACTACCCTAACACTTAGGGGGATGAAAAATAGATGTTGGCCGATTCTCAAAGATACCGGATAAGCACAAAAAATTTCATCAAAATCGGTCAAGCCGTTTCGGAGGAGTATGGCAACGAAAACTGTGACACGAGAATTTTATATATTAGATATGTGTGCTTTAATACATGTATAAACAAGACTCATACCAACTAAATTTCATTTATTTTATTCACTATAGACAAGTAGCTGATCAGCCAATTGATATGATAGACAACTATTGTTCTATGACATAGTTTTCTCATAATTTATACCTCTATGAATGAAATGTTATATCAAAAGAGGAATCTCCAAAGATGTCCAAAGTCAGCAAAGAACAAATCTAGCTCATATTTTTAGATGATTTTATGTTATAAGAATGTTTTTATCTATTATGATTACATATACAATGATTATAGTATATGTAATGTGGTCTTTTTGAGATACGAATTAAAAATTAATACTGAAATATACTTGTCCCAGCTGTGTACTTGTTGTATGTATCATGTATCAAGTTTCGTAACTCTGTTTCAAGTTTGTCTATTTTTTCGTTAAGAATCGAACCTAGAAACTTGAGTTGTATACCATGTACGGATGAATTATTATATACTTATAATTAAAAAATCCTTATTAGCTCACGCACCCGGCGCTGCACGCTTAGAACATCCACTACAAGCGTTCACCGAGTTTGGCTCCGACAAACCGATTTCGCTTCACGTGTGCTCCTTATTTACAGTGGCGAAACTGGATTCGGGAGCTCTCTATTGGTGGTATGTTAATTATAATGAAACATTTTAATATTAATAAACTAGCAGACCGACCAAGCGTTGCTATGGCTAAGGTTTTTGTTATATTACTTGTAGCAACCTATTCAAGGGAAACAGTAGGAGAACACCAGTCATGGGCACCACCATGCTTTTTTGGTGGTAATGCCATTAAATTGTAGCTTATTTGAAACGATGGTACTTTCAACACAGCGCCATCTGTTAGAATTGTGACTATCAAATAATAAACAAATATTTTGCAATAAAATAATATTGCGGGTATAAATTAAGATGTAAGCTATCCTATCTTTTAAGTTGTATCAAACTACACACAGTGTGCAAATTTGATTGATATCGCTTCGGTAGTTTAGGAGTCCATAGCGGACAAACAACGTGACACGTAATTTATATATATTAAGATGTACGAAATACATAATTTTAATTTTATTAAATTCGATGAGGGTGATCTCAAAACAAATTTTTACTCGGCTGATCCTCACATTTTTTGTCGTGTTTGTTGAGATTTACTCGAGTAATTAATTTATTATGATATATAAACTTTTTCTGAATTGTTTGTCAATAGTTACGTCGTCCATTTAGACTTTTATAGTGACTGTTTTGTGCGTGTTTGTGTGTAAGGCAAGGTACAGGATCAGTTGAACTTCTCTTTGTCCCCAAACTAACAATTTCTCCAAATCCTTAAGGCTGACGTTATTGTCTGCCTTTCTTCCTAGTAAGGAGACTAGAAGAATATACTCAAACTCAAAATATCTTTATTTCTGTAAAGTCGGTTTACTGACGATAGTGGAATATGACAACGTCATAGGAAAATACTGATGGAATGGTTGCATTTTTCAAAATAAAATTTTAATTTTATTTGTTGGATTGATATTTTGTATGGATATAGAGGAGGTAAATGGAAATCACAATTAAATTGATCAAGTTACATTTATTTGTGCGCATAAATACAATTATGTCAAATTGTGCCTCTTTGTCGCTCGTTCCGCGCTCTCGCTCGCACTTCAAGCCTTAAATGGAACGCCTCAGAGCGAGGTAACGCCACATGCGTCATGTTTTTTCGTGCGTGCAGCCGGCTCCATCGAATTATAAGACGTTGTCACGTTAAAAAATCAGCTGAGATTTAACTTATGTTATTACTGACCCAAAATTTTCAGTAAAATATTATCGTAATGATTTAATATTTTAGGGGCGTATTACCTTTGGGTCAACGGGCTCGCCTATGGGAGAAACACCGCGCACGTTCCCGTAAACAGCAGCGAGGACATTCCTCATCAGCGCCACAAGATTTACAGGCCGGCCAAAGTGTTACTATGAAGAATGCTCCCATGTATCAACCGGGGGCTATTGGTGAGTTTTACATCGTACATTAAATTAGCAAAACAGTGTACACTCTTTATAACGAATTTCAAGGGACCGAGCATTTTTTAGAGAGTTTTCGTTATAGGGAGAGAAGAGATAAAAACCTAATTTATCCAATTATAATAATTTCTTAATTTTGTAATTAATTTTGCCTGACGTGTTTTTCTATGACAGGCAATGTAATCTAATAATAATGGCACACGTGTTCATGCCATTAACAATAACAAAGGCAAGAAGGCTGTTTATGTCCTCAGATGTCTTTCTTAGAAATTTCGGTATCTCAAAAGTTTAGGTTTGTTTTATTGTTGATGTCTAAATATGAAAATATTTCTTCGTTATAGAGACTGTCGCGTTATAAAGAGAGGACTAATGTATGGGTTTGTGTTAAACCAAACAAATGTAACAATTTTTTACGTTATAAAGAGTACTTCGTTAAAACGAATGTGGTTAGAGTTAACACTTTGACAATAAAGCCCAAACAATAAATATAAAAAATCTGGGGACGCAAAATTATCTAAGTATAGGAAAGTCTCGACCAGTGTTTCCCAACGTGGGAGCTATGCCCCACGGGGGGTAATATTATTGTCGGGGTCAAATCAGCTAGGTATAACACAACGTGGAGACGAACTGAAGCTAACCAAATCGGAATCTAATATAAAATATCTGTGCGTCAAGCGCAAGAATATCAATTTATATTGAAAAATCATTATTCAAATTATTTATAATTAGAATTTCGGGTTTTCATTATGCTTTGTAAATTTACTTATTGTTTCGTTAACAATTTCCTAGTGATTTCTTATTTAAATTTCTTAAGTAAACAGTTTACTTTTTAATATATACCTATACGTATGTTGTATGTATGGGGCCGTTCAAGTAATCCCCCCCCCCCCCCTCTCAGCATAAGAAAGTAAAGCTCTCAAAAATAATAGTACATAAACGTATTAATTTTTTTGTACGAATCCTCGAAAATGCACGTTTTCAAACAAAGACAATGTGTGGGTAATATGTGTAAAAAAGTAAATAATTACTGTTGACAAATCACCAAATAAGAAAATCAAAATCCCGGCTGAATTCTATTATATTAGGTTCTTAACAACGTAATCGGCTGTTACGACTATCGGTTTTTATGACCAAATATGAGTGGTCCCTTCGATGTCGTTATAACAGATTTTAGACGGCCCCAAAGAGACCATACAAAAAATTATAAATATTCCGCTTTTGGTTACTCTATCATATTCAAAAGTGTGCGACTCTCATCCCTGAGGTCGTAGGTTCGATCCCCGGCTGTGCACCAACGGACTTTTTTCTATGTGCGCATTTAACATTCGCTCGAATGGTGAAGAAAAACATCGTGAGGAAACCGACATGTCTTAGACCCGAAAAGTCGACGGCGTGTGTCAGGCACAGGAGGCTATTAGATTGAAAAATGCTCATGAACAAGATTCAGAAATCTGAGGCCCAGACCTAAAGAGGTTGTAGCGCCATTTTTTTTATATATATTTGAGCGTTGATGATTACAATGTGTGTATATATTCTAGGATTCAACATGTCAACTGGAGTTCCGAAAGTTGGTATTCTCCAAAATGCGGCCTGGAATTTGTCTGATACGTGTCGGTTCAAACTTCTGCCGGCGCCTCAACCAGATCGATCCATTTCTGAAAAGGATAAGAGGGATATGCAGGTTAATTATTGTTAATTAGTTTTTATTATATATGACTACTAGCTGACCCGGCAAACGTCGTTTTGCCATGTATATTATTTCTAGGAAACATTTTTTTAGTTTTATAAAAATAACTATCTACTACGTATTATAAAGTATAGGGGTTGATCGTAGATGGGTGACAATTGAGGGTTGTATGTATTTTTGTATGCTGTATCATAAAAAAATAAAAACTAAAATTGTCTAAAAAAATTGGACACCCCTTATCACTTAGGGGTTTGAAAGATAGTAGCCGATTCTCAGACTTACTGAATATGCATAAAAAATTTCATAAGAATCTGTCGAGCCGTTTCGTAGGAGTATGGGAACGAATATTGTGACACAATAATTTGATATATATAGATTAAACAGTAATAGAATATAAGTAGATGATATTTCTTTTGGAAGAAAAGTTTTGGTTTTTGAAATTGGTACCTGTAAAGCTGGTCAATAATCTCACAACTGATATATTCTATGTATTTAAATTTTATTATTATTTAATTATTTAACTGTCTTACTTCTCTTCTTGTCTAGTCTTTAGTTAAACTTGGTACAGTTGTGAAAGAAACCATTCAACTCGTACCAATAAATCACATCCCTAGAAACGGTAGGAAACACAATGTATCTAAAATCTTTATTTTATTTACACAAAACATACATTATCCTTACAGTACTAACCCAATACGATAATGTTGAAACAACAAACATACAAATAAATAAATTAAATAAAAATACATGTACTGGAAGATATGAATTAACTTTTGGGGTATATTCAAAAGCAAATCGAGACAGTGTATAATGATTTAATACAATATAAAAGTGCCCCTAGCCTTAATGTTATACATATCTAATATATGAAATTCTGGTGTCTCAGTTTTCGTTGCCATACTCCTCCGAAACGGCTTGACCGATTTTGATGAAATTTTTTGTGCTTATCCGGAATCTATGAGAATCGGCCAACATCTATTTTTCATCCCCCTAAATGTTAGGGGTAGTCCACCCCTAAATTTTTATTTTTTAGACAATTTTTTTAATTTCTATCTTTTTACGATACAGCATTAAAAAATACATACAACCCCTAATTTTCATATACATGACAAAATGACGTTTGCCGGATCAGCTAGTATATATATATATTAAGTAAAGTATAAAAAAGGGACTCCTTTTAATAATATACTTTAGTTTATGTTAAGGTTAGTTATTTTTTTTCAATGTATATTATTTTAATTATTATACATAATTATTAAATACAAATTGCTCATTTCAGAATCAGTCTCCATTAACGGTGTCGTCTGTGAAGGCGTCATCATCGAGCAGCTCAAGCAAAGACCCAGCTAAGGACAGCAACAAAGATATGGCAGATCGCCTGGACATGCCTCCACCACCCAGTCCTGCTTCATCGACATGCAGTGATACTAGTACATCCCATAGTGAGTTCCTTTTATTTGAAACTAGCAAACTCGGCATACTCCGTTTCGCCACCAGATGGCTTCGTTTTATGTAACATTTCGTTTGGTGATCCCGCTTGTCTGTTGAAATTTTTCCTCAATTTTCTTTGCTATAAACCTCACGAAGCCCGAGACCTTTCCAACGAATGCAAAACCGTGGAAATCGGTTCGTGCGTTCTGGAGTTATAGCGTCAGGAAGGAAAACCGGACTTATTTTTATATAGTAGATTATCCTTTATTAATTTCAGGATTTCTTATAACAATTGTCTAAATCGACAAATCACAAATTAAAAGAAGTTTTTTATTCATTATTATCAAATGCACGCTGCGTAATCTTGCAATTAAAAAATACATAAATCAGCAAGGTCACTGTATAACTCAACTAATTGTGTACTCTGCACATGAATGTGATAATCGACAAATATACAAAACAAACACATAAATCTTAATTTAAATACGACGTAACGATACCATTACATTTTCCTCGTCTTTATAATATATTTAACAAATTATAAAGGGTATTTCAACAAGAAGTTTGTTTTTCAATTGTGGCAACACCGAGAATAGTGATAGTTTTGACATTTAGTTTTTGGCGGTATTCGTAGCAGGTGCTTTGGCAATTATTACAATGAATTCAATTTCGCTCGAAAATCGCATTAAAATAATTCAAATCCACTATAAAAATGGTGGTTCTGTTAAAGTTACATTTCGTAAAATTAGTGATATTTTCGGCCAGCATAATCGTCCTCCTGAGACCGCTGTTAAGAATTTGGTCGCGAAATTTGAGTCGACAGGCTCGGTACAAAATGTGCCAACACCAACACGTGTTCGACCGGGTCGTTCAACAGAAAACATCGCCGCCGTGAGCCACAGTGTTGAAGAAGATCAAAATTTGTCAATTTCACGACGTTCTCAACAATTGGGGTTATCCAAAAGCACAACATGGCGAATTTTGCGAAAGGATTTGGCTTTGAAGCCTTACAAGATTCAACTGGTGCAGGAATTAAAGCTGATCGACCATTCAAATCGCCGCAGATTCGCTCAGTTCATTCAGGAACAACCTGCTGGTTTTTCTGAAAAAATCATTTTTCAGACGAAGCCCATTTTCATTTGTCAGGGTACGTCAACAAGCAAAATTGTCGCATTTGGGCTTCTGAAAATCCTAAAGCAATTATTGAGAAGGCTTTGCATACTCAACGTGTTACTGTGTGGTGCACTATGTGATCTGGAGGCGTGATTGGGCCGTTTTTTTTCGAAGATGAGGCTGGAAATGCGGTAACAGTCAATGGATCACGGTATCGCGAGATGTTAACCACTAAATTTTGGCCTATTATTGATGACATGGATATCACTGAAATGTGGTTTCAACAGGACGGTGCCACATGTCACACAGCCAATGAAACGATCAATTTATTGCAAACCAAATTTCCCGAGCGCATAATTTCGCGAAATTCAGCTGTTAAGTGGCCAGCCAGATCGTGTGATTTAACACCACTGGATTATTTTTTGTGGGGCTATGTTAAAGACAGAGTCTATACGGAGCCAATCGAATCGATTGCAGCCTTAAAACTCAAAATCCGTGATGTCATTAACGAAATAGACCCTCCATTTTGCCAAAAAGTGATTAAAAATTTTGATGAAAGAATCAACATCTGTCAGCGTGGTCGTGGTGGACATTTGCCAGATATCATTTTTCATTCATAATTGCCAAACTTTTCTCTTTGTAATACAATAAAAATTTTATTCATTTTCCTCTAAATTCTTTGTTTTATTTTGTTTTAGAAAACAAAGTTCTTGTTGAAAAACCCTTTATAAACGTTTGTTTTATTTGAGAGCAGTGTTGGCAGGGTGCGACTCTCATACCTGTGGTCGTTGGTTCGATTCCCGGCTATGCGCCAATGGACCTTTCTATGTGCGCATTTAACATTTGCTCGAACGGTGAAGGAAAACATCAAGAGTCATCAAGTGAGGAAACCGACATGTCTTAGACCCAAAAAGTCGACGGCGTGTATCAGGCACTGGAGGTTGATCACCTACATGCCTATTAGATTTAGAAATGATAATGAAACAGATTCAGAAATCTGAGGCCGAGACCTAAAAACGTTGTAACGCCACTGGTTTATTTTTATTTTTTATATAAACGTTTGTAAAAATTCAGAGCGTGCAAAGCGCGTAACGGTCCGCGGCGAAGAAGGTTCGTCCAACGATGGAACGAAACGCGACGAAGAGGAATGGCCCCTGAAAGAAGTGGTGTTCCTTGAAGATGTGAAAAGCGTTCCACTCGGACGGGTTTTAAAGGTCGACGGCGCATACGCGGCTGTCAGATTTCCATCCGTTGGCAAAGATGGAAAGGAAATTGTTCCAACGCCCGATGATTGGACGACGCTGCTACAGGACTGTCGTTTAGTGAGGAAAGATGACTTGGTCGCTGTGAAGTGGGGAACTGGAGGAGCTGCCGGTCCACGTGGCCCGGATTGTCTTCAGCGTATGCCGAGAAAGATCTCGTTACCTCCAGAATTGCAAATTATTACTATTGCGGTGAGTTATTATTGATATTAGTTATATTAAGAATTTGATCTAAACTAAATGCCCTTTTGTACTTTACTTTAATAAATATAGTTAAAAAAAACTAAAAAAAAACACGCTTTTAAAGCACATCAAACTAGCAACCCACGCTTTTTCACAATAATACCAGTATTTTTTGTTCATTACTATTTTCAGCCTAAATTAGGAATTATTTTCCACTTTTTAGTCCTAGCAGCAATACGTGTTTTCTCAATTTAACCGTATTGATTTGTGGACTTAAAAAAATTCATTGTTTTTTCGAGATAAACCTATGAAATTATTATATTGTCGCTGATTCTTTATAAGTGTACAAAGTTTGAATTAAATCTGTCCGTTAAAAGTGGGTCAAAATCGAGTCCGAAGGAGTCGGTTACATACATACAGATGAAGCTAATATAAAAATAGGCGAAATATATATTTTCAAAATTTCTCGTAAATATATCTTCGCGGTCAAATATAAATCAAATATAAACTATAGTCGACGCATTTTAAACAGTCGCCGGGCAATGAATGTCACTGATAGTAGGAATGTGCACGCAATGCAACCCGTTACCTGCGCACGCGCTCTGACTCCTGATTGGTCGTTACGAGTAAGGGTTGTTGTTTTTATATAAATATAAGATTTTTTTTTATGACACTAAATTACTTACGATTCGTTACACAATACGCACAATGGGGAATTTATTTCCTTACATGGTTTTGAAGAAAAATAAATATTCCTATAAATACTTAACATATTTTAGCATATCGATCGTAACTATCCCGTTATCGATATGTACCTCTACAATTCTTACGCACATCACTACACCTCTCGATATGATTTATGACCCGAAGCTTCAGTTTAATACGTCGACTATAGTTACTTAACATAATATTGGTTTTATATTATTCTAAATGGAATAGTTTCTTTACTAAACTCTTGGCGGATTCGGTTCTAAATGATTACCTGAGATTTTTATACTTAAATTCTTTTATTAAAAAAATTTTAAATTACGTCAAATTAATGTCTGATAATTTGCTTTGTCTTTTAAGAATTTTCTTATATTTGAAATAAGCCAGTTTTCGAAAAGAATCGAAAATGTTTTTTTTATAAAATATTTGGAATGACAACTAATTATTGTATTTGAAACAGGTGGACAATCGTGGCGTTAACGCCGTTGTACGTAGACCGGGCGGTGCGTTAGCGTACGCGGTGTACGCTGTGGGAACGACGCGAGCCATCACGGACAGCGTATTCCCGACGGACCACACAGCTCTATTGGGGCACTCAAACGGACATTCTATACAACTCACTACCGCTGCGGAAGTAAGGCTTTAATATTTGTTTTTTTTTTTTAGGGAAACTGATATTCAGTTTTCAGTTGAATTTAAATCATTACTTTTTTTTTCAATGAATTTTTAGCTAAATACATTTTTTTAGTTCAATTAAAAAACTATCTAATATAATAAAAAATAGGGATCGTAGAGGGGTGACAATTAAGGGTTGTATATATTTTTGTATGCTGTATTATAAAAATTTAAAAACAAAAAAAATTGTATAAAAAATAAAAAAAATATTTATTGGGGTGGTCACCCCTTATCAGTTAGGGGGTTTGAAAGATTGATAATAGCCGATTCACAGACTTACTATTCAGTAAATTGCGTTAAAAATTTCATAAGAATCGGTCGAGCCGATACAGAGGAGTATGGGAACGAACATTGTGACACGAGAATTTTATATATTAGATTAAGTCATAAATAATTCAAAAACAAAACGGAAACGAACATATTGTTATGCGAAGTTAATGATATTGGTATTTTTGAAAGCGCTCAAAGCGATCTTAAACGTACGTGACTCACAAAATTTTTCTTTCAGGGCACCGAACCAGTTGTTATCATGTTAGATGGCAACAACGCCCTTTACCCCATAGCACGTGACTGCGTGGGAATGGTTCGTGAACCGCCGCCATTGAATCTTGCGCCCGCTCGAGCGATCACTGCGCACGCGTTGCCTCTGCACCCACACGGCGCGGCTCATTCCTCTCATGCGCCGCTCAAGTCCCAGGTATTTAATTGTTCTCTTACAATCACCAACGTTAATCTAAAAGAAATTAATAAAATAAACTAAAAAGCTAATCTTACGTATTCATGAATTGCGATGCAATTCAAAAGAATTGAACAGGATAGGATATGATTAAGAAATGTTTTAAAAAATGTTGGGAGGTAGCAACCAGAACTTAATGGCGGAGATCCTGAACCAATTGCCTAAGATGAGATGGAATTTCCAATAAGCATCTATTGGAGCGGCGACAAGTTCTTGAAGGCTTGTATGGTTATACATATTTCAAATTCAATTCAAATTCAAAAATCATTTAAGTAGGTAACACATTGTACACTTATGATCGTGTAAAAAAAGAAATGAATTTGAAATGCTTCTAACTTTACATTTAGTGCCAGTTCTCAAATCATGGGCGTTGAACGGAATCTCTTCCGTAGAACTGGCAATAAACTCTCCGCCACTCTTTTTAATCGCCATTTTTTTTGTTTTACATGCAATGTTTGTTTGGCAACCATTACACCATGTTCCACATGACATCTTAAGTAATTAATAATAATAACATAAATTAAAAACAAAGACTTGTCCCCTATCAGCAGGAGGCATGGTGAAATAGGAGCAAGCACATTCTCGTAGGAACAACACATAGTCGAAATAACATCACCGCATACACGAATTCAAGTCATATTTCTCACATTGAAAAAATCGCCGTAATTTAATTAGGAAAAGATAGAAATTTGTAAGCTTTTTGTACAATTTAATAATGTGTTATGGCATATAAACATCAAATACAGAATTTTCCCTTGATTGATGGCATTGAATTGGGCTAATTTTATTATTTTTATAAAATAGTCTTTCATGTTGATAGTTTTATAAAAATATAGTATTAAATAATTAATAACTGGCTTATAAAACAGATTCATTACCAAAGTGAATTGTGACATAAAATATTAATAATCAATAGATATTTAAAATAAAATCTTTCTTTTAGATATTTTAAGTTTTTTTTTTTCAAAGGTTGCACTCATAATAATAGTCCCCGAGCCTCAACTGATGATGCCGCGAGTGCTGCGTTGTGATCTTGATGGACTTCGACAGTTGTTGCATCAACTTGAAACTGATAATAACAGTAAGTAAAAAAAATTATATAGGTCAAATATCCTTCGAGAGAGGGAGCGCTTTAGAAGGTAGAAGTTGGGGAGTAAATAGGAGAAGATATGCCCAACCCTACCTCCTATATACTGCACCGGAGGTTTTTGTGTGTACCCTCTGTAATGCGGCTTTGTAAGAACTACTACAGGTGGTTTTAGTGGGTATTGCTCACCCACTCTCTGAATAGCAGAGATTTTGGGGTGGGTCGAGTCCCGTATACCCCTACAACTTTTGAGGGCACGGGATGCGCAAATGCATTTATAAAAAAGTCAGATATACTTTTGGACTTCTTTTTTTTTTATGGCTCTGGCACGATTTGTGGCCAGAAGTATAGGATTTTTAATTCGTGCTTGTCTTTAGAAATTCGACCGTGTCCTCCATGTACGCTTTATCGCCCGGTACCGCACAACCCTTTTAAATTAAATTAAAACTTAACCGGGAATCGAACCCGGTACCCCTCACCTAGCTGCCACTTAATAAGACCGCTAGGCTATTTTTGGACTTCTTATATTTTCCTAGTTATTTATACATATATACTGTTATTTCTGTATCTGTTCGAGACGTTTTTGATTCTCGCTATGTCAAAAACCGGGGTAGTGTTATAAAAAGAATCTAAAACAATTTACTTACAATATTTGTCTCACAAACCTGGAATAATGTTGAACGTAGACAGACGTACATGTACGTATACGCGTGCGTTAACTGAGAAAACAATACGTGCCTTTACGACTACTGTCCAAATACTGATTTTAATTTTGTTGTATTATTTCAGAGCAACAAATATTATCAATTCTTCAAGAGCGTTGTGATGGCAATAGAAATATTTTACACGCGTGCGTACATATGTGCTCGCCAACGTCAAACAAGGAGCCTGATATCGGTATGTTATTATTTTCTTTCGATTAATATGTTTTTATTAAATTTGTCATACAGTGCTTATAATTTAGATGCCCGGTCTGACCGGTAGATAACCTATATTAGATATTGTATGTAGCTTATAATGTGGAATATATTAATTTTAAATCGGAATATTTTTTGAGTGTATTCGTTACAAACATTCAAATATACTAATTTGTCTTCTTTATAATATTAGTATAGATTGATTACTTTTGAGGGCAATTACTACCCGTATCTATGTGCATATATACATCGATGTGCATCGTTCCACAAGTTAGCGTTTTTAGGATATTTTTTGCCACGCACCACCACTATGTGGAACCTGAACACTGAAGTATTTCCAAACCAATTCTTAGGGTTCTTCAAGAAAATATAGTACCAATTCTTAAAAGGCCGGCAACGCACTCGCGATTCCTCTAACAGAGTGTCCATGGGTGGCGGTATAACTCACTTAAGTGAGCCCGTTTGCCCTGTTACATAAATAAAAAAAATAGTTACTTTTAGTGCATTCAAAAATATACGTTTTTCATATTCTATTTTTAGTGTCTTTTGTAAATATTTTTTTATAGTTATAATGCCGCTTACCCGTGGATTAAATAATCATTGGTCATCTACTTGCTTTTTAATCTTAATATATATAAATTACGCGTCACGTTGTTTGTCCGCTATGGACTTCTTAACTACTTAACCGATTTCAATCTAATTTGCACACCGTGTGCAGTTTGATCTAACTTAAAAGATAGGATAGCTTACATCTTAATTTATACCATAACATAAATTAAAGGCATAATCACCAAAAAAGCATGACTCTTACTGTTTCCCTTGGATAGTTTACTACTATGTAATGTAACAAAAACCTTAGCCACAGCAACGCTTGGCCGAGTCTACTAGTATATATATATATATATATATTTTAACATTTATTTATCAAAAAATAATTAAATGATGTTTGCAGTAGATAATCCATCAGCGCCTACAGTTCCGAACCCCTCAAGCGCCACCAACAATGAAGAAGCTGTACCAGCTTTGTCCTGGCCTCCGGAGACCTTTGAAGCTTCGGGGGATGAAGATAGCTTGATGGGAATCTCCAATAAGTAAGCAAAACTTTCCAGAATAATAAACGTTTTTAAATATTACAACTAAAGAAATATTGGTACATAATTACTTATTACAACGATTATATGACATTTTACTTAGGCCATGTTCACACGGCGACTATTCGATTAGATGTTTTCACGTATACGGTTTTACCGTATACGATGCAATCGTTCACACGGCAACCATTCGATTCGATATTTTTTTTCGATCAAGGAAATAAAATCCTCGATCAATATTGGAATTCTGTCCTCCATATTGATAACCGACTGATCCAACGAGTGCGCGTGCGAATGCGTACGATTCTCGACCGGGCGAGTCGTGTGAACGAGACAATGAACATGAACATAAGCGCCACTGCGTGTCGTATTCGATAAAATCGTTTCGAGACGCGGCGTTTCCGGTGACAACTTCGCACGGTATACGGTAAAATATATTTCTCGAACACGGGATTTTCCCGTATGAACGCCGTGTAAACAATTTTTAAGTTTTCATATATTATATTCTGTTGTCACTACTCTATTCGATAAAATCTCGTATACGGTATACGGGAAAATAATCGGCGTGTGAACGCGGCCTTAGGCTATTTGACAAGATTGGTATGTTATTGGTAATATGAACATCGATGTAAATGCACGGCCTCCCGCACGTCCAATGCATCTTACGAAACAAATTATGTCTTCTATTAACGCATCCACAAATCAGGTTTATGAAAATTTTGAACGCGTATTCATTCTTTGCGCCCAGATCGTTCCCATCATTCGCTCTTTGTAGTCTCGCTCTCTTTCTCTCTCATACTTCCTCACTACTCGGTTGTCTATAAAGTCGGTTTACTGACGATAGTTGATCGTGACAACGTCATAAGAAAATACTGATCATGACATTTAAAAAAAAAACAATTTTAATCGTTTGATAGATATTTTGTTTGGATATAGAGAAGGAGGTAAATGGAAATCACAATTGAATTGATCAAGTTACATTTATTTGTACGCATAAATACAATTATGTAAATTTTTTTTGCCGGTTGTGCCTCTCTGTCGCTCGTTCCGCGCTCTCGCTTGCACTTGAAGCCTTAAATGGAACGCCTCAGAGCGAGGTAACGCCACATGCGTCATGTTTTCGTGCGTGCAGCCGGCTCTATCGAATTATAAGGCGTTGTCACGTCAAAAATGTTTTGACAGAAATAGATTTAAGTTTGATGCACGTTCTATAATTCGGGGTTTAGATAATTGGCAGCGATTAATTTCGTATTAATATGAATAATGATTTGTAGCAAAATGTCGAACAGCGGTAACGGGGCCGTGAGCGCGGATCCAGTTGAGAGGCGTGGCAATGCGCTCTCCGCCTTGAGGGCCCTTTGCGAGAGTACTGCCTTGCAACCGTATCTATTGCAACTTCTAACTGCCAAGTGAGTATATAGGGTGTTACTTTCTTTTAACGTCATTCGATGTAACGAAAGCCTCTCTAGATCATGATATAGTTACATTTGTTTTTTTAACACAAACCCCATACATTAATTCACTCTAACGCAACAGCCATCTCTATAATGAATGATATGATTGAGAGCCCCCGTTCTATAAAAAAAAAAGATATATATGTTCTTGATGAAAAAAATTTCCTATTACAATTAATTTAACTTCTTGTTGACCATTCCAAAGTAATTATTTACGTATATGAATAAAGATATTTTGAGTTTGGACCTGAACAAGTTGCGTTATAAAGAGTGTATTTAATGTAAATAATTATTAAAACCAAACAAATCTAACACATTTTTATGTTATAGATGGATTGTCGTTATACCGAATAACGTTATAAAGAGTTCACACTGTATATAATTTAGTACTTAATACTTTACACAGTGAATAACGAATATTTATTACTAAATGTATCACTCAATAAAACAGGGATGGCATGGGTCAAACACCTCTAATGGCTGCCGTAGCGGAACGAGCGTATCGGGCGGCCCTAGCCATATTGGACGCAATACGCGCGTGTGACGCGGACGAAACTCAACGGTCGGCGGCCATTTTCCCCCCCAACGCCCATCCAGATCATTCGCCGTTGTTGGTACTCTGCTGCAATGATACATGCAGCTTCACGTGGACCGGACAGGATCACATTAATCAGGTATTTTACGGAATTTTATTATATTTTCAGGAATAATCTGGAAACTGGAATGATTTATACAATATCACAATTAGAATGCAAAATATTTTTATACTTATCCTTTAATGCACCCAACGTTGGTTCTGTTAGGGATGGTTGGATACAACAAGCGATTTAGGGGCCGTTCAAGTATTACGCAGAGAGATTTACTGCATTTTATTACACACACACACACACACACACACCCACACACACCCACACACCCTTTTCTCAGAAAAGGTAAACAAAGATCTCAAAGAAATAGTACATGAACGTATTCTTTTTTGAGGAATCCTCGAAAATGCATTTCGTTTGCAAGCATACACAAAGTGTGGGTGGGCTTATGTAATACTTGAACGGCCCCTTACAGCTTCTCTGCATTGTTAGAGATTTTCCGAGAATTATTAGTAATCTTAGTGTTCTGCAAGAACTGAGTTCGTTTCAGTCCCTAGGATCAGAACGAACCCGCCACAAGCACAAGGCCCCCTTAACAAACAAATATGTAAAAAAAATTGTAATTACTACTTTAATATATATTTCCAACTATATGCTGTTAAAATATTTTAAACTATTTTCTAATATTAATTTGATTGTAAAAAAATTCAACGTCGTAATTAAGCCACTGGCTCTACGATTGAGCCCGATCACCAAAGACTTAAACCATTTCGTTATTAAAATAAATTATATTTTTGACATTTAATAATTTTTTTCAGGATATTTTCGAATGCAAGACATGTGGTCTCACCGGGTCACTGTGTTGCTGTACTGAATGTGCTAAGGTAAGCTTTGTCTAGTAATTAATTTAAAAATGATACACGCCCTTTTTTTGTTTTTTTTTTGTGTCTACAGCATGTTCTCAGGTTTCGAATTGAGAATTGTAATACTTTATATAGGTCTCTACACAGGTACACCGCGCCCCGTCCGCTGTCAGACCAAACTTTTAGACTAGTGTGGAGAGAACTTACTTTTAACAACTATCTAGTAACTAGAATCTAGTTGATAAAAGGGCCTGGGACTAGTGCTAGACAGGCTACTTATAAATAATTTGCGATATTTGTTTTAAAAGAAGTGTTGTATGATGATTTGCTATTTTAAAAGAGTACCGAGAGTTTTTTACGCCGGCTTTTTCTCTCGGCCTACACCCTCTGTCTTCTTTGCTGATGAGTAGGGATGCCTACAAATTCAAATTTAATGACGTGGAATAAGTTATACATGTATCTTATGTTCCATAATAAACATATTTTATTTTAACAATATATAACAATTTTTTTAGGTGTGCCACAAGGGCCATGATTGTAAACTGAAGCGCACGTCTCCGACTGCGTACTGCGATTGTTGGGAGAAGTGCCGCTGCAAGGCGTTGGTGGGCGGGAGTTGGACCGCGCGTTGCGATCTCCTTGCCAGGCTCGCTAGGGAGACACAATTGGCTACACACTTCAATTCTAGGTAAAAAAAATATATTTCTATGTAATTAAATAATTTGTAATTTAATTTTGACTTTACTTAATATTTGTTGTCACTATTTTGATAATTTTAAGAATTTCAAAACCCTTTTATCTCGATTCATATATTTACGGATGGTGGAACTTTACTTAATACATACTTAGAAGAAATATATACTATATATGTCGAATTGATAAGCACTTCTTGCTTTTTGATGTTAGGTAAAAATTATTATTATTATGTTATTTATTTATTAAACAAATAACATAATACATGAAATATATATGGGATGCAATGGGCAGCCTTATCGCTAACAAGCGATGTCTTCCAGAAAGGGAAAAAGCTAAAAAAATAAATAGATGGGTAAAGTGCAAGAAGTGCATAACCAAATCTTTTAAAAATTATAGAACCTTAATCTTAAATAATACAAAAAAAAACAGTCAAAATCTGATATAACGACATCGAAGGGACCACCCATATTTGTTCGTAAAAACCAATAGTCGTATAAGCCGATGACGTTGTTAAGAACCTAATACTTAGATATTATTATAGAGATTAATAGACTTAGGGTCTGTTTCACAATGTACAGATAAGTTCTACATAAGTTCCAAATTAGCTATTAATTACTTATTGGTAGGATAAACACAATTGTTGCGTATCACTACTGTCAGACAGCGCTATTCGTCACATTAAGTCCATCGTAAGTTATGAGTCCGATGAAGTGTCAAATAGCACAATTTATCTTCCAAATAATTCATGTACGGTTCCTGGATCATCAGGGGTTCGAAATAATAGAATAAATTGAACTTACTCTATATTTATCACTCGCGTTATACAATAGAATATGAGCGAAATAATAACTATTATGTTAATTGCTATATAATAAGTGCAATCTAACAAACAGAGAGAATGCCTACGTCTGGCTATGCTCCCGGGGTGAAACTCCAACGATTTAGGAAATCGTCATGCTTATAAGTGACAAACCGTACAGCCAGGGCACGTACTTACATAATAAAAACATCACGCTTGTGGATCATTGGAATGTATGATCCCTGGCACGTACTTACATAGGGAATAATTAAGCTTATAAAACTAAGGAAGCCTGAGCGAGTAAAATGTACAGCCTTGGCTCGTACAGTGTTGCATAACTTTTTTGGTACTTTATCCATTGTGAAACAGACCCTTACACTTATTTTTTTCTGATTAGATTGACAATATAAATAAAATAAAATTTTAAATATATGCTCGAACTTGACTCAATCCCTTGAGTCGCTTGCGTATTGATTTAATTTTTTGGCGAAAATGGCGGAATAGTTTTATGTACTTCAAGTGAAATTGAATTTTTGAAATAATAAATAACGTGCGTTCAGGTTGTAATATTCGTCTATTTATTGTTTAGAGGTGAATCGATCCTTCTGTTCCTGGTACAAACTGTGGGTCGTCAAGCCGTGGAACAGCGTCAGTTCCGTGCTGGAAGTGGTCGTGCCCGTGCGCCACGGAAACAGCCGGGCTCTGATGCTGAACTGGATGTGCCGGACCACGACTTGGAGCCACCGAGATTTGCTAGAAGGGCACTGGTACATTTGTTGGGTGAGTGCTGTGTATTTATTAGTGTCTGCAGTGGGGATGTTTTTTAAAGTTGATAACACTTTTATTACAAAACAAAGTCGTGGAATAGTGACGGATCTGACAAATAGTAAACTTTTCAGGGCAGCCATTTCAAAATAATATAAAAAATTGAAAATTGGCATACAAGCAAACAAATACTATTTTAAATACTTGAACGCTCCCTTAGGTATCTAATATTTTTTTCTCACATATTTGCCTGCCGCCAGTTGCCCTCTATTTCATTTATTAATGTCAATTGTATTATATTTCTGTATACAACGAAGTGTTAAAAAATAAATGTATAAATAATTAGAATTTTTACAAATTAAATTCCTGAACGAAATTATTATGTGTGCTTAAATAAATAAGCATGGTGCAAAACTATAATCATTTGTTTTTTCTAATAGGCAAATCACTGAACGATTGCGTCGAACCGCAATTTAAAATGTGTGTATAAATATACAGTAGAACCTCTATTAGTCAAACATCAAGGGAGACGCCAAAAAATTCGAGTTATAGAGTTTTCAACTTATGGAGGATTTCGACTTAGGCGGATTTTGATTCGGCATATAGAGTTTGAGGTTTATTCTTATAAATGAAGCTAAATTTCAAAGGGAATCAAAATTGAACACCTGACACAAAGCAAGCAAACACGTGTTTCCATGAGTCATAAATTAATTAGTGTATACTCCTAAAATGTTTTCTAAGAAACAATAGTGTACTCACATTGTCGGAAAGTTCTTAAAGTCGGTAAATTATTTTTGTTCGAAGATAATAAATTCCAAATGATCAAGTTGTAAAGGTTGTAAAATAAAACGTTCCTATGTTCGAGATACAGAGGTCAAATTTAATTTTTCGAGTTAGAGAGTGAAAATATGTACCAAAATGGCTTGGAGGGACTCGGTGATTATTTCGATTAACAGAGGGTCAAGATTTCAAGTAATGGAGGTTTTGGTGTTTTAAGGGAAGGGAACAAAACATTTTTTCGAGATTTGGAGGTTTTTGACTTATCGAGGTTCGACTTAACGAGGTTCTACTGTATATTTAAAAAATGTATATTATTTTAAGGCGATTGGGCTGCGGTAGAAGCGGCTGTGATGTGCGGCTCCAGCACAAACGAAGAACCGTCGGCTTCTCATCAGCAGTCTGGCACTACGCTATTGGACAAGTTCACCCATGCGCTTATAGTCAAGTGCACAAATGAGGTAATACATTTTAAATAATATTACTTTCATTGCTTAAGCTTAGGTTTCCTAGAAAAGCGGTTGTTAATAACGGCCGTCTTTACTTTTTAGCATAATGCAAAAAAATTGTGCGTGTACTTATGTACGCGCGTAAGAAGTTATACTTCTTTGTCTTTCTTTATTTTTTTTTAAATATTAAATAATTAATAATCAATATTATGCGTTAATAATTTAACAATATTTAATATTTAGTATATTATTCAATTATTAATTAATATTAATAATTATTATTATTATATTATATTATTAATTCAATTTAATAACTAGGTATGTTTCATAACCTTTTAACTAAGTATAAATAGGTCTTTGTGAAAAAGCATTGCTAAATTTCTTTGAAAAAATAATTAAAACTGCTTTATTTGTTTAAAAGGTACTACAAGTAGATTGTCTTATTCCCATCTCGATCGCGCACGCTCGACGCCCATACTGAATTTTGTGTCACGGTGCGCGCGCATCGTAAAATTTCACTCTCATAAATTTTTCATAACGCGCCTAAAGAAGTATAACTTCAAAAAACAATCATTTTCGCTCGTCCAAGTCACGTTTCCACTCATTGCATTAATTAAATATGGGCACCGCTACACGCGAAAATCGTTGAACTGGTTCATCACCGATATGACGGCCGTCATGCAAACGACAGCACCGCTATTTGACGTTACGGTGACACTCGACGTTCTCTAGATAACCTACTCCGATGTTATTTATAGACAACGTATGGGTGACGTCACCCAACATTACATTACGGCCGTTGTATAACGGCACCGCTTTTCTAGGAAACCTAAGCTTTAGATTCTTATATTTATTTTTTCATACAATTAAATAATTCTACAATTCTTAAAATTTAAGGCAGTGAGTTATGTAACCTAACCTAAACTAACATTAGTTAAGTTATATATTAGTTAATAATTAAAAGCGTAAACAATATCGCACACTTGAAGCCAGAATGAGCCGTTTAGTTTTTACCACACTCCTTAATTGTATTTTAACATTCTCGTTTCCGATAATGTCCATAACAAGTGTCACTTAGATTTACGAACTCTTCAATAAGTCAAGTTAGTTTTTTGTTAATCCAGCGTCGCAACCCTACTAAATGTTATCTTAGTTATAGCCTCATGTTTTAAACAATTCAAAGTGTTTCATTTAACATATATTTGAACATACAACATACCACCAAACTTAATGTACTAAGCAAGTTTTAAGTTATTTACTATAAGCCCCTTAATAGCTAGGTTTTAAGCCCGTAAACTTGTTTTCTTAAATCAAATTAAAGGGGCCTCATAGCCTAGCGGTCTTATTAAGTGGCAGCTAGGTGAGGGGTACCGGGTTCGATTCCCGGTTCGAGGGCAAGTTTTAATTTAATTTAAATTTGTTCTCGGCCTTTGGAAGGGTTGTGCGGTACCGGGCGAGTGCCTAAACCGTACATGGAGGACATGGTCGAATTTCTAAAGACAAGCACGAATTATAAAATATCCTATACTTGACGCTGGCTAATGCACAAATCGTGCCAGAGCTATGTAAAAGTCCACGTCCGCTATTGTCATCTTATTTTTAGACATTGAATCATATTGTTAAAATCTAAAGGAAGTTTAAATTCTTTTTACTTAGAATATAAATATTGTTTACAGATGTTGGATACCCTCCTACACACATTGATAAGAGAGCAAAAGAATGACACGATACCGGGACGTGCGGAACGCGCTCGTGAAGTGACGCGACGGTTCGTGCGTTCGGTCGCGAGGATATTTGTTATATTCAGCGTGGAAATGGCTCCAGGGGCTTCGAAGAAAAAGGGGTATGTAAAACAAATATATCATTATTTAGCCCCTTTAAGATACAAGTCGGTTATCGAAAGCTGGCGCGTTCACAGTACTCACACTAATGCAATTTCACTATACAGTATGTTTAAAAATATTACTTTTTTTGCCAAGCTATATATATTTTAGTCTACTCTGGTTTTAGTAAGGTTGGGTGGGTTGTAAATAAATAAAAATGTGTCAAATACATATAAATATTATGTGCATACGAGGGTGGATCCAAAAGTTCTAAGCCCGACCAAGAACGTAAAAGAGTAGTTTGTGTAAATAATTTTTAATTTTTCGACATAAGCTCCATCTAGATCAACACACTTCACTTTTACTTCACTAACTATTCTTTCAATACTCCTCTTAGAAATCCCAGTTACATCTGATGTCAAATTAAAAATAATTTTTTTTCATTAAACTGTTTTTATTAAGATGCTTAAAATAAATACCAATAGTTAGGGTTAGACCAGTGTTGGCCTAGTGGCTTCAGCGTGCGACTCTCATACCTGAGGTCGTAGGTTCGATCCCCGGTTGTGCACCAATGGACTTTCTATGTGCGCATTTAACATTCGCTCGAACGGTGAAGAAAACCGACATGTCTTAGACCAGAAAAGTCGACGGCGTGTGTCAGGCACTAGAGGCTGATCATCTACTTGCCTATTAGATTTAAAAATGATCACGGAACAGATTCAGAAATCTGAGGCCAAAACCTAAAGAGGTTGTAGCTCCACTGAATATATATATGTATAATCATTTAAAATCATATTTTCATTGAATAACAAATATGTGTAATTGTTATATTATGAAAATTTAAACCTTTTCTTATTTAACCTAGTATTAAATAAATGAATTAATTGCTTTATAAATATTTCAGGCCAGTTTCAATAACCTCGTCACTGGTGCGTTGTCGGCGTGTTTTCGCCGCTCTAGTAGCGTTAGCGGTCGAGGAGCTCGTTGAAGCGGCCGACGCTCTATTGGCTCCAGTGCGACTCGGGGTCGTTCGTCCCACCGCCCCGTTCCCCTTGGCCACTACGTATGTGGATTTGGTCAACGGAAGCGAAGATCTGTTTGGTGTGGAGCCACTGTCGACTGGACATCCGCGGTCGTCGCGAAGGTAAATTACTGTGTAAAGTCTTTAGGGAGCGGTTCAAGTATTACGTAACGAATTTTGGGAGGAGGGTCCTTTTTTAAAACGTTACGATACATGGCGGGGATTAAATTACGCGTTATTGTTAACACTTTTTTAGACATACACCACATAATAGTAACACTAGGTGGTCACGAAACGTTACGGCGAGTTACATGGGGGGGGGGGGGGGGTTAAAAATTGCGTTACGTACATAATACTTGAACGCTTCCTTCTGAAATAGTTAAGATTCCATGCAAGCCTATTTTTCTCTGGAAACCATGGATTATCGTAAACAGGAAATAT
This sequence comes from Pieris melete, assembly GCA_963693345.1. Classification (NCBI taxonomy): domain Eukaryota; kingdom Metazoa; phylum Arthropoda; class Insecta; order Lepidoptera; family Pieridae; genus Pieris; species Pieris melete. The sequence goes on from CAVNZK010000153.1 coordinate 431,870, forward strand.
AATAGTAACTTTCTATTAAAGTTTAAGACAACAGATGACTACAGAACAGAAAATTGTATCAGCCAATAAATTACTGGTAAACGTATACGTAGTATACGTACTCCATAATAATAATAATATGATTGGACAATTTACACCAATTTACCTAGTCCCATGCTAAGCTGGTGAAGCTGTGTATGGGAACTAGGCAACGGATATACATACATATTATAGATGTATAGACATATAAATACATGTTTAAACACCCAAGACCTAAGCACAACATTAAATGCTCATCACATCCATCTTTGTCTCAGCCGGGGATCGACCCCGGGACCCATGGATTCGCAGTCAGGGATACCACTAGACCAATGAGCCGTCACTCCATACGCAAATGTTTTTAACAAAAACAAAATAATTTAAAATAAAAAGGCTTTAATGAAGAGTCTTCTAAGGGTGCAATATTGACATTGACCTCTTTTTCATTTAATTGATTGCTATTATGTTTGATTACAGAGAATCAGCAACCAACGGCAATCGTGCAACAGCAACAGGCGGTACGTCGATCGGCAGTTCGACCCTCGTGCGCTCGTCTACGCCCGTAGCGACGGAATACGCGGATGATGTGGCAGGTGAAGCGTTAGGGGGAGATGATGATGCTTCGGAAACTGATGAACCAACGGCACCAACTCAGCAGCAGGATGTACAGCATGACGATCCTATGGGCGACAGGTAAACTTATCGAATCAGTTTTAAAAATAAAAGTGCGTGCGTACAAAGTAGTGTCAGTAGTGAAACTTCTTTGGCAAACTAATTTTTAACTCTTGTTCATATTTATAAAAATCTAAAACTTTAGATTTCCGAAACTTAGAGGGGAGGAAAAATGGAAGATATGTTAGGAATTTAATGAATTTAATTGTCATTAAAATATTAAACGTGTCGAGAACTAATACAAATTATAAAATTAATTTTTTATTACGTCCCTTTTTATCACAAACAGTAAAAAACGCACAAGTAAAGATAACATTTTATTTTTTTAAAAAGGTTTACTAAACCTGGAATTAGTAGGCAGTGATGCCAGCTAAAGAATAAAATAAAGTTTATTCGATATATTGTTCGTGATATTGAAATATTTGTTATTTTTGTATTAGGTCACTTGAGTAGGTAAATATTAGGATTTACCTTTTTGTAGGTAAAACATAAAAAATACGTAGCCTTTTTTTTAATGTCCTCCAAATTTGTCCCTTTTTCGATGGAGAACTTTTTTAATAGCAACACTTATGAAATGTCAGAATTCTACGGAATGAAAAATCAGAGTATAATATAAATGTACATCATGTTAATTTGATCATAGCTTGAATTCAAAAATAAAAGGTGCGTGTACTTATGTACGCGCGTAAGAAGTTATACTTCTTTGGCATTGCATTGTTTTTAATTGCATGCAAATAATTAATTACAATTAAATAATCAAAGACTGGAAAAGGAGTCATTATAGTCAATAAAGTTCAGTTTACATTTGAAAAATTAAATAAATAAATATTTATTATTCTCTTACATTAAGTGTAACATAAATTCTATTATTATTCGAATGTTGTTTTTAAATTATGTCCAATGCCGTAGCATCTTCCGTGGGCAACTTCATTCTGTTAATTTTGTGTCACGGTGCGCGCGCATCGTAAAATTTCACTCTCATCAATTTTTCATAACGCGCCTAAAGAAGTATAACTTCAAAAATAGTTTATCTATTGGTACCAGTTGTTCTCTTGTTACTACGCTAGGAATGAGTATCAATGTCCGAACAATTGACTTCACTTAGATGTCACTATGAATCTTTATTACTCTTCTGAGTAAAGACTTTTTTGGTAGATCTAACGAAACATATTTTCAGGGGAGCTGATCACGTGGTGGTCGAAAATGGAACAGAAAGAGCTGAGGGCGGGGAGAGTGAGAGTGAACTGGATATGCTCGCTGAGGTGGAGACTGAGAGTGATTCAGACGATCAAGATAATGCAGAATCGGCCCAACGCAGCGTACAGACTGGCGCCACGCAAGGTTCGGATGCCGGTATGTGTATACAGTAAACCCTCTTCTAACACGGTATTCTTATAACGCATTTTCATATTACGCGATTCAGTCAGTCGTATGTGTTACGATATAACGCGGGTTATATTTCTGTACAGTGACAATTATAAGGATGTGTACGCACTTATTTCGTTCATAAAAAATTTCGTAATATTTAATTAAACTTCCCTTTAACGTGAATAATTTGTACATAACGCGTTTTCTATAACGTGGAACAAATCTACCGTGTTATAGGAGGGATTACGTGTATTATATACATATACGTCTTTAATATATTTTTTTGATAAGATATTTGAAAATCTATCTATGTTTGTGTTTCCACCATACTAATAAATTGATGTGAAATAACTAATGTGTTGAAATATATATATAATATATAAAAAATTCTCTTTTGTCTCTTTCTGTATTTTTATAACTGTATAGAGTTGAAAAGAGACTTAAGTAGTGAAAATGGTACGAATAAAAAGTCAACCAACTTGTATTTGTACTTCCGATTCCAAATACATCCGAAGTGCCGCTTACTATTCGATTACGTTAACTATTCGAATGTCCGTAAACAGCATTATCGTGCGAAATGCATGATTAGTTTTAATTGAAATATAGCGTTATACGACGCAGGAATAGCGTCGCTGTTATTGTACCCAGAGGAAGAAAGTGGGGATTCCACTCAGCCAGAAGACGAGGACTCGGAGGCTGGGGAAACTGATGAGCAGGAGGGAGAGTCAGAACCTCAGCTCCACGATGGAGAGACCCTGGAGAGAAGGGCGGCACCGCCAACCAGGACTAATCTAGCGCCGCACTCTATGCAGTGGGCCATACGGTAATGTTTTTCTTTTGTCGTATTAAATCTAATATATAAAATTCTCGTGTCGCGGTGTTTGTAGTTAAACTCATCCGAAACGGCTTGACCGATTCTCATGAAATTTTGTGTGCTTATTGGGTATGTCTGAGAATCGGACAACATTTTTCATCCCCCTAAATGTTAAGGGTCCACCCCTAAATTAATTTTTAATTTTTAGATAATTTTTTTTTTTTTTTATGATACAGCATTAAAAAAACATACAATCCCTAATTTTCACCCCTCTACGATCAACCCCTATTTTTTATTATAAATTATATACATGGCAAAATGACGTTTGCCGGATCAGCTAGTAAATATATGTGTGCCTCTTCTTTGTATTACTGATTTCGGATATTACCGTTTCATGAACGAAACCAGCTTTTGCTATAGCTATTGTTTGAATATGATTTTGATGGCTTGTCTTTCATGGGCATGCATGATATTTGATCAATAAGATATATTTAAGAATATAATAGTCGCATGTAGAAGTCGAAGGAAGACAGATAGATAGACATGAGGAGAAATTGGCTGTGCCAAAAATCAATCTGGAACTGTTTGGGAAAAACATTTGATTTAAACACCTGAATACAGTTTCATCAAAATCGGTTTAGTTGTTTTTGAGTTGTGGGTAAACGTATTTGATATATATAATCTTAGTAAATTAATTTGGACGCTGACAGAGACTAAGTCCAAAAAACTGGAAGCGTTTGAGATGTGGGTTTATCGACGTATGCTTAAAATATCTTGGACAGACCGCATACGAAATACAACCGTGCTGGACAGAATGCAGAAGAACAAAGAAGTGCTTATGACGGTTAAGAAAAGGAAACTTGAGTATTTCGGACACGTTTTACGCAACTCCAAAAAATATGAGCTCCTTCAATTAATCATACAAGGCAAAGTGGCAGGTAGAAGGAGACCTGGCCGCAGACGCACGTCCTGGTTGAAAAACTTGAGACAATGGTTTGGTCAAAGCACCAAGTCATTGTTTAGAAGCGCGGCATCCAAAATTAAAATAGCCATGATGATCGCCAACCTTCGCAAGGAGATGGCACTATAAGAAGAATAAGAAAAGTTAATTACAGTTGTATGATAATTTCACTAATTATATATCTTAATTGTACAGGTCTCGCGAAGCCCTCCGCGGCGGAAGTAGTGGAACGAGCGGGGTAAGGCTGACGGGTGCATCTTCTTTGGTCTTCATAGACCCGGCGTCTTTGCGCCGTTCGGCCGGAGTGGCAGCTGCCGGAGCTCACGACCCCCATTCTACTTCCACCACGGCCGCTTTTCTTGCGAGAGCCTTTGGTAAGGATTTTCACCACAACGCTCTCGTTGGGGAGCGTTCAAGTATAACGTTACGCAATTTTTAGAGATTCTTGTATATTAGGGTGGGTAATTTACGCAATTTTTGGAGATTCTTGTATATTAGGGTGGGTAATTTACGCAATTTTTTGAGATTCTTGTATATTAGGGTGGGTCTATATATGAAAAAAAAAAATGTTTGGTTTTTATTGGATCACAGTGGCTAAATGGTGACTGTAAATAGAGTACAGAGTTTGCTACCATTCGATCTTATGTTTTTAAGAAAAATACCGATAATCATAAGAATCTTTTTGTTTTGGTGGCAGTAAAATTTAATATAATGTATTACTTTATGTATCAATTATCTACGCCATTTTTATTTCATTTTATTTTATTTTTTATTTATACGCCGGTGCCGTCGGTACGCGTTAGAGTGAGACAGACTATATAGGCGAGTAACAGCCCGTTCCCACTAGTCGAAAGTCGCATAAGACTAAAAGTCGAATGCTCTGGTCACCATACACTTTATATGGAGCTGTTCACATTAGATGAGACGCGACTTTTAGTCGAATACGACTCAAAAAACCATCCGACGGGCCAGCGCCCGTTTTAAGACTAAAAGTCGCGTCGAATCGTGCTCGCATAGGTGCCTGCTTGTTGCTGTTCACACTAGTCGTACGTCTTTACGACTCGAGCGCGTTGTTACCTCTCTCCCCGCCCCGCTTCCTAGACACACATTCCTACACATTGCTTGCTCACTCCATTCGTGTTTTTGTTTGTTGTGTGAAAATGGAGAAAGAAATAAAAGCCGAAGAACTTATTCCATTAGTTGAGTCGATCTTTCTGTTAGGATTGGGTACATCCAGTATTTTCTTGGAATTGACATTTTTTTCAACTTTTTTAATTTTCTTCGTAAGTAGTAGAGCACAACATCGCGAATTCGCTACGTACTGAATGGCGCGAAACTACGATCTATACGACTCGCGACGCAGTGTGAACAGGGACATCAGACTTTCGACTTTTAGTCTTATGCGACTTACGACTAGTGGGAACGGGCTGTTAGTCTGAGTCTGGTGGAGTGGTAGATTGAATTAATATCAAAGAAAAAAAAATACTGCATAAATAAATAATTATTATTGCATAAGTTGATAAAAAATGCTATGCCATGCTTTACTGTGGCAGTCACCGAGTGCCACACGTTTTTTTTTTGACCCACTCTATTGTATATCCTTTTTATAAGTATCAAATTGTCCTTATTTTAACATGTGTGATGTGTGAGCAACAAAAAAAACGACGGGTTGCACTCGGGGAGTTCCGGCAGAAGTGAAAACTTGAATATTAACGTTGGGCATTTTTGATATTTTGGAATGGTTAAGGAATAATTTTTCACGAATTGCTTTAATTATCAGTATAAAAGTACTATCATTTATGTGGCAGAATACAATATTTATTTATTGCGCTATCGTACACAAACATGACAATTTATATTACATTAAATACGTCGCGCCAGCTGTCTACTCTCCATCCGTATTACGAATTTTCGATCAGGTCACGTGTCCTGACGCGAGTTTAATTTTTTTTACCCATTTCAAAAAAAGTGTACAACGCCGCTAAGTAAGTTTTCACTTAAATAAATTGAATATCACCTTCAGGTATCGTAATTCGACAAATTGCGGATCTTCTATGGGAATACGAGCGCGCTCCATTGCCGCTTACGCGTATGCTACCGTTCGCCTATACTGATGCATTGCGTCTTCAGTGTTACTTGGAGAGACAATTGAAGCCCACCTGGGATTGGCTGGTCACCGTTATGGACGCCACTGAGGCTCAACTTAGGTAAGAATATATTTCGTCATGATCATGAACAATGTCGGATTTAAAAAAAAGTCCAAAATCCAATCTTCCTAGAAAGATATTAGAGCCACTCATGGCCATCTGTAATACCTTTTCAGAATCCCTATTAAATGCGCTAAAACTTGTAATACAGGGTCACTTTTCGGTAAAGTATTTTTTTTTCACAGTGAGGTCCGAAGTAAACAAAAGTTATCATTTGAAAACAATTTATATTGTATAACTTAATATTATCTTCAATACACTCAATAAGCTACTATAAATAGTATGTCTAACGATAGAATTCATCAGGACCAATCTAGTGGATATTATGAAAAAGATACAGGTGAAGACTTTTTAGAATTTCAATAAGAATTAGTAAAAAAAGTCAATTTTCTTATAAAACGCAACTCTGCAGGGGTTGAGTTTAGAGACCTCCCATAGAACAATTTTTTGCAGCTGATGACCTCATCTATCCCCTATTTGCGTTTGATCCACGACTTTTTAACCACCCTGTATATAATTTTATTTTCACAGCGTAGTCTAATTGCTTATAACAATTTAACGATGACAGGTTTTTTATTAAAAAAATGCCTTGTGGTCTTATTTTCTAAATATTATAGTTAAGTTTTCAATAACGAATAATTCTGGTACTCCATTAATTTGATTAACTATATTTGTTTTAGATTTGGAGCATCATTAACCTCCAACAATGCGAGTACATCCACAGCGGAGCCAAGCAGAGCGGCCGCTCCAACCACTCGCAGAGCGACTTCATTTACCACACCCGCTTCAAGAATTATAGGATTTTCTGAAGCGCCACGGGTTAGGCATCGTGATCAAGGTAGGCTTTTAATTAGACTTGCAACGAATATTCGGTTACTATTCGGCTGCTTTTATAATATTCGGCCGAATACCGAATATTTAAATAATATATTTTGTCATAGAGAAATAATTGGTAAAATGAAAAATTATACCACGCCAGCTTCAGAGAAAAGGCGCTGTGAATAAACACTACTTCCTGGCGCCGACTAATATTTTGCTGCAATCTTAATCAAACACGGAAATTCAAATTTCCTTGCTTGCCACCATGTGTACGGGTTGTCATGACGTGATATATTGTTATATTTAAGAAAAGATCCATTTCTGTTGAAACTGCATGTTTCTGTTGATGTGTTACATATGACACATACAGTTCAACGGAAACAATCACGTCTGTACAAGTTTTTGGAGCTAAAACCCAGCCGAATACTTTTGCCTAATATTCGGCTATTCGGTCAGGGGCCTCGCCGAATATTCGGTATTCGGTATACTGCCGAATAAACTATTTCGTCGCAAGTCTTCTTTTAATTAATAAATTTAAAGGGGATTAATGACACAACAGAACGAGCATATGATTACTAAAATTAGGACGAATGTCTGATGAATTTCTCATGTAAAAAAACGTGTGTGTAACGCGTTAGAAGTTATACTTCTTTGCTGGAACAAGAAACAAATATTTTCATAATTTTATTCTCCGTTACAAGAAAAAAATAAAACGTTAACTATAGCTAACTTCAGGGTGTCGGTTTTTGTGACATTTTACATTAATTACAAAGAAAAACATACAAAATAACAATAATCACAGAAAAAAAATGAGAGATCAAAAACAATAAAAAATAAACCCTTTTCCCATTCGATTCGTTTCAAGTGTGTAATGCGTGTGTACCGTGGCTGTAATTGGCGCTGGCTCAGCATTATGCTGAGGAGCAGAATGTTCCACAGCGCTGGTTATTCTGCCATAGACCAAATGGAATGTAATACATACTTAGTAGAAAAAATATAATAAAAGTTACCAGTGTACGTTATAAAGTCTTGTGTAAAGGTGTCTAGTATAATTAATAAAAACGTAAATAAAATTAAATTAAAAATAAGAATAATTGTTAAGAAGTTTTTTTTGGGCACGCTGAATCCACTAGGCCAA